>JARLTB010000369.1:190000-790000 GCA_030141615.1 Unio pictorum
TCTTTGCATTGTCTATTTTTTTCATTGTTTAACTCCAAATTATTAAAAACTTGCTCATGTGCATGGAAAATGTTGTCATTTTTAATATAATACATTATATTTTTTAAGTTATTATCTCAGTATTGATCATCATTTTAATCAATCAATGTGAAATAAATAATGTACACACAATAGCAATGCATTAATTTTGAAATGCTGAAAGTTTTTAACCTGGGTAGTGCACTCTGTCTCAACATGGTTTTTGCTGAATAAACACAAGAAATGTCTTTTTAGACTGTTTTAAAACCTTCAGATATATGTTGTAAGTAACAGCCAGGCAAGAGATTCTGTAACAAAAGCAGCTATTTCATAAAGCCCAAGTAAACTTACCAGAATGAGAATTTTTAATTCACAAATAAAATGGTACACATACCACTAATCCATTTACAGCATGTACCATTATAATAACACATAATTACCCAGACACTGCATAATAATAACACATAATTACCCAGACACTGTATAATAATAACACATACCCAGACACTGCATAATAATAACACATAATTACCCAGACACTGCATAATAATAACACATAATTACCCAGACACTGCATAATAATAACACATAATTACCCAGACACTGTATAATAATAACACATAATTACCCAGACACTGCATAATAATAACACATACCCAGACACTGCATAATAATAACACATACCCAGACACTGCATAAAGCTCCATCAGATCAGGGTCTATACTGCTGGTTGAAACAATTAGTAGAACATATACGGGGAGTAAGTTTCATAAAAGTCAACAAATAATTTAATTCTCTACATTACAAGAGCAACTTCTAGTATTGTGAATTAAATCCCCCAAAAAACCATAAAGCTCTATCACAAGTCAAAAAGTATTGAGTGTTCCAAATGAATTCCATCATATATTCCAAATGAATTCCAATCTTGAATATGCTGAAGTTTCAATAGTCTTGAATGTGCCAACGTGCATAGTCTTAATGTATCACAATGATATAATCCATAGTGTCTTTGAATGAATTCATAATAATCCCAAAATAGTGTTTTGGTCCAAAATGTCAATGAACAATTGTTAATTCCAATGAATAATATTAATATTAGTGGTGAACAATCTTCATAAGTCCTACTAAATAACTCTGCCTCAGAGTGAAGGAAGGATTTGATATAATTGGTAAAACAAAGCTGAAATTCACAGCTACTGAAAGAAGACATTATTGTCAATAAGACAAGAGTAAACTGATGTATGAACCAAATTCCCAACTTATCAATGTAAGTACCATATACATTTGCAAGTAAGTCAGGTCTCAACTTATCACTGTTAAGTACCATATACATCTGTAAGTAAGTTAGGTCTCAACTTATCACTGTAACACCATGTACATTTGCAAGTAAGTAGGTCTCAACTTATCGTTGTAAGTACCATATACGTCTGTAAGTAAGTCAGGTCTCAACTTATCACTGTAACACCATGTACATATCAAGTAAGTCAGGTCTCAACTTATCACTCAAGTATCACTGTAAGTACCATATACATATGCAAGTAAGTCAGGTCTCAACTTATCACTGTAAGTACCATATACATCTGTAAGTAAGTCAGGTCTCAACTTATCACTGTAACACCATGTACATATCAAGTAAGTCAGGTCTCAACTTATCAATCAACTTATCACTGTAAGTACTATACACATATGCAAGTAAGTCAGGTCTCAACTTATCACTGTAAGTACCATGTACATTTGCAAGTAAGTTAGGTCTCAACTTATCACTGTAAGACCATGTACATTTGCAAGTAAGTCAGGTCTCAACTTATCACTGTAAATACCATATACATCTGTAAGTAAGTTAGGTCTCAACTTATCACTGTAAGACCATGTACATTTGCAAGTAAGTTAGGTCTCAACTTATCACTGTAAGTACCATATACATATGCAAGTAAGTTAGGTCTCAACTTATCACTGTAACTACCATATACCTTTGCAAGTAAGTTAGGTCTCAACTTATCACTGTAAGTACCATATACATCTGTAAGTAAGTCAGGTCTCAACTTATCACTGTAAGTGCCATATACATCTGTAAGTAAGTTAGGTCTCAACTTATCACTGTAAGTGCCATATACATCTGTAAGTAAGTCAGGTCAAAATTTAAGCAACATAGACATTGATATGCTTTTTGCAAAATATGGCTATATGCAGTTTTCAACTGAATCTGACTTATAATATACAATAACTCATAACTTTTGACACTATTTATTTTTAATTTAATTTATTGATTTACCACTGGTGTCAAAAAGAACAGAAGATCCATGATATGTGCTTGGATTTTTGAAAATTTCAGCAATGAGGATGATAAATACAAAAAAAAAAAATTAAAATCAATTATTGTTCTCTTTTAAAATTACAAACTTTTGAAAAAACATTTTTATGTCTTTGATTCTACAAGCTTTACCATATATAGCAAGTACAAGTAGCCTGCATCACACATTACCCTTTAATAGTGTCATTACATTTATCCCAAATGCTTCCATATAGTACACACACAAGGGTAAACATCAAGAGGTTTTGTATGGCATGGGTAGAGCAGCCAGAAATCTATATTTTAATGGAGTTATTCTCTTATTGGCAGCAGGAGCTAATTCATTTTGTAATTAATCCTGAGAAAAGTGGCATGCTATGTAAAATAGGTTGCTGACAACTGATTTAGACAGACTGCATCATTTCCATACTTGTTGCAAAACATGTTTCAAAGGACTCTTCCAAAGCAAATGTTGGATATGAAGTTCAAACCTTGAATTGCATCAATGCTTAGTGTCACTTTTGTGATAATCAAGCCTACTAGCTACTTACTTACTAATGTACTGTGATTACTTACTAATGAATTGCGATTACTTACTAATGTATTGCATTTTCTTACTAATGTACTGTGATTACTAATGTACTGGAATTACTTACTAATGTACTGTGATTACTTATTAATGTACTGCTATTACTTAGTAAAGTACTGCTATTACTTAGTAAAGTACTGCTATTACTTACTAATGTATTGCTATTATTTACTAATATACTGCTATTACTTACTAAAGTACTTACTAATGTACTGTAATTACTTACTAATGTATTGTGATTACTTACTAAAGTACTGCTATTACTTAGTAAAGTACTGTTATTACTTATAAAAGTATTACTATTATTTACTAATGTACTGCTATTACTTACTAAAATACTTACTAAAGTACTTACAAAAGTATTGCTATGACTTACTAAAGTACTGCTATTACTTACTAAAGTATTGCCATTACTTACTAATGTACTGCTATTGCTTACTAAAGTACTGCTATTTCTTACTAATGTACTGCTATTACTTACTAAAGTACTGCAATTACTTACTAAAGTATTACTATTATTTACTAATGTACTGCTATTACTTACTACAATATTTACTAAAGTACTTACTTACTAAAGTATTGCTATTACTTACTAAAGTATTACTATTACTTACTAATGTACTGCTATTGCTTACTAAAGTACTGCTATTACTTACTAATGTACTGCTTTTACTTACTAAAGTACTGCTATTACTTACTAAGGCACTACTAAAATACTGATATTACTTACTAAAGTACTGCAATTACTTACTAAAATACTGATATTACTTACTAAGGCACTATTAAAATACTGCTATTACTTACTAATGTACTGCTATTACTTACTAATGTACTGCTTTTACTAATGTACTGCTATTACTTACTAAAGTACTGCTATTACTTACTAAAGTACTACTATTACTTAATAATGTACTGCTATTACTTACTAATGAACTGCCATTATTTACTAAAATACTGCTATTACTTACTAATATACTGCTATTATTTACTAAAATATTGCTATTACTTACTAATGTACTGCAATAACCTATTACTGTACTACTGTTACTTACTAATGTACTGCTATTATTTACTAATGTACTGCTATTATTTACTAAAATACTGCTATTACTTACTAATATATTGCTATTATTTACTAAAATATTGCTATTACTTACTAACATACTGCAATAACCTATTACTGTACTACTATTACTTACTAATGTACTGCTATTACTTACTAATGTACTGCTATTACTGGCTAAAGTACTGCTATTACTTACTAAAGTACTACTATCACTTACTAATGTACTGCTATTACTTACTACTGTTCTGCTATTTTTTTCTAAAATACTGCTATTACTTACTAATGTACTGCAAAGTGTTTACTAAAGTATTGCTATTACTTTCTAACATACTGCAATAACCTATTCCTGTACTACTATTACTTACTAATGTACTGCTGTTAATTACTAAAGTACTGCTATTATTTACTAAGTATTGCTATTACTTACTAAAATACTGTTTTTACTTACTGAAGAAGGTGAGAAGACCGACAAGAGTTGTGATGTGTTTCTCCACGTTAGGTGTTGGAGTTGATGTTGTAAAGGGCAAAGGAATCACGGAACCTGTAAAATATATGAATTAAACTAAAACAACAATTTCATGTAACATCAAAAGTCTTTCAAATGTTTTAATTAAGAATAAAAAACATTACAAACATCTTTTACTGAAGGTGGAATCGTACAAAATTTTTAAAATGACATTGTTATGATAAATCTGAAAACAATGACTACTGCAATTAAATTTAGAAGAATGTGGTGAAGTACATGTGAAATATCTATAAAGAATGGGTAAATTAATGATTCTGCATAAAGACATATATTCACTTTTTTATTTTTATCATTACATTTTAACAAAGAGTGGGGTTATATGACTGACCATGCATCAATCTGTCTAACTAGATACAGTATATTATTTCTTCTAGTCCGAAGCTGCTTTAAGCACATCATGATTTTATTGATAGGATACATAATTGGTTGGTGTAGATACACACTAAGGAATTAATTTTGTGATCTGACTCATGTCTGGAAAACATGTATAAAACTGTCTGAAAACGAAAACTTGAGATGATAAGCTGTAGTATGAAGCTTGTTATTAGATATCTTCTCCCCTGCTTTTAATTATCAATTTTTAGGTTAAAAGAATGCAAAGATATTTATACTGTTTGCTTCCATTAGGCAAATTTTGAAACATTTTGAAAGTAATTGCCGAGAAATTGGGAACTTTTAGAACTGGATTGGTTATTTTAAAAGGATTGTAATGAGATTTACTGGATTCAACATGCAATTTGAAGATAACGAATGAATAGTTGGATTTAAAGTGAAACCGGCCACTAGGGTCATATGTTCACTATTTTTGCACTGCCATTTATTTATATGGCAGTGATTTAATTTATCCAGGAAGATGGAATGGTGCCACATCTTCCTGGCATTTATGCGCACAGAGTGCACTATTTAATTTGGTCGTCATAACATAACCCTAAAAAGAGGCTAATGATATGAATTTTAGACCTGGGTGAGTGGGAATAGACCCATCACGCACTCAATATATCAACCAATCAAAAGTACGTACGTTTATTCCAAATTCAATCCAGTTTTTCTAGTGGATTTCCCTATGCCAAAATTGTGTAAGCCACTGATGCAATTCATCAAATGGTAGAGTTGAAGAATTAAATTACGTTCCTATCTATGCCAATCTTCTAGTACAAAAGTGTACATATTATATGTCCCTAACAATTTCTTTTTTGCTGATATGACTAAACGTCATTTGAAAGGTAGCCACTGTCAGAGAGGATTAGATTGTTAATTTTGACCGGTGGGTCCGAAAAAACTGCAACATATTCTGAGAAAAGATTCTACTAAATTTTACTGGATTTAACATACAATTTTAAGATAATTGCAACACACTCCTGTGCCTCGTTCAGTTTATAATTTCAGAAACATTTTCTCAGAAAACAAGCATTTTGAAAAACAAGAAAACCAGGGCATATATCACAAGCCCTAATGTAAGTGAAACCCCTTTTGCTAAGGGGATTTGCCCTTGTAAGAAGGGCCTATCCCAGGTAGGGACAAATTATGTACACACAGTACTAATGTAGGGCATAGTGTTAGGAGATAGGAAATTCTGTAACTCTAATGCTTGAAATAATTGCACAGGTGGCCTACACATTATTGATATAGGGAGTCCACTAGCACAACTGGACTGAATTTGACACAAGTAAGTAGGGCTCTTTTCTTTCAGGTGTGGGCGGCGTTCGTGGCTGTGCTGTCCTTCTCTTTGCGTGCGTGCTGGCCGACCTTTCCGGACCTTTCCCTCCCTTCCTCGATCAGGGCTCAGCAGAATTTCTAGCGATATGAGGAAACTAATTTTCTCTCGCTACCAGTGCTATTGCACACTGCTTATTCAAAGCAACATGATTGGTTGATAGGGTGGGTGTGTGACGGTACTATTCCTACCCACCCTGTGGGGCTTACATCTATGCTGACAGTTACTCATTAGTAATTCAGCATAACGCCCAAGTAAAGAAGTGCACCTGTTTGCACAGAATGCCTGTAGGGACGTGGCTCCGTACCGTCCCTATGGGAGAACTAAATGTCCAACGACATGCTGGATATAAATAGTGGGCCATATGACCCTTCGTGGCCGGTGCCCACTTTAAACTCCAACTTACTACTACTACTACCCCATTTGCTGTAAAATCTGTGACCTTGACCACACAGTAAAATGTTTAACTCTTTCATAATAACCTGTTGCTACATTGTACATGTGCTAAATAAAACAGGTCCTCAAGCAGACAGTAGTCCAACATGGTTGTCAGGTCAAAAACTGCACACTGATATATGTGTAACTAAATGTGCAAAATTTAATGGTTAGTGAATTTTGTCCATTCTTTTAAAGTAAATAGAGATAAATATGAACATTCTTGCTTACTGGCACATCAAGCATCAAGAGGTAAGTCCCAGGTTAAAATGCTATAAATAGATTCTACTTAATGTTGCATAATTAGTCATCTTTTATGATTGCAATGGATATTATTTGGATTTGCTCATTTTCATTGTTACAAAACATTTTAAAGGTTTGTTCATTTTCATTGTTACAAAACATTTTAAAGGTTTGTTCATTTTAAGTGTTGCAAAACATTTTAAAGGTTTGTTCATTTTCATTGTTGCAAAACATTTTAAAGGTTTGTTCATTTTCAGTGTTGCAAAACACTTTATAGGTTTTGTTCACTTTCAGTGTTATATATATATGTTTCAGGTTTGTTCTGTTCATTTTCATTGTTACAAAACATTTTAAAGGTTTGTTCATTTTAAGTGTTGCAAAACATTTTAAAGGTTTGTTCATTTTCATTGTTGCAAAAGATCTTAAAGGTTTGTTCATTTTCATTGTTGCAAAATATTTTAAAGGTTTGTTCATTTTCATTGTTGCAAAACATTTTAAAGGTTTGTTCATTTTCAGTGTTGCAAAACACTTTATAGGTTTTGTTCACTTTCAGTGTTATATATATATGTTTCAGGTTTGTTCTGTTCATTTTCATTGTTGTGAGCAACGTTTGACTTTGTATTGTTAATTTTCATTGTTTTATAGATTAGTCAGGTTTATAGTATTCATTTTCATTGTTTTATAGATTAGTCAGGTTTATAGTATTCATTTTCATTGTTTTGTAGATTAGGTTTATATTGTTCATTTTCATTGTTTTGTAGATTAGGTTTATATTGTTCATTTTCATTGTTTTGTAGATTAGGTTTATATTGTTCATTTTCATTGTTTTGTAGATTAGGTTTATATTGTTCATTTTCATTGTTTTGTAGATTAGGTTTATATTGTTCATTTTCATTGTTTCATAGATTAGTCAGGTTGATATTGTTCATTATAATTGTTGTGTATGTTATTTGGGTTTGTTCCTATAATATCGGCTTGACAATACAATTTTTCTACACCAAACTGAAACATTGAAATTTTGTCTGACACTGTCAGTGATGTAAATGGTTGATAGACATATGCAATTATGGCCAAATAATAATTAACATAATAGACATGCAAGTATACGAATTTTGTAACTCAATCTATATCAATTTTTTAACATCTATAATTAGTATAACAAGAAGCTTTCATTCTACTACTCCATGGTAAACCTAAATCAAAAAAGGTTAAACAAAATTGAGAGATAACTTACCTCCCTTAGCTACAATAATAATGCTCACACAATGCCATCAAAGTTGCTTTCATTAATGCATTACATTCAAGTTTGCTTGCATTTCCTCTGATCTTTGCTTTACACTGGCTTTAGTGCAGAATGTTCATATTTTGCCTAATGGATAGAGGACAATATGAATTCCTAACTTGCAGTGAAGAAGCACAGACTAATTATGTGTTACAAGGTAGCATGCAGCATACATTGTGTTACACTGATGTGTTTCAATGTAGCATGCAGCAAACATTGATTATACTGATGTGTTACAAGGTAGCATGCAACATACTTTATTACACTGATGTTACAAGGTAGCATGCAGCAAACATTGAATTACACTAATTATGTGTTACAAGGTAGCATGCAGCATACATTGTTACACTGATGTTACAAGGTAGTATGCAGCAAACACTGTACTATACTGATGATGTCAAGTTGAAAGTACATCTGAGCTTTCATACATAATCTGTTTTTTTAAAACCTTTTTTTGATCAGGCTGGAATAAGTATTAAGTGAGGACAGAATCTACATGCTTGAGTAATAATGCATGGAGATGATGTACCAACATTTTCATGACCCAAAGGTCCAAATGGCAATAAGGCAGCAATGTACTCTAAAATGTGTGCTGTGAGGAGTGTTTATTTACTATTTTATTTTCAGACATCCAATTCTCATATGAACCAACTTACAAAGTTCATGAGGATAGAAAGGTTCACTATCATAACTCCTTTCATCATTCTCCTTTGCAGCACAATACACAGGAAGTGATGAATTCAGTCTGCAATCCACACCAAATATATTTAACTGATCCCCAGAGATAGAGGTAATGTAGTTGGCATCAGAATCTGGAACAATCCAGATATACTGGATTGTGGCATGGTAATACATAGGTGCTGCAGACTGTGATGAAGATGCACAAGTAATTGTCCCTCTAACTTCATACCCAGATGTTACGACAGATTCTGGATCAACACTGATGATTGGAGTCAGTGGTGTTTCTGAAAAAAAGTAACACATTTCAATACCTAGCTAACAATGTTAGAAATAATATGTAGACCAATATCTTGGCCTGGAATTCATAAAACTCTTGGTCTTGAGTTTTCGAGTTTAAACAATGTAATATTTTGAAAGGTCTGATGGCTGATAGTAAAAAGTCAATCCCAAACTGGTACTCAAAGTTATATCTCTTCACGAGATCTGGAAATCAATAAATATCTGAACTTGAGTTTCAAGCTGAGAGTTTACTTTCAGCCAGTCAAATGGAAACTTTCAAACATAATGCGTATGAATGGACGGACATTATAGTTGATGATTGGGATCTAGAATATGAATTGATGGACATTATAGTTGATGATTTGGATCTAGAATACGTATGGATGGATGTACATTATAGTTGATGATTTGGATCTAGAATATGTATGGATGAGCATTATAGTTGATGATTTGGATCTAGAATACATATGGGTGGATGTACATTATAGTTGATGATTTGGATCTAGAATATGTATGGATGGATGTACATTATAGTTGATGACTTTGATCTAGAATACCTATGTATAGGATGTACATTATAATTGATGATTTGGATTTAGAATACGTATGGATGGACGTACATTATAGCTGATGATTTGGATTTACAATATGTATGGATAGATGTATATTATACTTGATGATTTGGATCTAGAATACATATGGATGGATGTATATTATAGTTGATGATTTGGATCTAAAATACTATAGGATGGATGTACATTATAAAATGAACAAACATGAAAATCTGCAAAAAATCTCAAACAACGGAATCAAGAAGAAGATTAAGAAAAACAAGAAGAACTTTAAGAGTCAGTGTTTTTCTCAACAGAATATTTTTACTCTGGCATTGTATCACAGCATTATATACCCAA
This sequence comes from Unio pictorum, assembly GCA_030141615.1. NCBI lineage: Eukaryota > Metazoa > Mollusca > Bivalvia > Unionida > Unionidae > Unio > Unio pictorum. The sequence continues at coordinate 200,035 of JARLTB010000369.1, forward strand.
TGTGTGAGTAACTAAAACTGAAATATACAATATAGTAATAGTATAATCACGGGATAATATTATTAAATCAATAAATTTTGAAACAAATAAACAAATTTTTTAAAAATATGCATTTTCCCAGACTTTTGCCTAGAAAATTAGGCATAAACATCTGACATATGCTCTGCTATGGGCTAAACACATGACAGTGGCCTTACTCTTGCATAAATTCACTGATTGCTATGGGCTAAACACATGACACCTTACTCTTGCATAAATTCACTGATTGCTATGGGCTAAACACATGACAGTGGCCTTACTCTTGCATAAATTCACTGATTGCTATGGGCTAAACACATGACAGTGGCCTTACTCTTGCATAAATTCACTGATTGCTATGGGCTAAACACATGACAGTGGCCTTACTCTTGCATAAATTCACTGATTGCTATGGGCTAAACACATGACAGTGGCCTTACTCTTGCATAAATTCACTGATTGCTATGGGCTAAACACATGACACCTTACTCTTGCATAAATTCACTGATTGCTATGCCAAGTTCTCTGAATCATTTAACAAAACAAGATATTAACCAGCTTTTGGTACATATAATCAAGCTTCATCATATATCTTTTTCTCACTTTGTAATGGAGAAAGTTAATGAATCTGCAACCAATACTTTTTTATGTCTGTCTTGAATTGTATTAGCATGCAGAAAGGCTACCATGACTTTATCTAAAGGTGGGAGCTCTCCTAATGTCAACAAAACAAGGGGGAGTAGAAAAAGGAGGAGGTGATGGATGAGAAAAAACCATAGTTCTTAAATATCAGTCTCTTTTTCTTCTCCTTCCATTCTGTTGGAGCTCTGTTGATATCAAAATCATCCGCTAATATTTTCAAAACAATGGACAATGCTGGAACTCAGCCACTTTTATTTTTTTTAGATAATCAATATTTAATACCAGCATTTGTGAAACTTCATTGATGGAAGGTTCAAGCAGAATGCTTGCTCCAGGACCCTGTGCCAATTAAATTTAGTTTAACAACTGTTCATGTCAAGCCAAACTACTCAAGATGCATAAACAATTGCCTGAAAGCAAGGCAGATGTTGCTACAAGTACTGAGATATTTTAAAGTCTATTTGACTTAAGAAGCGACAAGTAACTTTAGAGGTTAACAGATAGCTAAAAATTGTATTCTATACACTCATGTGTCTTGGCAGTATATCTCTGGATGGTTATATCTGATTGGTTATTGCTGGTCATCATGTGACAGTATCTCTGGATGGTTATATCTGATTGGTTATTGCTGGTCATCATGTGACAGGTTCATACTATAGTGCAATGCATTTTAATGGCATCATGATGCTACTGGATAGGTACAACTTTATACTGTTAGCAAGTAAGCCAATGATGCAATGGATAAAAGCTCAAACTATTGTTTGCTCTATACTCAAACAAAAACAAATGGAGGTGATAAATAATAACTGTAGATGTTGGCATTGAGAAACGTCTATTCCAGTCTCGAGGGTACATTGGCTGTCTTTAGTTTGGTAGAGAATTGCAAAACATAATCACCCAACTGGATTTTCTTGCCTTAGTGCCAACTTCAACACTGATTCTATTAACATTCTGTCAACCCATATTACAAGATTTAACCATAAAAGTGCAAATACTAAATTAGCCAAAATTAGCCTGACTGATCATGCAAGAATGCTATGTGATGAGATATCTTGTAAGAATTGTATAAAACGATACCTTGTGTAAAAATGGTATAAAATGACAGATCATGTTAGAATGCTATATAATTACAGATCATGTAAGATTATTATATAATGATGATCATGTATGAATGGTATAAAATGACAGATCATGTAAGAATAGCATACAAGGACAGATCTTGTAAGGATGGTATATAATGACAGCTTTTGTAAGAATATTTTAAAAGGACAGATCATGAAAGAATAGTATAAAACGACAAATCATGTAGTAATGGTATAAAATGACAGATAATGTAAGAATGATATATAATTACAGATTTTGTAAGAATGGTATATAATGACAAATAATGTAAGATCCATATAAAATGACAGATCAAAAAAGAATGGTATAACATTACAGATCATGTAAAAAGGTAATATAATAACAGATCTTGTAATAATGGTATATGACAGATCATGTAAAAATGTTATAAAATAACAGATAATGTACAATGGTATATCATGACAGATAATGTAAGAATGGTAAATAATGACAGATCATGAAAAAATATGATATAATGCCATTTGTTTTAAGAATGGTATATGATGATATTTTCTGCATACAATTCAACATGCATAAAATATTACAACACAAATATAGGACTAAAATGTAGGATCCAGTGTAGTTTTCTCTACTAGAAATAAATCAACTAATCAAACTTTTAAGTGGAGTTAACAGCATTTGTACATTTTAGAATGTTTCTTACTTAGATAATTTTAGTACATGAAACATAACCATGAGAAAACAAGAATAAACTGAAATCAACTCACTTAAAACAACTACTGTGATCCCAATATTTTCATTGCTTGTGGTGTTGCATGTGTAAGTGCCATTATCTTTCTCCAGAACATTATCCAGCAGAATGGACACATTTCCTACAGATAAATTCCCAACAAACTGGATCTTATCTGCAGTGTAGGTAATGTTACCGCTGGACACATTAAGGAGTAGCAGACCACCAGGGGAGATAACTTTGAGTGACAAGACTGAACTGTAATAATAGTAGATCCATGTCAACACAGGTCTCTCTCCGAGACGGACTATTTTGAATCCTTTATTGTCAGTTAGCACTGAAATAGAACATGCAAAATAAAACTTGTAAAAGTTGACAGAACTATCCAATAGAAATCTTCCTATACTTTTGTGTCTTTTTATAGTACCAGCAGCAGAGAGGGTGAACCCTACAACGTTTTCAGGCAAAAATAGATTGAATCTTCAAAACAAAAAATAGAGCCTTCCAACAAAATCTCATATTTTAACCCCCCCCAAAAATGTCTCCATTTAGCAAACGGAGACTTTACGATTTTTCAATCAATTTTGGTCGCAACTTGTTGTCATTCACCCTCTCTGCTGCTAAAGCTTTCAGTTCTGGTTAGCAAAAATAATAAATGATTTCAACCGAATATTTGATCCAGTCCGATACGATATCGTGTTCTAGGATCATGTAAATTTATTCTTGCGAATCCATGCGGGGTTGACTGAGCGTTACTAAAGAAATTTTTAAATTGATTGAAGTCCATATCAGAGCACCATGTCTGCCAAATATTTCGTAGCGTATGTGTATCAACGCCGTTAAACACAGCAAGAATATTGCAGTTATCTCTGATCACTTTTGGAATCTGAGTGTAGCGTTGAGTGACATATATCACGTCGGTGTTTTTATGCCTGCCTCGGGAAAATATTCTAGCTGGTTTTTTTTGATTGTCTAACATCACATCGTCGTATACGACTAAATTGTTGGTATTTCCATCGAGGTCATCCACGGATGGTGCCTCGTCAATATCAGTTATAAAATCAATGGCGTTCTCACCCTTAATTTCTGATGCATTCTTGTTAAAATCCTTTAACACTTCATAGCATCGTTGATCATCTACGCTAGGAGCAACTAAATACAACTTATCCCATTTCATCCATCTCATTATTAAATTGAGCAACAATTGCGTCTTGCCGGATCCAGATGGCCCGATTATAATCATCCGGATAGAGTTTGGTAGCGCTGCATGATGCTTAACCGGTTCTCTTGCTTTAGTCGCTGAAAAATCAATTATATCCATATTTCTATACATAAATTATGGATCTATATTGTGTGAAGTGTAAAACGCGTACTGGCACAGATGATGTGACGACGATTACAACTAAAAATAATTGATCAGCGCTTTCTGGTAAATGCGTACAATGTGGTACAAAAAAATTTAGATTTGTGTCTATGAGATCTGCAGGAAATGATGATTTAAAAAAAAACGAGGAGGTGATATCGCGGCCAAATTGGCAAAACTCCCTGGAACCCCATGGGCAAAATACCCAGGAGAAAAGCACCTTCCAGGATATAGCTACTGTGGACCGGGAACAAGACTTGATATCAGACTTGATGATCAAAACCAACCTCAACGTGGTGAAGAACCAATAAACGCCATTGATAAGGCCTGTCACCTTCATGATGTTGCTTATAAAAGCAATAATCTGCAACACAGGCATCTAGCAGATGTGAAATTAATTCATGCATTAAATGCTATTCCTGATAAATCTTTCAAAGAAAAATTAGCTTCATTTTTGATAAAATCGGCTATGAAAAGCAAATTGATGTTAGGTGCTGGTAATTAATAACAACATGGAATCTATTTATTATTCTCCAAAAGGATACTGGAGAGGCAAGGCAGCAATCAATAAGCTCACTAGCGCTGCAAAGGTGAAAAAAAACCACTGCATCTAATTGGTTATCCAAACAAGCTATATGGCAAATTTATCTACCAGCGCCTAAACAAATTGATTACTTGCATTTTGATGTGACTGTCCCTAATGAAGTTCATCAAGCTGATATATTATTTTTGCCACATGATCGTGGTTGCAAATACGCGTTAACCATAGTTGATGTTGCGAGTCGATACAAAGAAGCAGAACCACTAAAAACAAAATCATCAACTGAAGTCGCTTCTGCATTTGAAAGGATTTATCGACGAGGTCCACTACGCTGGCCAAATCTGTTACAAGTTGATCCTGGCAAGGAATTTCAAGGCGCTGTTTTATCAGCGATGAAACATCACAATGTCACCATCAGACGAGGGCATACTGCGCTACATCGCGATCAGGCAATTGTTGAATGATTTAATCGGACTCTTGCTGAACGGTTATTTGGATATCAATACGCGAAGGAGTTTATTCAGGATAAAAGATCCCGTGAATGGTTTAAGAGATTACCAGCTGTGATTACCGCACTTAATAACGAGATTACTAGAACAATTCACATGAAACCTATCAACGCGATTAAAAAGAAGTCTATACCTAAAATGGAAATTCAAGGGATTTCACAAAAAGATTATAACGTTTCCCAACCAATTCTTGGTAGTAATGTCACTGTTAGGTATTTATACGAACCAGGAGAGCTGGAAGGTGGCACAAAAAGGGCTACTGATCCTATTTGGAGTGTTACCGCGCATAAAATATCCGGCATAACACGATCAACTGGTAGACCAGCAATCTATAGACTGGATTCAACTGCCCCTCAACGAGGATTCACTCGACAACAACTGCAAGTAATACCCGAGGATACTCGATTACCACCACGGGGTCTTAACTAGCACCCCACAGAGGCATTGTGCTGGCACCCCGGCGCCTGTTGCACTCAAGACATGTTAGCATCACATTATCTCTTGTATGACCAATACTGCTATTTTTTCTATCCACGGTAAATTGTCGAGAATCCCTATCTGACCAACACCAATTCATTACACAATTGCAACTCGCGCAGTGATTATTCTGTTGTTGCTTCAGCGTTATTATTAATTCAGCATCAATGTCAAATTTTCTATTATTTTTTTTATCCTATTGTTTATAACCAGAGTTTTTTTTCTGATTATGTCCTTGACGTTTTCAGCGCTGACCATATCACTTATTGAAGTGTCATTATCGTCACTGACTTCGTCGACAACAATTCTTCGAAGTTGATTTATTCTCCGTACTCGAGCCACTGCAAGATAAACTAAATTTGACCACTCAATGCGATTATCTACTATCCAAACAATTGTGTCTGTGATAGTTAATCCTTGTGAAGAGTGTATTGTCGTTGCGTAACCTAACGTCCACGGGGATTTATCTTCGACGACACTGATATCAACCAGCACAATATCATTTAACACTAAATTCTGCTTTTCACGTTGTCCAGGAATGTCAACGTCGATATTCTGCTTTCGTGTATCCGAAGGTCTATAACAGAGCGGTACTGGAATCGTTGCAAATTTACATTTATGCAATTCAAATAATTTCATCTGAAGTTTATCTCTGACTATTTTTCTACTTGCTACTATCAAATCGTTTGGTCTCCACGTTTCCCAAAAATCATTCATGGGGGTTTCTGAAATCACTTCACGCATTATTTCACATTGGATTCTATCCGGTTGTAATCTGATTAGTTGTTTAAACTCGCGTAATACTTCATCTAACGATCTAAGGTCATCGTTCATCTCTTCGTAATAATCATGTGTGGGGTGTCCAAATCGTCTAAAGTACTCAGCACATTCCCCATACCCGAGAAAACTTCCAGGATAACACGCGGATATATCAATTGAAATCATACCATCACGTGAGTATTTCGTATTCCACAGTCCTCCATGACTAAATTCGACGCAGCTCAATTTAACGTCCTCGAGAAAATCACTTCGTGTTGGACGCCATGAGTTCTTTTCTCTTGCGAAGTGAGCTACCACTGATGGAATAGTAAAACTATCCGTTAATAGTTTTTCATGGGAACTCTACGGTGAAAATTCACAAGCGATTTTTCTCATTCTGTTATCTAATTCTTCAACGCGATTACAAATTGATCGAATCCTATTTCGGGATCTTCATCACTTCTAAGTAACCACACTGACACAGGATCATCTTTACACAACGCATGAATAGTATCGAATAATTTCTCTTCATAGAAAACATCCTCGACGAATTCTTCGGGGATATATCTCACGGTTCGTTCTCGTGGAAATATTGTTACTGCAGCCGTCCACGCGTGTTTGTTATGATTAATAATTTGTATTGGCGCTCCATTTTTGTTATATTTCGGTTCGTATAAAACTTCTCCGGTTATCGTCATAACGGTTATTGGGAATCTTAATGATGTTTCTAATTTAGCTATATCAAAAATCTTTGCACCGTGCTGTTTCACTGTCAGTTTCCATTCGGTTATTTTCCTACGTCGCAGATCAGTTAGTTTATTTCCTTGGGATGCATTTGTGAAGTGTTCCATTACCCGTGTTGCTACACAATTCAGTGAACTAGAATATTTCATAGGAGCTAGTTTTGCGATATCGGGTTTATCATTTAACGGATATATCCCATAAACGATTGCTGTTACAGGATAAGATCTCTCGTAGTATGGTTTGTCGATTCCAGTTAGAATTCCTGGTTTGGAATCTCTACTCACAATGACAGTTTTTTTATCCTTGAGAATTGGTTCAAATTTATCCCTGATAATCCATTTGCCTTCGACTTCGATAATGAATTTTATTCTGAAAAAATACTTCTGTTGAGAATTGATTTTCCATGAAAATCCTTTGGATTTTATACCCTTGGATTTCCAACCCGTTGGCTCGCCAAGGTGTGAGATTATCTCAGCTGCTCTTTCATCGTTCATGGTAGCATCGATGTTGGGTACATTGACATCTTCATCAATAATTCGAAATGTCGACCAACAGTGTACTGCACCGTCTCGGTAGAATTCATTAAAACACTCCCTGATTTTACTTAGTATAGTTCTATCACCGATTAGACGTTTTGGTATATCAGAGGCTCTATCGAGATTGAAATTAACATTTTTCCAGGGTTTAATTTTCGATAATCTCTTGAACTCATTATCGAGATTGAATTTAACATTTTTCCAGGGTTTAATTTTCGATAATCTCTTGAACTCATTATCGAGATTGAATTTAACATTTTTCCAGGGTTTAATTTTCGATAATCGCTTGAACTCATTATCGAGATTGAATTTAACATTTTTGGTATATCAGAGGCTCTATCGAGATTGAAATTAATTTTCGATAATCTCTTGAACTCATTATCGAGATTGAATTTAACATTTTTCCAAGGCTTAATTTTCGATAATCTCTTGAACTCCTCCATACTATAATTAAAACAAGCATTTAAATGAAAGATTTATGTATAAAGAATCACTGCAAATGGCTCATGATTGGATCAGTGACACCGTGTAACAAATCATGCAGAAGCGAATTCTGTGGGTATCATATGCAAAGCTTTCGTCGTGGAAGCCTTGGTCCGTTACCTTGCATACGATGTGGGGTTGGGGTTAGGGGAAAATCGCAGTTGTGTTTGAATTGCGGTGGCAAACGATACAGGGAGTTGAAGCGTTATTATGATAAAAGAATCAAAAATGGAAAATCATATGAATTTTCAATCAAAAATTCTGACACTGACCTTAACTCTGTCCCGGACAAAGTCAGCGACAGAGTCATAAGAACTCCTCAAGACTATATCGAAAGATTCATTATTAGACCAAACACTGAATTAGACAAATAGTTTTAGTATACGAATGAACCAAGAATTCAGACTACACCCTATGATTACAAATTATGAAGCATCCAGTGATGGTATTATCAGACACTGTAGACTGAAGAAACCAGTTGGGTGGGATAATGGTATGGGGTATTTGATGTTTACTGTTGGGGGAAAGAAGAAATATTACTGCCATCGTTTCGTGTATGAATGTCATAATGGATTGATCAAAGATAGTTTTTTTTATTGATCATAAAGATTCCAATCCTCAGAATAATTCTTTATCAAATCTAGAAGCTGTTACCCCAAGTGAGAATTCCAAACGAGGAAAGACTGGAAAATGCTCAAAAACAGCGAGACCCGTAAAATCTTTTAATACGATAACTAACGAAGAAAAAATATTTCAATAGATATATGAAGCCGGTAGGCATTTCGATATTTGTAGAGCCTCAGTACGACTCGTTGCCGAGGGAATAACCAAGACTGCGATTTCAAAAAAGAACGGACAGAAAATTCATTTCATTTATATCTGATGCGTCATATTTTTCATTTAGAAATATGTAATCACCATAGAATATGAATTCTGAAAATATGAATAGCATTATAGTTGAAATAACAAAATTGAAAAGTCGGGATATCAAACTATCAGATGGGTTAAATCCTGATCAAATTGTGTCAGATTTTCAGGATATAGAATACGGAGTAAACAACAATAAATATATGCTACCAAAGAAATACGCGCTCATCAAAAAAATTCAAAATTCTATTCGGGACTCTCTTGCATTTTCCAGTAACGTAAGTGCGTTTGTACCGTTATATACTATCGTAGAGGGAATACGAAAAGAATTAGGTAACGAATACGAATTGAGAAAGGAGGTTAATTCTAAAGTTAGAAACCTACGGGCGTTAATTCAAGAAAATGAATGATTTTGACCATGACCGACCCTCAAAGAGATTTTTGTCGTTTTTTGATTAAAATCGACCCTCAGAGAAATTTTCATTTTTTTTTTTTAGCATTTTTTGATTGAAAACGTCAAAATCAGTGAATAAAAAATTGATGGACGGTTCAAAATGGGGAAAGTCACATGATTATTATTTTATTAGGAAAGATGTGACTTTCCCCATCGATGGTAACGCTGTTAAATACTTCCACGGTGATGTTAAAAATCATCCGACATGTCAAATGTTTTCGTCTGTTAGGTCAGGTTCGGGAAAATTGTTTTACAATTGAAAAATTGTTTCTGATTTCAAATAATGGTCAATGAAGCATTAACAACTAGATTGGCTCGTGAACGAGTAGATGCAATTAGGAGATTTATACCAATTCGCGACTCTGTAAGAAATAAACTGCAACAACGACAGAGTCTTCAGACTGATTTTGCTGAGGGATCTGAAGAATTGTTTAAACCAGTAACCACAGCAACGTACGGGGTAGAGCGTGCTATACGGGGAGATGTTCCCGAGACGGGGAAATCTGTTATCGGTGAACTCGAAAAAATAGCAGCGAAAACTGAACAAACAAAACAGGCTGTACAAAAAATAGAATCAAAAAGAACAGTAGATGATTTACGCGTGAGATTTAACGAGGAAGGGTTAGCAGCAATTGATAAGACTGATCCAACAGAAATTCCTGCGCTTGTTGTTAAGACTTATGAAAACAGAAAAAAAATGTTGAAACCAGAACATCATAAGTTTGTTAGAAGTATAACTCACTGGGCTGATATATTCTACAAAATCAAAACTAAAAAAAGTCAAATTAAGACGGATAGTGCATCATACATCGAATATATCGATGCGGTGGGTATAGTGTATAAACAATTTGAAGAACTAAAACAACAACAAAAACCGCCAAAATTGCAAAGAAAGCAACAGCAACCTGCAAAAAAAGTATTCTACTCTCCTAAAAAACAACAACAACTACCACCTGATGATGATGATTATGATGATACTCTTGATTATTTACAACCCACGGATGGAGAAAAACTAGATGAAGCAACTGGTTATAGCGGAAGCGGATTGCAAGATTCCAGTGAAAATCCAAGGATTTCATGTCCTGGTAGTGTTCTCAGTGATATATCACGATTAAAAGTTCTTGTAGGAGGAAAACGAGCTGGAAATAACTCACCGGAAATAATTAATGAAGCAGCTGATATCTGTGGATGGTTATTTCAAGGTGGTATCATGGATATCAGCACATATCGAGATTTCATTGGCGAGTTATCAAGTGGGTATCACAGCGACTGAAATTTACAATTGAAAAATTGTTTCTGATTTCAAATAATGATCATACACTACAATCATGACAAACCAGCCCCCGTCTATGTAGTTAATTCACGGTTTCCGGTTTATAGAGCATACTACGGAGATGGTTTAGGTAATACCATTGCAGGGTTATTTGCAAGAATGGCTCCAAAAGTGATGCCGTTGGCTAAACAATTATCAATGAAAGCCATTGATGTTATTCGTGATAAGGGTATTAGCAAAATCGGAGATTTCGCTGGAGATCTTGCCGGAAAAGCGTTTTCAGCCGCGAAGAATAAATTAACAGCGCTAGTGAAATCACGGAGAAAGAAACCGTTACCGTCTACAGCGGAAATGCCTGCAAGTGTTAGTAAAATTATAAATAACGCAGTAGATGAAAAACTAGCGTCGTTGGTGACTCCAAGTGACCAAAATAACATGATAGCAAACATGATAGCGGGAAGTGGCTTTAAAAAAACACGACGATGAAAATCCTACGGTGAAAATCGTTTACGATTTCACGATTTAGACTCTGATAAATAGAATAAATGTTCAAAAGGTCACCTGATCCAGCGTTTGATATGGATGCCCCAGTTGGCAAGGATGATTCTGTACGCGATTTTCAATTTTATTCTTATCATGCAATACAACCCGATCTCCGATCGCGAATTGAACTTCAAGTTCATGATACCAGTAAATACTTTTTGCCTTGTGAAGCGTTTATCGAAATCGAAGGTGAACTCGTAACAAATGTTGCGGCTAATACACCATATGACATTAGCCCAACTATCCGAGTTGGTTTTGTTAATAATGGCATAATGGCGTTATTTGATAGCGCTAGATATCTCATTGATGGAAAAGAAATTGAATCCATTGACCGTGATGTTGATGTTGCCACAACAATCATAGGGTTAGCGAGATATTCTGATGATTATGCAAGATCAGCGGGTCCATCTATGATGTTTTCTAAGGATATCACTGATTTTCCTGAACACGTCCAGTATTCTAGAGTAAAGGCAACACAAGCTACCGCAGTTGATCCGGCACCAGCCGGATATACAAGACTAGCTGGTACTTTTGATGTCATAAATAATATCACTAACTACAACCTAGGGTTTGCAACACGCGTATTAACATTAGAGGGACAGCGTCGACGATTTTCATGTGCGATTCCACTGCATCATATATTTGGATTCTGTAGAAACGTCCGAAAAGTTATCTATGGAGCGAAGCATACAGTAGCGCTTGCGCGAAAGGGTATAGATAATGATGAAATCTGGCGTGATGCTGGTGCCCCGGAGGGTAAAGTCATTTTAACAAAACTATCATTATGGATGCCAGTGTTAACTCCATCAATCACAGCAGAAGAGCGATTACTGTCATTTATGGAAACAGGCGGTAAATCATTGTTGAGTTGGTTATCAGTGACCACGGATATTAAACAGGATAATGTCGATGATATATTCACATGGCACCTGGCATCAAAACAAGGCGTTTCAGCTCCACGTCATATATTTGTAGCGTTACAGAATAATGAACGAGTTGGTAATCAACAACGCAGCCATATGATATTTGATCAGTTAGGTGTTAGAGAAGTCTCGCTGAGAATAAACGGACAGCAGGAACCATCCGAGGATGTACAACTTGATTACGGTCAAAATCATATTGCACGCGTGTATCATAACCTGTTGTCATTTATGGCACGTGATCAAAATGTTGATACTGGTTTGCAAATATCACAACTTGATTTTAAAAGCCTCTATCCGATTTATTACTTTCCACTGGAACATCTCGATTTAACAAGACAATCTGTCGTTGATATACACTTCAGAGCTCGTGTAACCCGTCCTGGTGGTATTATTAATTACAGAGCGGTTGCTGTCATTCTCAGTGATAAATCAATGCTACTTGAAGGTGTTGGTGGAAGAATGAGAGTGGTAGATGCACCAGTGGAAAATCTTTGATTGAAATCGTAAACGATTTAGAATCAATCTATTATGTATAATGTCATACAGTGTTATTAGTGTTGCGTTAACTCCTGGTCAAGTCAAGAAATTGCAATCAGAATCGCCTAAGCGATGTGGAACCACAATCACGTTGAAACCTAATCAAATGACTGGTGGTGCAAATAAATTATCACTGACAACTCGTCAAATAAAACATTTCAATGATGCTTTCAAGGATAAAAAAGGCGTTCAGATTACTCTTTCTGCGGCTGCTATCAAAAATATGATGAAAACAGGCGGTATATTTCCATTGTTAGCTGCAATTCCGGCCTTGATTGCAGCAGCAGCTCCAGCGGTGGCTAAAGCGGCAGCGTTAGGAGCCGTTGGTACTGCAGCAGGAATGGCACTAAAGAAGGCAACTGGACAAGGATATAAAAAAAGGGAAAGGGTCTAAGACTACCAGGAACCCCGTATTCATGGTACAGCGGAAAGGGTCTAAGACTACCAGGAACCCCGTATTCATGGTACAGCGGAAAAGGCCTGAGACTAGGACCGGTTTATTAATTGAGGAACCTATGGTTCCCAAATCTTCGATTTCCAAACCTATGGTTGTGGAATCTTTGATTCCTATGTCCAATTTTGATTTACTCGATGCCGCTAAAAAACTGGCGATTAAAAATTTCAGAGGTGTCTTTATGAAAGATCAATTACCACATCAACCAAACAACACTGAAACCGGAATCATTAATTTAGATAACAGCACCGGACCCGGAACTCACTGGGTTGCATACGCTATTGATCCACGTGGGATTGTCTATTCTGATTCATATGGATCAGCCCCGCCGAAAGAGTTTATGCGTTATATAAAAACTTTTCCAATGAAGACTTGGTATTCTACGCTACCAACACAACAAATGAATGATCCACCAATATGCGGCAGCGAAGTATTAAATGTCCTTAACGCTATTTCTAACTCCTTGGGTAACCCAAGGGGGAAACCACCACATGTTGTCGTAAATGAATACACTAGTAATCACTTTTTAGAGAGAGAGAGAGAGAGAGTTTTACAATAACATGATTGATATTTGGGGGAGACCTCTAAAACCCAAACCCGATGACACTGCAACGGGTGATATAAAAAAAATAATCGAAGATAAAATAGCTGAGACGTTAAATTTAACAAGTGTTGACCCGAACGAAATAGTTGTATTTCAAGACAAACAGGGTAAATTGAAAACCAGTAATGTGTCGTTGGATGATATTTTAACACGAAGACATGACACCGCCGATGATGCTATTGCGCTGTTTCAGGATGGTAAACTCAAACCAGGCGTACTTGTTTCGGCGATCACAGAGAAACTAACAACAGTAGATAACACAGCAAACTCATTAAAATCACTCAACGATGAGTTTGTTAAATTCAATCAACCGCTACAAGAATTTCTTGGTGCTCCACCAGTGACCACACCGAATATTGGAACGATAAAAACCGCAATCGACGATTTAGCAAAGCTACGATCTGATTATAATGCTCATATAACCGCTTTTAACTCACTACGAAGAGGCATAAGCAGAACCAGTGAAGCCATTGTTAAATTCAATCAACCGCTACAAGAATTTCTTGGTGATCCACCAACGACCACGCCGAATATTGGAACGATAAAAACCACAATCGACGATTTAGAACTGCTACGATCTAGGTATAATGATCATATAATTGCTTGTCGCACTACGAGAAAACTTCAGCAGAACCGATGAAGCCATTGTTAGATTCGATACACTGATAAAAGAATTTCTTGGTACTCCACAAGTGACCACACCGAATATTGGAACGATAAAAACCACAATCGACGATTTAGCAAAGCTACGATCTGACTATGATGCTCATACAAGTTTTTTTTAACACAGTACGATTGATCATCCTCAGAAACACTGACATCGTTGATAAATTCTTTGGTAAACGAAATACTAGACCTGAAGATGTTAACACAACTCAAGATATCATCACTGCAGATATTACTGCGATCAAAGTCAAGCTCCCGCGACTTGAAAAAATAAAAATTCCTCATGATAGCTTCAGCAATAACGTATACACACTTCAATCTGGAACATTTGAGTGGATATCGCCACATGTTATTTTACCCATCACAGCTACTGTCAGGGGTATTTATCGATTAACGCTGGTAACACCAATTCAATGTAATATATCATCGTCGAGTTCATCCGAGGTCAATAATGTGATATCAACGATCATCGACAAAGATACAACTGAACGGTTAACGATAAAAGCCGATGATAAAAGTTTGACTAGGGCATCAGTAACATGGTATCTGGAATTCGTAGTAGATCTGAGCAAATAACTGAATTGAAAACGCTAGTGTTTTTAAAATAAAAATGACATCAACGCCGTCACAATATCGCTAAAATCAGGTCAGAGAATTTCAAACTAGACTCAAAACCCTCGACGAGGAGTATCAAATAAAAATAAAAAAATACCGACGAAGAATCACCGCAATTGATGTTACTGTGTACTCGGTGTCAGGCGTTCTCGCTGGCATCGGAATAATACTTGCATCGGTTACAATGATTGCCCCGGTCGTATTTCTAATTTGCATTTCTGTGGCGGCTACAATCGCGGGTATATCAACCGGGATAACAAAAAAGATATCATCATGCAGCCAGAGTAAACTGCAAGATTACTTAATTCAATTTCATATTGTATCAACCGCATACTCGCAATTATCCTCGATGATATCGTCGTCACTCGATAATACGATTATATCAGATAGTGCGTTCTCAGCAATGGCCAGTATTTACGATTCTGCGATATCAAAATTAGAGCGACAACAACAGTATAATAACAATGACAACACCGATGGAATTAGAAAACACGAACCCGAAAACCAGAATGATCTCAATAACCTCAACGATATCAGATAGTGAGTTCTCAGTGATGGTCAGTATTTACGATTCCGCGATATCAAAATTAGAGCGACAACAACAGTATAATAACAATGACAACACCGATGGAATTACTTCAACAAATAGTGGAGAACACGAACCCAGTACAAACAAGCATGATATCAATAACATCAACGAATCCTGAATTCAGTGTGAATTTCCCTAGCCCAGTCCCCGTGAAGGAGATAGCGCTAGCAAAATTACGAATGTATCACAGTTGGCCTAATATCAGATCGGTAGCATTTGGTGGTCAACAACCGAATAATTCCTTGGTATTTGTGAATAAGAATAAAGACGACAGTACCGCAGACTGGAATGTTGTTTCCATACCAACCGGATCATACCAAATTGAACAAATCAATAATGAATTAGCGTGTAGAATAAAATCCATTACTGGAAAAGAATCAAAAATAGCTATAACAGTTCATGAGCCGACGCTATCATCCGCAATTGAGATAAGCACAGAAGGATACGTCGTAGATATCTATAACAGCTCAATCAGAACCGTGTTAGGATGGCCTGAAAATCCACCTCAAGAAACCGTTGCACCACCTGAACCTAAAAAATCTGATTATGTCACAGACAAAATAAAACCTGATAATCCAATAAGGAGTTATAAAGAGTTCAGTGTACCTATAGAGTTTTTTGGGATCGCACACGGACCTGAGGAGGTTGGTGATCGGTTTCCGGGGTATCATTTTGTTAACGAACCTAAAATTATTGAAAATTCCACAGCAATGAATAATGATTTTTCACTGTTGTTAATATCTCTTAAATCCGGCTCTCTCACCTGAGATGAATTTATCAGCGTTGTAGAAACATGTAACAAAATCATTGACGATATGGAAAAATTTAATCTACGAATTATTCAAGTTATACTCGATGATAAACTTCCCGTATCGAGAACAAGATTTGCAAATAAATATAATATCCGCGTTGAAGATATTCCAACATTTAAACTACCCGGATATAATGCATCAAAACTAAAGAAACGTCTCAACTACATCATTGATATTGGATTTAAAATAATTTACGACGCATGGAAAAGGAAACTAGTGAAAAATATATTAATCCTGACACATGATAATGACCCAGATGGTGGTGGCAGACATATCGCTCCGTTCAACGTGAATATTTCATCGGTGATTGCGCTCAATTTAGTATGCGATGTTATCGAAGGAAGCTATCAAATAAATTTAGAACGATCAAATCAAGCACAGCAAGGATATATTCTTTATTCGTTTGCACCAACAGCTCCTCCAGGGTTTCTAATAATTGAGTCTCCAGTGAATCCAGTCTATATGCGGTGTCATAATGATTCATTAACCAGAATTAATTTCAAACTCACAGATCAGTCCAATAATCTAATTGATCTACAAGAGGAGGTGTTAGCGATTAGTTTGTTTGTGAAGTCCTAAAGACTGGATCAAATATTCGGTCGAAATCATTTATTATTTTTGCTAACCAGAACTGAAAGCTTTAGCAGCAGAGAGGGTGAATGACAACAAGTTGCGACCAAAATTGATTGAAAAATCGTAAAGTCTCCGTTTGCTAAATGGAGACATTTTTTGGGGGGGTTAAAATATGAGATTTTGTTGGAAGGCTCTATTTTTTGTTTTGAAGATTCAATCTATTTTTGCCTGAAAACGTTGTAGGGTTCACCCTCTCTGCTGCTGTACCTCACCATAGAACTATCCAATACAAATATTTCTATACTTCTGTGTCTTTTTATAGTACCTCACAAAATTTTCCATTGGAATCCTATTTAAATTTCAATAGGAAGCCTATACAATTTCTGTGATGATTTCCTATGGGAAGCCTATAGGTAATCTAAATGCAAATTAGTAGGAATATTCCTAGGAATTTTAATTGAATATCATAGGAAATTTCCCTATAGGAATTCTCAATGATTCATATAGGGTCTACATTACCCATGATGGTTGTGTGGAGTATTTTGATTTGTATGGATTGCCACCTTTGGAAGACAACATCATCAAATTTATGAGAAGAAATGATCAGAGCAATTGATTCAATAATGTGAAATTACAAGGCACAGATTCCATAATGTGTGTGGACAATAGTAGGTGTAGTTTATGTATCAATGCAGTCTTGGATATTCTTTACAACAATTAGTGACTGATTTTGATCGTCACTCTTCTAGAAATGATGACAAAGTAGAACTATGGTTTTGTGACCATTATGGATATCTCTTGTCGTTAGCTAGGAATTATAGTGTACATCAATGGCCCAATGACTTCCATTCGTGGAAATCTAACTTCACTTCAAAACATTGTCAAGCTTGCCAAAAATAATTTCTTTGAATAATTGCTTGTTTGTTTTATTATTAATTGTTACTTGTTAGTTTTTTCAATAAAAATGTTCTGAAAAAATTGTGTCTGTTGTTTGTTTGACATTTTTATCAATAAACATGCTCTTTGATATCTCTATATCCCTCACACTAAAATCAACAATCATATTGTTCTGACCAAACAAAAATCATAGGGATGTTTTCTATCACATCAGAACTTGAACCATATAGTGGCACAGTATCTAGTCTGACCAAGAATCATATAAAGTGAGGTGGTATGCAGTCTGACCAAGAACCATATAAAGTGAGGTGGTATGCAGTCTGACCGAGAACCATATAAAGTGAGGCAGTATCCAGTCTGATCAAGAACCATATAAAGTGAGGCAGTATACAGTTTGACCAAGAACCATATAATGTGAGGCAGCATCCAGTCTGACCAAGAACCATATAAAGTAAGACAGTATCCAGTCTGACCAAGAACCATATAAAGTGAGGCAGTCTGACCAAGAACCATATAAAGTAAGGAAGTATCCAGTCTGACCAAGAACCATATAAAGTAAGACAGTATCCAGTCCGACCAAGAACCATATAAAGTGAGGCAGTATCCAGTCTGACCAAGAACCATATAAAGTGAGGCAGTATCCAGTCTGACCAAGAACCATATAAAGTGAGGAAGTATCCAGTCTGACCAAGAACCATATAAAGTGAGGAAGTATCCAGTCTGACCAAGAACCATATAAAGTGAGGCTGTATCCAGTCTGACCAAGAGCCATATAAAGTGAGGCAGTATCCAGTCTGACCAAGAACCATATAAAGTGAGGAAGTATCCAGTCTGACCAAGAACCATATAAAGTGAGGAAGTATCCAGTCTGACCAAGAACCATGTAAAGTGAGACTGTATCCAGTCTGACCAAGAACCATATAAAGTAAGATAGTATCCAGTCTGACCAAGAACCATATAAAGTGAGGCAGTATGCAGTCTGACCAAGAACCATATAAAGTGAGGCAGTATCCAGTCTGACCAAGAACCATATAAAGTAAGGCAGTATCCAGTCTGACCAAGAACCATATAAAGTGGGGCAGTATCCAGTCTGACCAAGAACCATATAAAGTGAGGCAGTATCCAGTCTGACCAAGAACCATATAATGTGAGGAGTCTGACCAAGAACCATATAAAGTAAGATAGTATCCAGTCTGACCAAGAACCATATAAAGTGAGGAAGTATTCAGTCCGACCAAGAACCATATAATGTGAGGCAGTCTGACCATGAACCATATAAAATGAGGTAGTATCCAGTCTGACCAAGAACCATATAAAGTGAGGCAGTATCCAGTCTGACCAAGAGCCATATAAAGTGAGGCAGTATCCAGTCTGACCAAGAACCATATAAAGTGAAGAAGTATCCAGTCTGACCAAGAACCATATAAAGTGAGGAAGTATCTAGTCTGACCAAGAACCATGTAAAGTGAGACTGTATCCAGTCTGACCAAGAACCATATAAAGTAAGATAGTATCCAGTCTGACCAAGAACCATATAAAGTGAGGCAGTATGCAGTCTGACCAAGAACCATATAAAGTGAGGCAGTATCCAGTCTTACCAAGAACCATATAAAGTGAGGCAGTATCCAGTCTGACCAAGAACCATATAATGTGAGGAGTCTGACCAAGAACCATATAAAGTAAGGAAGTATCCAGTCTTACCAAGAACCATATAAAGTGAGGCAGTATCCAGTCTGACCAAGAACCATATAAAGTGAGGAAGTATCCAGTCTGACCAAGAACCATATAAAGTGAGGAAGTATCCAGTCTGACCAAGAACCATGTAAAGCGAGACTGTATCCAGTCTGACCAAGAACCATATAAAGTAAGATAGTATCCAGTCTGACCAAGAACCATATAAAGTGAGGCAGTATGCAGTCTGACCAAGAACCATATAAAGTGAGGCAGTATCCAGTCTTACAAAGAACCATAAAAAGTAAGGCAGTATCCAGTCTGACCAAGAACCATATAAAGTGAGGCAGTATCCAGTCTGACCAAGAACCATATAAAGTGAGGCAGTATCCAGTCTGACCAAGAACCATATAATGTGAGGAGTCTGACCAGGAACCATATAAAGTAAGGAAGTATCCAGTCTGACCAAGAACCATATAAAGTGAGGAAGTATTCAGTCTGACCAAAAACCATATAATGTGAGGCAGTCTGACCAAGAACCATATAAAATGAGGTAGTATCCAGTCTGACCAAGAACCATATAAAGTGAGGCAGTATCCAGTCTGACCAAGAATCATATAAAGTGAGGCAGTATGCAGTCTGACCAAGAACCATATAAAGTGAGGCAGTATCCAGTCTGACCAAGAACCATATAAAGTGAGGCAGTATCCAGTCTGACCAAGAACCATATAAAGTGAGGCAGTATCCAGTCAGACCATGAACCATATAAAGTCTAACCCTACCTGTAAGACTCCTATATTACTCTATAAGATTCCTAAGAATATTTTCCAAGAGAAAATTAGCAAATGTACCCAATGTATGGGACAGAGTTGCAAAAAAATAGGCTAAATGGTTTTAAAAAATGCAAGGCGAATTAATAAGCTTAGAACTGCTACTAATAATAATATAATGACCTTTAATGATGTCCTTGTGTCTTTTTAAGGCATATTGATTAAATTTAGAAAAATGTCAAAGGGAGATCTAATTTTTATGCAAAACATATTTCAGTCCATGATACAGATATAAAACATATCTAGTGGCATTAAGCAAATTGATAATTAAAAGAAGACCATATGCCATGAGTTTTAATCAACTGGGAATGAAAGGTCATACTGACCCAGTTTTATCTTCAACATACTTTCATCATTATGTGACACCAACAAAGCTGGTTTGATCGCAATATATGTATTGAAATTACTTGTTTAATCATATTTTGAAAGTTAATAATGTACCTTCATTCCTTCCAGTTTCATATATATATATATATATATATATATATATATATATATATATATATATATATATATATATATATATGTCATCCATATGCCTTTATATATATATATATATATATATATATATATATATATATATATGAATGGACAGATAGACAGATAGACAGATGGATGGACATAGATAGATTGACAGACAGACAGATAGATAGACAGACAGACAGATAGGTAGATAGATAATATTACTTTCTTGATTACATAGTACCCATTTAATCTCAAATAGCTCATCCAGGATTTTGTATATTTCTTCAGTCTATATTTCCATATCTCACATGCTGACTTAAGAACTATTTAGCTGATGTCAATGCCACCCATTCAAGATGCATCAAATTGAACTTGTAACAATCCACCTTTATTTTGAATTTCAGTGACATTGTATAATTTAAGAGTTCGAAACATAAAATGATGGTTAAAGTAATAAGAGCAATATTTGTCTTATTTATCGGAGTTAAGAAAGAAACGTATTTGATATGGTGTTTGTCTTGACCGGATGGCATTGACAGATCCCTGTATATTTATATGACCAAACTTATGAAAGTGCAGTGAATTTATGAACTGGGGTTGGGAGTGTATTATGCTGAAGAGTGACTTTAATCTTATAAACTTTGAATCCAGAACAAATTTGGTATTATATAAACAAGAAAAGTTTCTTTTCCTACATAATACCAGATATATTTCACCTTGTGGTGCCAAAAAATATACTTTTGCTTTGCCACATTACAATATCATGTTTTTGGTACCACATGATGAAATATATCTGGTATAACAATTGAATAGAAAATTTCCTCTATCTTTTCATGCCTATCAATCATGCACATATGTTAACATAGTTATTTATGCATATATCTTAACATAGTTATTTATGCACATATGTTAACATAGTTATTTATGCACATATCTTAACATAGTTATTTATGCACATATGTTAACAAAGTTATTTATGCACATATCTTAACATAGTTATTTATGCACATATGTTAACATAGTTATTTATGCACATATGTTAACATAGTTATTTATGCACATATGTTAACATAGTTATTTATGTACATATGTTATGATAGCAACCTACTGTATTTAATTCATATCATTTATGTAAATATGTTGCCATGGTAACAGAATGAATTTAAAGCTTATCATTGATGCCAAAATGTTAATATTTTGAAAGGAAAACTTATGTTTATAAAAAAAACCACAAAGATTCTAAACTATATGCAACAATATAACAAATTCATCTATCATTACAAAATGAAGCAACATATTTACAACTGCTTAAGTGTGATTTTTAAAAAAATTGGTAATATCTGAAAATTTGAAAGTACTAAAAGGTAATTTTAAAATAAGCAAATCTTTCAAGTGTCTACCAACATTTTAAAACCAAATAATCATACAGTATATTTTGCAAGTTGGTACTTTTCTGACTAGAACAATTGACTAGAAAATCCCTAACAATAAAAACATGACTTTTGTCTTATACTCCACTTTGATTAAATGCAAAATAAAAATTAGAAAAACAAAAATCACCTCCGCAACCATATATTACACTGCATTGATTTGTCACCCCAAAAATAAAGTACCTCAAAACTAAACCATCTTCAAATATGACCTTATCAAGGAAGCACCTTACTAATATAAGCCTTAGCCCATTTTAAAATTCTTAAAGTATTCAGGTTGTTACCATATTTTTTTAATCAAGTTTCAAATTACTTTCTTGATGATTCAATGGTAGATGTACACATGATATTATGATTGAAGAAACAATGGAGCAAACACATAACAAATGAACCAATGAAATAATCGATTGTTATAACTGGTGATGAATTTATTCTCAATCAGATTTATAGAAAAGATTTAAAACATTATTTGAAAAGGAAACCAACCTTGGTATTCCTTCAGGGCATAGGAAGATTCATTGGCATAGTAACGGCAGCCCCAGATCCCAACGGCATTTTGAAAATTAAGAGTGCTGTATATCAAGTTATACACAAGTTCATTGTTGTCCTGGTTACAGGTTACACTCCCCAGAACTGATGCATTACAGCCTGGCTGATGAACTGTAGCTATGTCAGTCACCATGTATGATGACTTATAATAGAAGTAGATGGTAGCTGTTGGTGGAACATTCTGGGTACGGCAGCAAAAGTTGGAGGATGCATAATTCATAGGCACACTGCAAGGACCCATGGACATCTTGGACCATTTTATGCCTAAAAAAAAGCAATGCAATCAAAATCAAAATAAGAAGTATGCAAAGAAATGAAAAGATACTTTGCAAAGATCAATACTTTTTGGCATAATGAAAAAAGTTTGATTTGTACTATTTGGAACATTTATTTTTTTAAGAATCAATAAAACTGAACAGTTATTGAGTAAAAGGTATTCATTTTTAAAAAAAGTTTTGACCGATATGCCAGTAAATACCTGATGTCCCATTCAATGTGTCATGATTACATACACATGCCAGTAAATACCTGATATCCTGTTCAATGTGTCATGATTACATACACATGCTAGTAAATACCTGATATCCTGTTCAATGTGTCATGATTACATACACATGCTAGTAAATACCTGAGGTCCCATTCAATGTGTCATGATTATATACACATGCTAGTAAATACCTGATGTCCTGTTCAATGTGTCATGATTACATACACATGCTAGTAAATACCTGATGTCCCATTCAATGTGTCATGATTACATACACATGCTAGTAAATACCTGATGTCCTGTTCAATGTGTCATGATTACATACACATGCTAGTAAATACCTGATATCCTGTTCAATGTGTCATGATTACATACACATGCTAGTAAATACCTGATATCCTGTTCAATGTGTCATGATTACATACACATGCTAGTAAATACCTGATGTCCCGTTCAATGTGTCATGATTACATACACATGCTAGTAAATACCTGATGTCCTATTCAATGTGTCATGATTACATACACATGCCAGTAAATACCTGATGTCCCATTCAATGTGTCATGATTACATACACATGCTAGTAAATACCTGATGTCCTGTTCAATGTGTCATGATTACATACACATGCTAGTAAATACCTGATGTCCTGTTCAATGTGTCATGATTACATACACATGCTAGTAAATACCTGATGTCCCGTTCAATGTGTCATGATTACACACTGCACAGTGTTAAGTAATGACAGCTTCTACTCTGTACCCCAAACCTCTATTGGTAAAATTTTGAAGTTGAAAATTGTGTCAGAAACAACAAAAAAGATATTTAGACTGAAATAGGCTAGAACAGACAGCGGTCGAACAGAGCAGACGTGGTTTTCGGAGCTCGTAAATCAAAGTAGTTGAGAAGTCTACAGTTCCCCAAAAAATTGGCTCGTACCAAGAAAAGGCTAGGAACTCCACCGGATTCTAGTTTATTTCGATACTTTATTTGGATTTATCTAATTCAACAGTCAAAAGGTAATTAGAAAATAAGAAACAGTAGTATTACAGTAGTACAAGTCGAGCTGTGCTCACAATTGTGAGTACCATTGGTACTATCTCAGCATAGGAGGTGCTGAGCTGTGCTCATAACTTCTCAAAATCCATTATTACCCTTTGTTTTTGTAATTGTATTTTCTTTGCTTTTCTTAATTTTCAGCACCCTTTAGTTTAATATTTAAATCACTAGCACATTTAATTTAATTTATTTTGTTTGTATGCAAATACCTCACAGACGGTACATTCAAATATAGACTGACAGTGATAAACATAAATGGATGTGCATAAATATAAGATCTCTGACTTCTTCAACACGAGTGTTGAAGAACACAATGGGCAAAAGAAGCTATTAATCCACCATCGGGAGGGGTGCCAGACCCTGGATTTCGGGGACACCACAAACTTTCCGAGACAAACAGAAATTCTTACCGAAATGGAAATCTTAGGTTTGAGAATGACGGAAATAGAAGCCCTTCAATACGGAGGAAAAAATAAGTATATCTTATATCCGACAAATATGCGCCCCTTAATAAAAGTGTCTGAAATGCAGCTAGTAGGGCAACGAGTGAAAATATATGACACAGAACCCATAATCAGAGACATCGAGAAAAAGTCAATTGACTTAGTGGTTTCAGGCCTCCCGATTGAAGTCAACACTCATGCGCTTTCAGACAAATTGATGGCAAATTACCAAATTCAAGTAGGGGAACATAAGAGTTCAACATGCTATGGACATGCAGGGGTACGAAGCAGGGAAAGGACCATAAAAATCCCAGCGGAAGAGGCAAAGAAAGTACCAACCTACTTTTATGTCATGGGATTTCTGTGCCGGACGTGGTACAGGGGCTGCGAAAAGAACCGTCCCTGTCCAAAATGCAAAATAATCGGGCACACAGCTAGATTTTGTACACAACCATCAAGGCCAAGGGACACAAACTCATACGCAGCAAGGGCGGCGAAAGGGACCCAGAACCAAGATGAAGAAACCTTAGACCTACCACAACAACAACAACAACAACAACAACAACAACATAATTCAAAGGAACAACAGAACCCTGGGGAACCACAGGTCGACGCACAAATTGAAAGATGAGAAGATGAGATTTTCATCACACCAAAGAAGACAACAAAGCGAAACATATCAACTAAACCGTTAAAAACGGGAAATAGATACCAATGTTTAACATTGGAGGATGGTAATGAAGAAGAAGGGGAATCTGAGGAAATTATCCTAGACAGCCCCATACCAAACCAAATAGCGTCTACACCAATTTTGGTGCCACGTAAAAGGAAGAACCAAACCCTTTCAGGCTCATCTAACAGTGAGGATACAGTGACAATAAAGGAGCAGGTACAACAACAATTAAAACCTGCACCCAAACCAACAAGAAGAGAAAGAAAGAGGAAAATGACTCAGTTAAAAGAGTTAGCGTTATCGGAAACTAGTTCGGAAATGGACCCTGAATTTGAAACAACGCCTATACACCCAACTACCATTTTGACCAACATGACAAACTTAAATAGTACAAATTTGACAAACTTGACCTCAGACAGAACTGACTACACGTACGGACTGATACAGGGAAATAACCTGGAAGATACATACAACATTTTAGATTTGACTGACGAGGGGCCAATGCCCCTCCATACAACAATCTAACAATACATGAAAAGAATAAGTATATAACATCAAAAGATTAGTATAATAATAAATATTGATAAGGGGATAAAAGATATATTATATAGGTTTAGGGATAAAAAAAACATATGGGAATTAGACAAAGCTGACATATATGACTGCCTTTTGGATTTAGAAGCTAAGAAAAATAAACCCAAAGTGGAACAGGAAATCCCATATATCAACTGGGACAGAGTATGGAGGCATTGGTCAGAAATCAACTCTCCAAAGGTACAGATTATCATATACACGTACCTCCACAACGCCTGGCTTACAGGTGAAGTGGCCCTTAGGAGACGCATGATACGGACCCCCATCAGCTGCCCTCTTTGCAGCAGTGCCCCCTATACAAAGTACCAGACATTTACGCAGTGCGACAAAACAAAGGAAGATAGAATCAAACTGATAATGGAAATAATGAAGGTCGACAAGTACGACAGACGTCAACTACTCTTCCTAGACGGAAACTTTAACAAACAATTGGTAAGACAAATAACGGACTATATAACGATGACGCTAATAAGGTGTGGACCACTAATTAAGGTTAAGGAATAGTTATTATACATGTTTCAAATTCTAAAACTGAATTTGAATTAAAAATAAAATAAAATTTTTTTTTTTTTAAATTTAATAAAAATTTAAAAAAAAAAAAAAAACCACAAAATAACAAAAAAAAAAATATATAAAAAAAACAAAAAACAAATGTTATAAAATATATAGATATATATAGATAATGCCAATGTAAGGGGGAAAGTACACATGAGGACGCCACAGGGCTAAATCACAGGGCGCCACGCGAAGTGAGCAGGCCTGTGGAAGAGTCTGGAAAAACACCACCCAAATTTTAAACTTAAATAATAGTATAATAGTGCCTTTTGTTCTATTTCTCTGGATTCTAAATCCATACTTTCCCTGTAGTGACTATCTCCCGTAATAGTCACGACTCCCATTTATGGGAAAATAAACAATTTTGGACATCTTTCTAATTTAAGGATATAAATAATAAAAGGCCGGACACATTGAGACAGGGACTGTACAGGCAAATAAATTTGTACAGATCCCGACTCAAGGAAAACGGACCTATACAAAAAATAAAATATAGCAAATTGAGACTCACATAAAAAAATGTAAATACTACACCTCAATTTGTATGGAATTCAAAATTTTAAAAATAGAGTAAAAGTTTAAAATATCAATTAAAATTTATCTTCCATATTGGAGAAGATAACAACATGATAAGACAACTGGTACATTTGGAAAATATGGCAATCCTTTACATATACACGAGTATACAATATACTCTAATAGCAATCACACATATTATAGCATCACACATATAGCAAACACAAGGATAAGAGACCACTAGCCATGGTCAATAAAATTAAAAGTAACCTACTAGATTGGGTAGATCAAATCCCAACTAGTAAGGTATACCTAGGATACATTAAGGAAAAAATACCCCGTGTCAAAACTATTTTATAACCCCGATGGGGAAAATTAAAAGGGACCCTTTAGAAGTAAAGTATAAAATAAAAAAAAAAACAACATAAATACATCGGGGGGATCACACTCACATATAAAACTTTTTTCAAATTTTTTTTGATGGGGGGGGGGCATCTGTCTGGTGCCCACCCACCCCCAAAAAAAATAGAAACAACAAAATAATATAGAAAAATGTTAGAAAAGGCCTGGTTTAGAAATTGGCTGGTGGAATTTATGAGATTAAAAGATGATGTCAAATTTCAATAATATCGATTAAAAAAATAATACTATTTTCATAGAGTAACCCCAAAGGCAAGTACATGTACTGTACATTACACAAGGACAAAATTGTGATTGAAGAAAAAATTATACTTATTATTCATAAAAATGTATCATGCAGCCATTTTCCATTTTTATCTTTATTTTAATCAAAAGCATTTAAGAAGGGTTGTGCTTTCACAAGCTTTTGAAAATTATTCTGTCTTGACAAAGATGGTAAAATGGTTGAATTTGATTTGCTCCTTGTTATGAAATACAAAGGACCCTCTTAATTCAAACTTTGAAACTTAAATATCTTTTCTTTAGTTACATGTATTCCTTAAAATATACGTTGGTAGGCTGTATGAATTATCAGCATAAGTTTTACCTAGCATAATTTTTACATATTATAATCTAAAATGCCCATATCAATGTAATCAGCATAATTTGTACCTAGTATAATCTGAAATGCTCATATCAATGTAAATCAGAATAATTCTTACCTAGTATTATCTGAAATGTTCATATCAATGTAATAAGCATAATTTTTACCTATCATAATCTAAAATGTTCATATCAATGTAATAAGCATAATTTTTACCTATCATAATCTGAAATGTTCATATCAATGTAATAAGCATAATTTTTACCTATTATAATCTAAAATGTTCATATCAATGTAATAAGCATAATTTTTACCTATCATAATCTAAAATGTTCATATCAATGTAATAAGCATAATTTTTACCTATCATAATCTAAAATGTTCATATCAATGTAATAAGCATAATTTTTACCTATCATAATCTAAAATGTTCATATCAATGTAATAAGCATAATTTTTACCTATCATAATCTGAAATGTTCATATCAATGTAATAAGCATAATTTTTACCTATTATAATCGGACATGAGCATTAATAAAATCTGATAAGATTTACAATAGTTTTTCCATAAAATAATACATTATTTTTTTTTATTAAACCTAACTTGATAAGAAATAGGGAGGAAATGTTTGCTCTTGGATAGCATCCTGATTATATGTGACTGACCATGTACTGGCATCCCTTCTGATTGTATTTTCTTATATATGCTTTTATTGGTAATATTACTTTACACAGTTTAAACAATATGTCAGTGATTTAGACTGATATGAGACAAAGAAATTGTCTAGTATTATTATCTATATTATATGTGTCAAGTATGACACAGAAATAGCCTAGTAATGTGGTTCCCAAAGTGGACAGAACCACCCCCTTGGGGGCAGTGGGATTGCTGGGGGGGGGGGACACTAACGCTGAATAATGCCTTTTATGGAGTAAGGTAGGGGGTGCTAATGATAACCTACGGTGTGGTGGCCAAAAACAGTTTGAGAACCACTGGTCTAGTATTACCATTTATATTAAATTCCTTTTATGCAATTTAGGTAGGTGGTACTAAGGATAACCTATGGGGGGGTGGTGGCCAAAATAAGTTTGAGAACCACTGGTCTAGTATTACCATTTGTATTAGATGTGTCAAGTATAATGCACAAATGGCACAGCATTACTATTTGTATTACATATTTTATTTTTGATGCATCCTTTTTTAAGTTGTATAAATCTTTGGTAACAAATGGTTTTGTATAAATCTTATGATGACAGGGATACAGTTTTGTCCAGTATCTATTAAGATGAAACGGACAATAAAGACATAATTATGAAAATCACTGCTATTAATCAAGGTGTAAAAAAGAAATAAATTATATTATTTACAGTTTTAATCATCATTATCAGCATCATCTGCAAGCCAATATGAGAAGAAAGAAACTTTACACACAATATATCAAATGGAGTGAAACAGATGCTTGATATTCTCATTTCATTAAAACTCTCAAACTAAGTATTCACCAGTTTTTGTATGAATAAGTCCTTTTAAATGTCTTTGAAATCAAACAAATACCAAAAACTCCAAATGGTACTGTGCATGTAAAATGTAATTTTCTAGTAATCTATGCATCCGAGTAATAATTATCATCCACTTCCTTCCTTTTAAATCCCCAGAACGCTGTCAAAAAGTAAGAAATCTACAATGACTAAAATAATTACAGTCTATAGGGCTACAAGATTCAAAGATTATTTTGTGGCAAAATTATTCAATGTTCTTTGATAATTCAGATATTATTAGGCTACAAGAATTTTGGTCCTTTATTTTGTCACTATTTTGGTCCATATAAATTCATGAACTAATTTCATATGACCTTCATATGTTAGTGAACCCCAAATTATAAATACAGATAATCATATGAACATGTAAACAGGTCAATGCAAACTAGAATTTTCTATACTATGAAACTGACAAAGTCTTTTAAATTCAATCATCTATGGATCACATAATTCAATCATCTATGGATCACATAATTCAATCATCTATGAATCACATAATTCAATCATCTATGGATCATATAATTCAATCATCTATGGATCACATAATTCAATCATCTATGGATCACATAATTCAATCATCTATGGATCACATAATTCAATCATCTATGGATCACAGAATTTAATCATCTATGGATCATGGAATTCAATCATTTATGGATCACAGAATTCAATCATCTATGGATCATGGAATTCAATCATCTATGGATCACAGAATTTAATCATTAATGAATCATGGAATTCAATCATCTATGGATCACATAATTCAATCATCTATGGATCATGGAATTCAATCATTTATGGATCATGGAATTCAATCATCTATGGATCATGGAATTCAATCATTTATGGATCATGGAATTCAATCATCTATGGATCATGGAATTCAATCATCTATGGATCACATAATTCAATCATCTATGGATCATGGAATTCAATCATTTTAAGGATCATGGAATTCATTCATTTATGGATCATGGAATTCAATCATCTATGGATCATGGAATTCAATCATCTATGGATCACATAATTCAATCATCTATGGATCATGGAATTCAATCATTTTAAGGATCATGGAATTCATTCATTTATGGATCATGGAATTCAATCATCTATGGATCATGGAATTCAATCATCTATGGATCACATAATTCAATCATCTATGGATCATGGAATTCAATCATTTTAAGATCAGATCTCCACTGTCCTACATGAAGATCTGATGATGACAGCTTATGGGTCATATTCTGGTGACCTATGAATTAGCCAATGGAAATGCAGCTTTCAAAAATCTGAAAGTGAATCAATTCATTCATTTTGATGCTCTTCATCCATAATGCTCTTTTCTCCAAATGTAAGATAGAAGATTTCATCTGATTGGTCGATAAAATTTGCAATTATGGTAAAAACTACAAGAACATGACTTCTGAGCAGGTGCTGTCAGATCTTCATGTATAACAAAGGAAATCTGATTTTAATCCAATTTATGTCATGGAATGAAATCTTTCAGAGGTCATGGAATGAAACCTTTTATACATCATGGAAGTAAATCATTATAGATCATGGGATTCAATGATTGTATAGGTCATCAAATTAAATCATTTATAGGTCATGGAAATTTAATCATTTATAGGTCATGGAATTCAAATTCAACAATTATAAGTCATGGAACTCAATCATTTATAGACTATAAATGACCATATTACTATACATTGACCATACAGTATGTCATGAAGTCCATATGACCATACAGTATGTCATGAAATACATATAACTATACTGGAGGTCATTAAGTCCATATGACCAAGCTGTATGTCATGAAATCCATGTGACCAAACAGTATGGAATGAAGTCTATATGATCATACAGTATATCATTAAATACATATGACTATACTGGATGTCATGAAGTCCTTATGACCATACATTATCTCTTGAAGTCTATAAAATGTTACATGTTTAGGCTCGAATAAACAGTAACATAGAAAGAGTGAAAATAACAAGCTTGTAAAACTTAATAAATACTGTAGTATCATCAATATTCGTGGGGGATCAATTTTCGTGGTTTTCGTGGTTGTCACAAACCACGAATTTAAATCCCCAACGAAAAATGAGCCACATAGGTTGATGATCCCCCCAATTCCCGACCCGTTTTTTTTTTTTACAGTGTTTCGTTTAAGCAAGGATAGAGAAAAAATATAGAAAAAGCATAACATATTCAAACAATAGTAATACTAAACAGAAAGAAAGAAAGAAAAAATACTAGTAATACAAAATTAGATTTAATACTTATTCAAGTCGATCCTTCAATCTAGTACAGCTGTTGTTTAAACATTCAAATCTTTCTGAAAGCACATTTCATTTTATCCATGCATTTTAAATCCAATAGAACAACAATCCTGTGGTTTAAGTAAGAGATCATTCAACTGTACTTTAATAACTGATTGGTCTGGTTTTGTTGGCGGCGTCGGCTTCCTTTGATCTTGAACACTCAAACGAAAACATGGCGAAACTGATTAATCCTGACGGGTGTTTGATATGTGCTCACATAGGTGGAAGTATTGTTTTAGTGTTGTTGGCTGAGTCTGCTTTGACAGATGTTAATCACTTGGTCAAAAACACGTTGTAAGTATTGAACTTGCCGGGTCTTAGATATGTACTCATACAGGTGGTAGTATTGTTGTAAACATTAATGTGACCGCCGTTTGCGTCGGTATCGTTTTATTCTTTTGTATTCTTTATTTGGGGTACATGTAGAGGTTAAACCATGAAATTAACTACCTTATAATATGCAAAATTTGACAGGCAAAACCACGAATTTACGTCCCCACGAAAATGCCTTTTTTTTACAAAACCACGAAAATTGAGCCCAACGAAAATAAATGATACTACAGTAATTTATTGAGAACAAATATTTTCCAGAAAGGAAAAATTAACTCACGGTTTTAAGAATCAATTCCAAAATTAATCCAAAAATAATTCAAAATATTATCCACTAGAGAAATTGCAAAAGTCCTGGTAATAAAATGTCCAAATAATTCTAAGTTTGAATTCCAGCGAAGTATTCAATATGGAAGACGATGTCACTTGATGAAGTCAGTTCTTGTTAATAAAAATCTATGAGCACAATTCTTTTCCAGATAAATAACAAAAAAATTCCTCTTGATCCAAACGAATTGACATAATTTCCAGTACAAGGTAATTAAAATAACTCAAAATGACACACAACTTAGTATTCTAACAGCCCAAATTCTTCTAATGAATAGCTCGCTCCAAAGCATAATTTATATAGGTATTTTTAATGTAAACAAGAAAGGGGTCACGTGATCTTCTAGAACCTTTCAGAACAAATTTACGTTAAAAAACTCATGTACCCAGCGTATGACCCAACTAATATAGAAAGATGTTTATACAAAGCTCAATAATGTCCTTGGAACCAACCAATCATTTTAAAAGCTTGTTTACAACTCTGAAGCCAGGTCAGAAATGAGGTCAACACCTGGTGTTTATTCTGTAAAGTACAGGTCACCCCCCCCCATGAACAAATCTTAAAATGCCAAATTTGAATCTAACAAACACACAATAAAAATAAATATAAATGACTTATATCAAATATACTTATATCAAATATACGTAACAATGACCATACAACATGTCATGAAGTCCATATAACCATACAGCAAGTCATGAAGTCCATATGACCATACAGTGTGTCATGAAGTCTATATGACCAAGCAGTATGTCATAAAATCCATATGACCTACATTAGGTCATGAAATCCATATGACTTTGCAGTATGTCATGAAGTCCATATGATCATGCAGTATGTCATGAAGTTCATATGACCATACACCAACCATACAGTATGTCATGAAGTCCATATAACCATACAGTATGTCATGAAGTCCATATGATCATACAGTATGTCATGACTAAAGGAGAGTGCTTTAGATCACTTGGCCACTCGGGTCTTCCCCCCCCCCCCCCCAGTATATCATGAAGTCCACATGACCATACAGTATGTCATTAAGTCAACATGACCATACATGTTGTCTGGTGTTTGCCTTCTGCATAACCATGAGGTGTGGCATACATTTTTTTGGCATAAAACTGCTAAGACAAAAAAACATCCACATCCTTCTGTTTATAATTTTTACTTTTTTATATACAAGTTCTTCATTTAAAAAAATGAAAGACTCCAATAGATGCTTTCTTTACAAAAAAAAGTATGGAGCTTGTGCCTTTTTAAGTGCCCTTATTCTTTAGCAATATTATGGTGCTTTCATCAATGATGTTATATGGATGATTTTAACCACAATATATGGACTTCAAATTTATGACATTGCAAAATGTTTTAAAGGCATTGACTTGCAACAATAAGATGGCTATGCTGACTTAAATGTACCTATAGCTGTACTTTGAAAGTCTTATTTATTGAAATAATAAAATTTGATGCATCAACTCAATTACACAGACAAGTATTTCCTAACAACTATCATTAATAAATATAAATATAATAAATATAGCAATATTTGTGAAGAAAAACACATAATTTTGCATGTACAGTACCTCAGAATGAGTTTGTTTTTAAAAAATAATTGACAATCTACTTACCTGCAGCCAAGTTAAGTGTCAGGACTAATATGACACAGCTCTGTAGAAATCTTTCTTGTGTCACTGAACAAAGCCTCATTTCTCTCACCATTTAATCAATAAAATCAGAAATTTGGAATGACAACAACTGGTTTTGAGATGAAGAAACTGGGCAATATCAGCTTTTTCACTGCAGTGTATGGCATTCCTAGAAAGTAAAATAACACAAGATACAAATAACATCTATATCTACATATAACAAGCATCAAGTCCTTATCCATATCTCTTTCAGACTGGTTTCCAAAATATGACATTCATATGTACTTGAGACTGGTGTGTATGTCACATCCGTATCTCCTACTGACTGGTTTGCAACATGACATCCATATTTGTTTTAGACTGGATTGCAAATATGACATCCACATCTTCTTCAGACTGGTTTGCAATATGGCATCCACATCTCATTCAGACTGTTTTGAAATATGACATCCATCTCTAATTTCAGACTGGTTTGCAAAAATGACATCCATATCACCTTCAAATTGCATTGCAATATGACATCCATATCTCCTTCAGACTGGTTTGCAATATGACCTCTATCTTCAGACATGACTTTGACTGCTCTGGTGGTCTAAGTGGTTAGAGTGCATTGGATGATGGAGGTCACGGGTTCAAACCTGGGCTGAGTCATACCAAAGACATATAAAACTGGTCCTAGCAGCTGCCTTGCTTGGCACTCAGCATCAATTAATTAGTGTTAGGACTGGTGTCAGGATAATGTGTCTGGGTGCGGCATGATGCTATATTTCTGTGGAATAATGCCTCAGTGTTAGACACCACTATCAGCTGCCACTTTATGCAGATATCATAGCACTATTACTGTAAAATTATTAAAGCTATGTTAAAAATCCAAATCACACATACACAGGCACGATTTCCAATCAGACATACAAATCTACTTCAGACAGGGTTGCAATATGACATTATGAAGAACACTTAGTGTAATATTCAAATAATTTGCTTACAAAGCACAATAAAATAAAGCATACTAGTTTGAAACTTGTTTCATCTGTCTCTATAATAAAGTAGAGATCAGATGAGATCAGATAAAGTAAAGATCAGATGAGATCAGATAAAGTAGAGATCAGATGAGATCAGATAAAGTAGAGATCAGATGATTTGCATAGATAATTCAACAATTTTAAGTGACAGATCAGCAACTGGCATGTCAAGTCTGGTTAGAAAAGGGTTTTACAAAAAGCACATAGATTTTTTAGTTAAAAGTGCTCATTAAAGTGATAAATAAATATCCTTGTACTTCCATACTATGCCACTAGTGTTATGTCCTTACCCAGGGGCCACTGCTGTCACATTGAAATGTGAGATGTCAGGTAAGTGTATATATGCAGTCTAATTCCAGCACCGTTTTGTTAAAATATAAGTTTTGTTGGATGACAGGTTTTAGCAGCACTTTAATGCATTATTTGCTATATTATGGCAAAAGCGTGAAAATCAATTGCTTTTTCAAAATAAGACACTTAGGCATTGGTTGGCATCAGATGGCACTGGTTGGCACAGTTGAGTATGCATTAAACCCCTGGCTCTTGATTCCATGAGTATGATGCTGTTACAACTGAACCGCCATTGTACAAGGTTTAACTGTTGTTTTGCATTAAAAAGAAAAAGAACAAAAATTATATAGCTCAAAGTCTGTATAAATATGATCTGAAATAAATAAAATTTGAAGACTTCATGCCAGAATGACCACTGCCTAACTTAGCTAAAATTATTTAAGAGGACTTTGAGTTGAAAATAGCAATTGTTGATGAATGAGGGCAAACACATAATTGATAACATATGTTGGACAACACATAATGGATGATATATGATGGACAGCACTGATTGATGTATGCTGTTATTGATGGCAACACATAATGAAGGATGCAAAATGCATAATGGATGATGTATGATGGACAACATATATAATGGATGATGTATGATGGACAACACATATAATGGATGATGTATGATGGACAACACATATAATGGATGATGTATGATGGACAACACATACAATGGATGATGTATGATGGACAACACATATAATGGATGATGTATGATGGACAACACATAATGGATGATGTATGATGGACAACACATATAATGGATGATGTATGATCAACAAGACATAATGGAAGATGTATGATGGACAACACATATAATGGATGATGTATGATGGACAACACATAATGGATGATGGACAACACATATTGAAGGATGTATGATGTGTAACATATAATAGATGAAGTTTGATGGACAAAACAAATTGGATGATGATACCACATAATGAATGATGTATGATGGACAACACATAATGGATGATTTATGATGGACAACACATACGATGGTGTGTGATGGAACAGCTCTTAGTACCATTTTTACAAGTCTTTGATATGACTCTGCCGGGGATTGAACCCATGACATCCAACTCCATCAGTGGATGCTCAAACCACTAGGCCACTGGAGGGGTTAGGAAAAACCATCTGAATATATTATGACTTATGTTAACTAACACTAGCGCTCATTCTTACAACACGCGAAAAAGTCTTGGCACTTTTGTCTAAATATGATATATGACTAAATGCAAATGTTCAAAATTTCAGACTGATTTAAAATATGATGGATTAAAAGTGTGCTGACTGCTGCATATCAAAGTGAAATATTAGAGCACAAAATAAAACAATAATTAGGTACCAGCAATTAATTAATGAGTGTTTTAATCTCCTTATCTGCTAAAATCTGACATCTGTACCTAGTCCCTTAGCATAATCACTTAGCATAATCCCTTAGCATAATCACTTTGCATAATCCCTTAGCATAATCACTTGCAATCTGTTTGATAGCCTACATTACATGATTGATATTCATTTGGTAGAAATATATCAAATAAAATATGTTTGCTGACATGAGCATACATACAGTGGACATGGCAATTGGATTTTTCATGCATCCAAAATTACAGTATGTGTACTTTTACGTGGATTTCAGCATCCCAGAGATTACTGAATATTATATTAATTTACTATAAATTATGTATAAACAATAGTTCTTTTTAACTGTCACTAAAGTTTAAATTTTATGGAAATTGACAACATCCAAAACCTCTTGACTAAATTTATAATGAATGTGTGGAAATCATCCATAACTGATATCAATCTTGCTGTTCTCCACCATAGTCAAAATGTGGTAGAGAACCACTTCTATTTTACAGCTACAATAATGTAATCGTGACAGACATTATTGACTTTTTGACCAAAGAGGGATCTAAAATCATACTAGTTGGTTTAGAGTGCTGCCTCGAGACGACTTAATAATACAAACCTAGTTTCATAGTTTACATTGGTCTACTCCAGTCATAGAGTGGAGTACAATTAAAAGTAGAAACCTTAAGTACCAAGGTGAGTATATTTATACAAGTAGTTTTGTTACGAGTACAAATACTTCTGGCCAGCTTACTTTGGAGTACAAGCATTTTCTAAGCATACTCATGGGGACTTTTGACATTGTAATTGCATAAAATTCAGAAGCCTACAATCTATTGTTTGGTTAATTTAAGAAAAAGTTCAGATTACATTTTATGACACACCAGATTTCTTTATTCTAAACATGTATAATTTGTCAGAAACAAGTTAATTCTCTTTTTCCATCTACTCACTGGAACAAAGCAAATATTCCTTCAGATAGGAGTCATATATAATATACAGACACTACTCTGAAAAGCAATGAAGGAGTGACAGTACAGGGGTATCAACAACTGTTTATTTAATGTTGTTTTTCTTGTTGTTGTAGTGTTTAACGCCATTTTTCAGCACAAGATAGCTATACATGGCAGCCAGTATTAATGGTGGAGGAAAAACCTGGGAAAACGCTGGAAAGAACGACTGACCCGTGAGAAGCTACTAGCAAGCTTTTTCACATACCAACATTGGCTGAATCCGAGACTCAAACCCATGCAGACAGAAGTGAGATGGCAGTGATCCGTAACGGATTGCGCATTAGACCACTTGGCTATTCAGGGCCCTGGTGTATTTAATGATGTGTGCACTGTTTAGCTAGATACATGGACAGATAAAAAATTTTATTAAATGGAGTAAACAAGAAAATCTTCTGAATTAATACTCAAAGCATTGTGTGTAGAAAACACTTACATAACATAGTTACCTAAGAGAAGCAATAGATGCTTAATTTTCAAACCAGTGAATAAACCTTGATCAGCTTTGCAAATAAAGTACCATAATGGTGAAATTCTTTGAGTTCTTTTCTATAACATTAATCTGGTAAATTAACTAACTTCAATTGTAAACTTCAATAGGAAAGGTTACTTTGACTGTCTGAATGCACTCCATGTATATGTGATCACCAGTGCAAATAATTTATATAGTAGCTTATAGTGTTGTTCCGATTATCGATTATAATCGATCATCAGTTGGTTGAGCAAACCAACAAGATAATTGATTGTAAACTCCATAATCGATTTTGTGTAAAGGGAGATTACTTTGTGGGTGTATGCAAAGCACAAAGTTTAGTAAAACTCCCAGCCACTCAAGTTGACCTGAAATGTATTAATATGAAACCTTAAAATTCATAATTAGGAGCATATAGTCATTATTACATGGTCAAGTTGTTATTATTATTACATGGTCAAGTTGTTATTATTATTACATGGTCAAGTTGTTATTATTATTACTTGGTCAAGTTGTTAAATTGTTAAGTTAATAAATTTAAACACATTTTTGTTGATTTGTTTCAGTTAAATTGCAACATCTTTTGTAGCACATTTATTTATAAACAATGACAAACAAGAAAAACATGTCCTTCTATACTTTAAATTATAGAAACATCACATATGAACGAAAGAATTTCGGGGGATTGTAGCAGTATTTCAGTTACATATGACTGATCAGCCATAAAAAGTTGCATTCATTTAACAAAGTTGTAGAACAAAAATAACACACAAGGTAATATTATTGTCAGGTTAAAGTATACATGTCATTAAAAGAGATTATTGTACATTTATAAACATATTGAACTCTTGATCAAAGATATAAATGTTTAACAAAAAGTAAAATTTGCTCTTAGTAACCGATTATAATCGATGATCAGTTGGTTAAGGGGAATCGATCATCGATTATGAATTTCTGACTGATTCACATCACAAATAGCTTAGTTTCTCTTCCATGACAGCAATAAGAATATCTAAAGCATACTAAACTCTCTAGAAAATTCTTTAAATGAGATTTTTGTGTTGTATGTTGTCCCTGAACAGTTAAAAGAATATCCCTGCTTTAATTAGATTACCTTACACACTTCCCTTACAAGTAATTTGCAATCCATTTGTTTCTTTCATTAAAATATAGCAATCCTTTTCCTTACTTCTTGACGAAACTAGTAATTAAATATAGCAATCCTTTTCCTTATTTCTTGACCAAACTATTCTGTATTCATAAAAATATAGCAATCCTTTTACTTACTTCTTGACGAAACTAGTAATTATATATAGTAATCCTTTTCCTTATTTCTTGATGAAACTATTCATTACAATCGAGCAATCCTTTCCCTTATTTCTTGACCAAACTATTCTGTATTCATAAAAATAGAGCAATCCTTTTCCTTATTTCTTGACCAAACTATTCATTAAATATAGCAATCCTTTTCCTTATTTCTTGACCAAACTATTCTGTATTCATAAAAATATAGCAATCCTTTTCCTTATTTCTTGACCAAACTATTAATTAAAATATAGCTTTTGTAATCTACTTTCGTTTTTAAACACATCGCACTGTCAGTTTAGGCACCGATCGGATCATACACTCATCAAATTTACAACTTTGTTCGCATTCTTGAAAACTGATAATTATCTCACCCAAAATCTCACATTGGGCAAATAACTAGCATTACTCCAGATCAGTCAACATGTTTTGATAGCTTTGTATTCTTCTCTGGTTGTCAATTGTATCCGACTCAAGAAATGGGATCTCACTTTGACGGAAAAAGCAGAGGATGACCCAATTGCAGTCGTAACTTAGTCTGGTTCCCTGACCTCTCTCCTCTCCATTACGCTTCGTTATAAAGGTCAGGGAACCAGACTACTGGATTCCTGACCCAACCTATAAACGGTGACATCAATCCAGCTGGAAAAACCCTATTCTTCGGATAGCTTTCAATAGGGTTCCTAGAAACACCGAAATATACTGAAAAAAACCAAAACGAAATATACCGAAATACACATGCATTTACATGTTCTCTCTGTATATATCGATTTCCACTCACACATTATTTTTGTTTCAATTTGTATAATAATATAAAGCAAAATAAAATATGATTTATTTTATTTTTATACAAATTATTTACTTTTTCATAGTTATGCACGCGTCAATTGGTCGTACTAGATTGGATAGGTTGATCATTCCAGATGTTTGTTAGTAATGAAAACGACTGATCGTTGAGGAACGCATGTAATCTCCGGAACGGACGGTGTAAGCCGACTTAATTCACTTTGTTTCAAGTCGCTTAATTCATGTTCTAATTGACTGCACTGCACATATATTTATTGTTCTCCCTTTGATCTCATTTCGTATTCAAGTTGAGAAACAATCTTTATGTGGTAAGTCGCTTAATTCGGAACATATTAACAAATATAGACCTTTTTAACACCCTTACAATCAACTGTCATATCATCATAACCAATATATATATATATATATATATATATATATATATATATATATATATATATATATATATATATATGTGTGTGTGTGTGTGTGTGTGTGTGTGTGTGTGTGTGTGTGTGCCAAATGGCTTATAGACAATTCGGCCCAACTTTAAAGACAATTCAGCCTAACTCGAAAGACAATTCGGCCCAACTATGCGATAGTTGTATAAAGATATTTTTCTTCATAGAACAAGTAGATACTATGTTATATATATATATATATATATATATATATATATATATATATATATATATATATATAGTGTGTGTGTGTGTGTGTGTGAGAGAGAGAGAGAGAGAGAGAGAGAGAGAGAGAGAGAGAGAGAAATGTCGAGCATTTTGCCAGTTTAGTTGCTGCAACATCAACCTCATACCAGTTAAGTTTATGTTTTGTTCAGTATCGTCAATTTTTGTTCCTCCTTTACTCCAAACAAATTAGAAATGAATAAACTGATTACTAGTCTTAATTATGGTACACATTATCTTTGTTCCCTTGTAAGCTGTTATTTTTTTAAAACAAATATACACACATGCAAAGACTGTACGTCTGAATGCGTCTGCCCGTGTGTGCGTCTCTCTCTCTCTCTCTCTCTCTCTCTCTCTCAAATGAGAAAGAAATTAATGGCCTGAAAGGGATGAAAGTGAAACAAAGCAAAATACATCAGCCGGTATACATAAGACTCACCAGCTTGAATGCACATACATATCAACATGCACGCACGCACACACACACGTACACGTACACACAGATATATATAGGTATTCTGAAATTTGACGTTTACTATAGACGTAAGTTAAAGACAAAAAAAAAAAATTGAGCGACTAAATAAAATACTTTGACTGTTGCCAGAACCAAATGAATTAAGTCCAAGTAAAAGAGCCGATGCATAGGTGTGCAATTTTATATCTGATCCCAAAAAGACGGAATCTTGTCAGAGGAAAACTTGTATGCAATGCAAATTTGTATGAAACAAGGGCGTTAAGGCAGTCACGATCTATTAAATGACGCCGTGTTTTATATCAGATTATTAATGTGTTGAATATTCAAAATGTCTGATATCAAAATGGAATTAATTAACAATAAAAATAACAATGCATTTGCTTTACGTTAGTGAAATACACACGTTACCTAAACAGTACACGTGAGCGGACTCCTTGCTTTCATCGGCTAAAAATATTGCTTTCTATATGTGAGACTGTATATAAGTTCAGTCCATTTTAATTGCACACAAAAATGTTTTTGGTGTTTTGAATATTCATTATCAATTTAAATGAAATTTGAAATACAAGAAATTTTGGTGAAGATTCATCTTTCGTTGTGCACATTTATCTGTCTTTTTCGTAACTTATAATAGCAAAACGCAATAATGTTCTGAATTCAATTTATGTCAAATTATCGCAAAATACCTAATTATGCAGACTGGCCATGGCATTGACAAAACTTTTATGCAGTGTAAAATGCATGTGACGGTAACATGTTACAAGCAACTTGCCGCAAAACGAGTCAGAACAGGCGAACCACCAATCTTTCTTGACTGCTCTTCATTCACGACAATAGCGATTTAGAAACATACAGTCATTTTTTCCATCATCTGAAAGTAAAACTTATTGATTCGAATCTTAAGAGCCTTGTAATTGGAAGTGATGATGAGAAGGCTCTAGTCAAAGGCATTACGGCAATTCTGCCAGAAGCAACACACGTTCTGTGCACACGCCATTTACAAGAGAACGTTAGGCATATATTGACAGACGACGCAGTTACCGTGACTGACCGCAACATCATTTTGAAACAAATTTTTGGGAAAGACGGACTAGTTGACGCCAATGACAGTATTTGCTTTGACGATAAATGTGAAGTGTTAGAAAATCACTGTGCTGACATATCCAAAAATTTTCTTAAATACTTTCGGAAAAAAATAAAGACAAATATAAAATTCAAAGTCAATAATCCATTACGAATCTACCAAATAGACCGCATGTGGAAAAATAATAACTGTGAATCCATGAACCACGTTCTAAAACAGACAGTTAAATGGAAGACTAAAACATTGACGGAATTTGTACAACTAACACTTGAATTAGTAACCGGACAATTTAGAAGTCTGAGGAGTGCTCTAGTATGCACTGGAGAATTCCGACTAGCCGACAATCACAAACAATTTGAGACGAGAAAAACAGACTGGATAAAAATGACAGACCAACAACGCACAAACTTGTTCAAACGCTTCAGACGCCACATTGACATGGACACAAAATACATGATTTCGACGGACGGTCAGACAACTGTTGTTGCACCTAGGACTAATGGACGAAAACCTGGACAAAGGAAACGAAAAATTAATGTAAGAACTGTGACAATCACAGCTAAAAATGCTAAACATGCACCAGAGATTTCTTCATAATATCCCATATTTTTTTCGTTATACTTATTTTACCTTGTCTTGTGCAACATGACTTGTAGTTCTATTTTCAAGCGGAGCATAATCCTGAATAATATTGGATTAATTGCTTACCTGAGTTGTCGTTGTCTATCATCATATATCGTGGCTTGTTACGATCACAAGATTAATCTCACTCTTGCACATATACTATCGTATACACTTTTGATACTTTGTTATATTTCACGTTTACTTTGTGTATGTATTACAATTCGCCGTTTACCATATATATATATATATATATATATATATATATATATATATATATATATATATATATATATATATCCAATCAAGTAAAGAATAAATAAATCATATAAATTTACATTATTTTGCTTATTATTAATATTATTATTATTATTATTATTATTCAAACATGTAAGACTATTCACCGTTCACATATTTCCAAAAACAGACTTTCTTAACACCCTGACAATCAACTGTCCTATCATCATAGCCTATAAACACACACACACACATATATATATATATATATATATATATATATATATATATATATATATATATATATTAACATAGGTTATGATGTTAAGACAGTTGATATATTTCACAAATAATCGGAAAACCTTTAAAACGGAAATTAAATTAAATGGTATTTATTTTGATCAAAAACTATATAATTAAAAGTTATAGTAATATACAATATAATGCCGGCAAATACTTTTGATATTTACC
This sequence comes from Unio pictorum, assembly GCA_030141615.1. NCBI lineage: Eukaryota > Metazoa > Mollusca > Bivalvia > Unionida > Unionidae > Unio > Unio pictorum. Next base: position 244,040 of record JARLTB010000369.1, read on the forward strand.
CCTTTTACGCTGTGTATGTATTACTATGATACTCTATATACCAGGTCTGTCGAATCAAGTACGACCAAGTGACGTCATTACATGACTTGCACGATATTAGCAAGAAAAAAGTAAATAATTCTTATAAAAATATAATAAATAATTTTTTTTGCTTTATATTATTATTCAAACAAAAAAAATTAATGTGTGAGTGGAAACCGATATATACAGTGAGAACATGTAAATACATGTGTATTTCGGTGTATTTCATTATTTTTTTTCAGTGTATTTTGGTGTTTCTAGGAACCGCTTTCGTTGGTTTTATAAATAGTATGGAAACGGAGATTGAAACTCTTCGCATACGTTTTGGATATTTTAATGACATTTTTGTCTAGTTCAATCTGAACGACTCAAATATTAAATAAGCAGAAGGTAATGTGGTTAATAGTGACACGGGAATATGGCATAGTTTTGTTTTACTTCGCTTGGCCTTCGTACTTTTCATGTAAGTAAGGCATATCACAGGGTCTCGTTACAAAGAAAATTATGAGTATCCGTCAATGCATCGAGGGCTGAGGGGTCTACGGATACTACTTATTTTGTTTGTAACGAGCCCCTGTGGACATACTCTGAGTCTCGGCATGCTTTTGATTTAATTGAACGTGTATTTCCTATAATTTTAGCATGGCCTTTCAAGTTTCATCGCCACCTAGTCCGAGTTTCCTTAGTCCTACATGTAAGACACAGCTTTTGATTTTGTTTAAGTGCTGTGTCTTATGAAAATATAAATATCAGCGTCAGGTCTTATATGTAGGACTAGAGTTTCCTCTGACCCTTGCCACCCTATATTTTGATATTTGGATATTCGTGTTTGGGTGTAGGGTCAGAGCGCATTCCCTACACCTCAACATACATGTCCAAATATCGAAAAATGGGGTGGCAAGGGTCAGAGGAAACTCGGACTAATCGCCACCCAGGTCATCATAACCATTTTTCCCTGACCCAAATGGTAAATTCACTTTTAATTCTTGCCTTTTTAATACGAGTTGCTGTCATATATATTTAATGTATGTGTTTTGTATCTATATAATTTGTGTTTGTATGTCCTGCAAATCATTTTTGATTTAACACCTTCATTAATATTATGTCATGTCGATTTTATTATTTGTTTGATTAGGATTTTTTATATGTTGCTTTAACACTTTTTCAGTCATATCGCTACGATGTCTGCAATGAGGCAGTTTATTGTGATGTCTAGCACTAGGGCATCATGCCGCAGACATGTACCATGATGTCCCACCCAGTCACATTATTCTGACACCAGGCCGATGAGTTCTAACACTAACCTCTTAATGCTCAGCGCTGAGCGAGGCAGCTGTTAGTACTATTTTTGTAAGTCTTTGGGTCTTTGGTATGACTCAGCCATAGATCGAACCCACAAACTCCTGCTTCTGCGGTGGACGCTTTAACCACAACTCCACCGGAGAGGTTATGTCATGTTGATAAAAATCTTATATTGAACTATTGGTTTTAATGAAAAACCAAACAAAAATGAATCTAAGGATATCATATTATCAATAAATAAATCTTATCTTCTCCTAATCTGAGTTTTCTGACCTTTCCCAACACCTTGTATAGTTATTTGAAGTTATGGTGGCTCTTTCTGGGGGTTTTCCCGGGTTGCTGTTTACATGTAACACATTGGTAATGTCCATGCCACACTAGTTTCTGCAGATCTAAATTTTGACTCTTTTCTTAACAGTCTTTGGACAGTTATGAACATCAGAGAAACTTCAGACTTGGGAATATTTAGAGTCAAGTTCAGTTTCAGTTATAACTACAATGTTTGCCAAACTTGATAAAAGTGTACACAGTATAACATAACTGTAAAATATAAGTTAAATCAAACTGATCTGGAACTCGATCTTTTGCCGTTCTGCATGTTAGATGTAGTTAGCTGTTTACATGTAACACATTGGTAATGTCTATGCCATACTTTGCTGTTTACATGTAACACATTGGTAATGTCCATGCCATACGTTGCTGTTTACATGTAACACACTGGTAATGTCCATGCCATACGTTGCTGTTTACATGTAACACACTGGTAATGTCCATGCCATACTTTGCTGTTTACATGTAACACACTGGTAATGTCTGTGCCACACTTTGCTGTTTACATCTAACACATTGGTAATTGCCATGCCATACGTTGCTGTTTACATGTTACACACTGGTAATGGCCATGCCACACTTCGCTGTTTACATGTAACACATTGGTAATGGCCATGCCATACATTGCTGTTTACATGTAACACACTGGTAATGTCCATGCCATATTTTGCTGTTTACATGTAACTCATTGGTAATGTCCATGACATACGTTGCTGTTTACATGTAACACATTGGTAATGGCCGTGCCACACTTTACATGTTACACACTGGTAATGGCCATGCCACACTTCGCTGTTTACATGTAACACATTGGTAATGGCCATGCCATACATTGCTGTTTACATGTAACACACTGGTAATGTCCATGCCATATTTTGCTGTTTACATGTAACTCATTGGTAATGTCCATGACATACGTTGCTGTTTACATGTAACACATTGGTAATGGCCGTGCCACACTTTGCTGTTTACATGTAACACATTGGTAATGGCCGTGCCACACTTTGCTGTTTACATGTAACTCATTGGTAATGGCCATGCCATACGTTGCTGTTTACATCTAACACGTTGGTAATGGCCGTGCCACACTTTGCTGTTTACATGTAACACATTGGTAATGGCCATGCCATACATTGCTGTTTACGTGTAACACACTGGTAATGTTCATGCCACACTTTGCTGTTTACATGTAACACATTGGTAATGGCCATGCCACACTTTGCTGTTTACATGTAACACATTGGTAATGTCCATGCCACACTTTGCTGTTTACATGTAACACATTGGTAATGTCCATGCCACACTTTGCTGTTTACATGTAACACATTGGTAATGTCCATGCCACACTTTGCTGTTTACATGTAACACATTGGTAATGTCCATGCCACACTTTGCTGTTTACATGTAACACATTGGTAATGTCCATGCCACACTTTGCTGTTTACATGTAACACATTGGTAATGGCTATGCCACACTTTGCTGTTTACATCTAACACAGGGGGCCCCCAAGTGGTCTAAAGCGCTCTCCATTATGGATCACTGCCATCTCACCTCTGTCTGCATGGGTTCAAGTCTAAGATTTGTCTAATGTACCGGTAGTTATGTGAGAAAGCTTACCAGTAGCTTCTCGTGGGTTGGTGGCTCTTTCTGGGGGTTTTCCCGGGTTCTTCCTCCACCAATAATACTGGCCATCATGTATAGCCTATCGTGTGCTGAAAAATGGCATTAAACCCTACAACAACAGACTTTCCGAAAGCCGTCAGTCCGTCGGACATGACCGACAAATTTTTACCCGGACCAACAGTTTGTTAGCCGGCATCGGACCGACTATCTGGCAGTTTTCTCACTCTGCAACGCTCGAGTAGTCCTTCTTAAATCTAGTTTGTTAAACAGATTTTCATTGGTTACAAGCTTTTGAGCGATCCGATCGCTACGCCTATTATAAACAGTTATGCGGCTCACCTGTCAGCATGGTATCGTTGAAATATTACGACGGAGCGAAACCAGGGAAAAAAAGAAAACTATCTTATGAAGAATTGAAAGAAAAGAAAAAGAATTATGAAAAACATAGGGTTGAAAGAACCTTTAATGATAAATGGAAAGAAAACAGAGACTGGTTAATATTTGATGAAATAAAGCAAGTTAATGCAGTGTGCCATGTGTCTCAGTTTCTACGGCGAGAAAGCGAGGTCTGATAACAATTTGCGGAACACAAATGCGTTTATCGTCGGATGTACACATTTTAGAATGTCAACAATAAATGATCATGAACTTTCCAACTCCCACAAAAAAAGCACGAGAGTTTGTTTCAGGCAGACAGAAAACTGCTCAGGAAAAACTAGGGCAGAAGCCGGCAAAGCACTTCGGCAGTTAAAGGCAGCTGAAAGAAGTAGATTAGTGCATTTGTTCAGAAATGCACACGCAGTAGCCAAAAATAATCGTCTACTATCAGATTATACATGGCTGTGTGAAATTGAAAAGCTAAACAATTAGACATAGGCAGTACGTGTATTAATGACAAAGCAGCTGCAGATTTCATACACAGTATAGCACAGACAGAGAAGCAAAAAACTGTCAATCTTATAGAGTATAATCCATTTTTTGCCTTTATGATGGATGGAAGTACATATATCACAGGAGATGAACAGGAGACCTTGGACATTGAGGAAGACTGTTTAGACTATCGAGATGAATTGAGGAAGACTGTTTAGACTATCGAGATGAACTTTACAATTTTGATAAACTGATCATGTTTACAAGACTATCAGTGAATTTGACTTAACTTTACTTGATTAACATGTGTTATTTATACTTAGAAAATAGAAAACAAAACACGTTACAAAATACCTCAGTTTTGTTATATTTTGTTGGTCTGACAGATTTTTTTTCGGTCTGACAGATTTTCAGGTTTTGTCAGGCCGAATGTCTGACACTCTTTTTAGCTTTCGGGAAGTCTCAGCAGCAACAACAACATCTGACACATTGGTAATGTCCATGCTATACCTACATTGCTGTTGTTTCTTTATGTCTGCTTCTCATATTGTTGTAAAACCTGTAACACAGTCTATTGAATATACTGATCTTACACTAAGAAAACCTGTAACACAGTCTATTGAATTGGCTAATCTTACACTAAGAAAATTTGTAACACAGTCTATTGCATTGGCTAGTCAAACCTGTAACACATCTACTGAATAGGCTAATCTTACACTGACTAGGAAATTCTTCAGCTGCTTATAAACGTAAGACAGTCTTTTTATACGTAAAATGTTAGTCATCAATGGATGTATTAACACACGTCTTCGCAAGTAAATTCACAGATTTGTTCAGTATTGTCAGCAACATTAAGCTAATAAATGATAGACACTGCTACCAATTCTCAACTTGATAAGCTATTTCCTAATGATGCATTGTTTGATCTGAAAATCATTATCACAGATCAAAAAAGAATTTTAAGAAAAATCCATCTAAAATGTCCTTGTTAAAATGTATACTTAATTTGAACACATAGTTCAACATCGACATCCTCATGCATGATTGTTGACAAGGTTGCTGAGTTTGTAAACCAGGCCGCTCAAGAACCTGAGTCCAAAGGTCAAATATGAGCTTAATTCACAGATGATGCACAGTCTCTCAGTATATAATATCCCCACAACATGCATCATTTTCACCTGTGATGCTTTCCTTGTTCAATTTCTGGTCAGCCATGTCCAATCAACAGAATAGCTAATTACTATGCAATATACTTAGGTAAAAATGCATGAAGCCTGTGTGACTAATTTACTATACTTAGATAAAAGGGCATGAAGCCAGTGACTAATTAAAACAGGTACTCTTTCTTTGATATGATGATGTCAGAGCAACAGATGTTCTATTCAATGTATATGCAATCACATGCAGTTGTTCATCAAGTCAGTTAGTTTCTTTACTCTTTTCTGTTCTTTGACTTAACACATGAATATATGGTATTCTGGTTATTAAACTTCAGATTAATTTATTTACTGTTTCAGTGTAAGTAACTATACTACTTTACTTTACTTTGCAGCCAATATTCTTTACATCAATTTTGAGAGTTTTCTCAATAGTATATGTAATTGTCTGCTTTACATAGCACAGCAACCCACAACATCAGTTAAAAAGCCAAGGATCAAATTCACGATAGCTGAAGATAGTCCTACAATGTATGACATCCACCTTGATATTTGTGTGTTTTGGGTGCACACATTGATAACTGGAGTCCTATGCACACATTTGTTAAGACAAAAAAACAGAAGAAAAGTAAAACCTGGTTCACAAATGGTAGAGCACAGCCTTTTGACAAATACTAACACATAGTTTCTCTCTATTATGATATTATGAGAAATTAATCAAGATAACTGGCAAAGTAGTAATCATGTACATTTCCATTCTTTTGAAAGTATAGGACTCGTGAATTTATTATACATAATAGGCTTTTGGCTCATGAGTTCTGTGAGTGAAGGGATCGGATGGATCCTTAAACTCTGATGAGAGCCAAGTAAATATTTACAAGCAGTACATTAAATTAAGTCATTTACACCTATACATTTTGCAACCTTGGTTACAGAACACTTTTTTTAAAATTTCTTAAGTAAATCTATCTGATGGCGTTATGTAGCATTTTCCATTTTCCATTCTTGCTGGTATGAATGACACCATCATTCGAAACATTTGTCACTGTGCCCAGTTCATATTTTGACTAAACATTGTTTGTTTAGAATCTGTATTGTATTGACTGTAAACATACTGGCATTATACTTGTTCTTGTCAAAAATGCTTACATGATTTCACTTTTTTTAATGAAATTTCCTAATTTGTTTATTTGTTTTGATAAAAGAAAAGTTATTTTGTTTTTATTCACAGTAAAATTTCATAAATTAATATCTGACTATTGTCTTTCCATATTTCTTAAAATAGCTGAAATTGATATTTTTTTATTTTCTAATTTACAGAATGAAGTTGAAATTATGATGGTCACATGCAGCCTTTTCACTGACCTGTGTACAGAATGCTGTCTAATATGATGGTCACAAAGCTACTTTTTCAAGTTGTTATCCTGTTTTCACCGTTATCATCAAGTTTTAGATATGGTCAGTCACTAGGTAGAGTTTTGATATTTTCTTCTGTGTATATGTTATATTTGGTCACTGATTGTTGACCAGTCTTCAGCACTAATCTGAGTGAGATATGATCTCCAACATTTGAAACAATGTTGCTGATAGTAATATTGTTTGAAACACTAAAACACTTGATGATAATTTAATGACTGATGGATTTTATTTCTTTCCATTACTTTCTTCTTGTGAAAATATGTTTTAAAAATTCACATCATTGGTCAGTTTCCAGCATATTCAAACAGGGCTTCAGTTGTGTATTATTGTATGAAATATGGTCAAGTATTGGTCACCTCCAGTAAAATGACCAATTAGCCATTCTGTTAATAATTACAGCTAAAAAGCTTTCTTTTCTGCTTTGTCAATTGGGATAATTAAGTCCAAAAATTTATTGTAGAAAGACATCATGTGGGGTCTAATTTGTTGATTATTACATAATCAGTTACTGATAGCTTTGCATAAAGTGAGAACAATTAGCCCCAAAAAAGTATGTAGTTCTGGTTACCTGACTGACCCTAGTTTTTCCTTAGGACTACTTCATTTTCTGGAAACAAAAGCAAAATATTGGAATGGAAAAATAATTAACAGAGAAATGTAGTTATTTCCAAAGTTACATTCAGGATGTTAATTATTGTCTAGTTTATGTTTGATTTTGACCGCAACAAGAACCAAAGAATCTCTAAAATACAACAACAAAAAATATTTATATTGACCTACCATTACCTATATTTTAGTTTAAAGTATGCATAACCACATATTCTTGTTTTGCCTTATGGACGTATGATTCCCAAGTCAAATCAATGTACTAATTGATGTATTATATTTGGTAAATAATCTATTTATTCTGTGACTTAGGATGCAGTGATGATGGTGTTGATGAAGCATTGTGTAAGGTCATGGGTTTGTACCACAGCTGAGTCACACCAAAGATTTCTAAAAATGGTACTAACAGCTACCTTGCATTAGATGTTAGTCTTAGGATTGGTCGGCCTGGTGTCAGGATAATGTGACTGGGTGGCACATCATGCTACTTGTCTGTGGAATGATGCTCTAGTGCTAAACATCACTATAGACTGCCACACCACACACATTGTAGGTATATGACTGCAAAATTGTTAAACCTACTTTAAAAATACAAATCACACACACACACACACACACACTATTATTATTATTCCCACCCTGTTAGAAAAAGCCTTAGAGATATTGTGATAGCCTTATCTGGTTCCTCTGTCTCTCAGTTACCATATATTCTCCTAAACAACTGTCTGGAATTTCAAATAAATTTGTACTAATGTTGCCTCTGTGGTATCTATGGTAACCATCTGTACAAGAGGTGCCATCCTTGGATGCCAACCCATGAGCTTGGGGATGGCAAAAAGGTCAGAGATCAAATGCACAAATATTGCAATACAATTACATTTTAAAAATATTTCTGACCAAACTTTACATATACAATGTGTTACTTGCTTAGGCTCGAATAAACAGCAACATAGAAAGAGTGAAAATAACAAGCTTGTAAAAACTTAAACAATTTATTGAGTACAAATAATTTTCAGAAAAGGAAAAATAAACTTACGGTTTTAAAGAATCAAGTCCAAAAATTAATCCAAAAAGAATTCACAATATAATCCACTAGTGAATTTGTAAAAGTCCTGGTAATAAAATGTCCTAAAAATTCCCAGTTCGAATCTTTGTGGAGTATCCAAGATGGAAGACGATGTCATGTGATCAAGTCAGTTCTGGTCTTATGAAATTTCAATGAGCACAAATGTTTTTCCAGATAAATAACACAATAAGTCCTCTTGATCCAAACGAATTGAAATAATTTCCAATAAAAGGTAATTTAAAATAACTCGGAACAACACAACTTAGTAATCTAACAGCCCAAATCTTCTACTAAACAGTTCTCTACCAAAACAATAATTTATATACTTGTTTTTACGTAAACAGGGAAGGGGTCACATGACATTCTAGAAGCTTTAGAATAAAACCCACGTTTACAAAATCACGTATACACCTTATGAGAATCAGCATTGTTTACTCTCAAGAACTAAAAATAGAAAGATGTCCTTAGAATCAGCCAATCATTTTAAAAACTTGTTTACACGCTGAAACAAGGTCAGAAATGAGGTCAACATCTGATGTTTACAGGTCATCCAAAAAATATATCTCCCAATTAATGAATTTTAAATCCAAAATGTCAAATTTGAATCTGACAAACAAACAAAAATAAATGTTTTAAATCAAATATACGTAACAAATGTTCTAGAAAAGTTATGCTAGCACAAAAGAACTCACTTTTTCAATAAAGATATTGTCAAAATTTGCATCTGAGTCTATCAAAGAATTTCTGAATTATTGCTAAATGTTCTTTCCAGGTGTCATTGCAGATGATGACATCATCAATGTAAGCATCACAATAATCAAGACCTGAGGTGATCATATTCATAAGATGTTGAAAGGAACTTGGTGACCCTTTCATCCCAAACAACATATTTTATATTGGTAAAGTCCATCTGGAGTCATGAATGCCAAAATTTCCTTGGCTTTTTCAGTTAGTGGAATTTGCCAAAGTCCTTTCAGAAGGTTGAAATAGGTGACATACATGGCATTTCCGATCTTATCAATAAAGTCATTGATTCTTGGTAATGGAAATGAATCTGTCTTTGTCACACTATTCACTTTCCTATATTCAGTGCACATATGGAAAGTTTATCCGGGTTTGGAACAGTATGTATGTTGAATTCCAGTCACTTTTAATGGGCTCAGTGAAATCGTTCTCCAGCAAATGCTCAGTTTCTTTTCAAATATTCCAGTTTGAGATGGTTGACAAGTTTGGAATCTACAATAATTCAATGCCAAGGAAAATATTGCTTGTCCTTGCAGGAACATCCCGAAATAAGTGCTCATATTCAACTAATAACTGAGTTTATTTTTTTTCTTACACTTGCAAATGTTGAAAGTTTCTTGTCTAAATCTTTCATAATTTCTGAACTCTGAAGATTTGTTACTCCAATATCAGTAGAATCCAATGATATCCCTGAACTTAAATCTTCACTAAGTGGAACAGGTACAACTAAGTTAATTGCATATTTAACCTGGCTACCTATTTCAATATACTAGTACTTCTGTAATTTATTTACATCCCAGGAGCACTAATATTATAATTTAACTCATTCATTTTCTTGTTAACTTTGTAAGAGCCGTAAAATCTAATCTGAAGAAAATTTTGAAGAATGAGCAAGAGAGACATAACTCTTATTATCAGTCATAAAAGTTCTATGCATTGTAGTTCTGTTAAACCATAATTTCACTTTTCACTTGAATTGCTGAATTGCCAAAATTCAAGCATAATAGGCTGGAAAGTCCCATACCTAAAGTTTGACTTTTGACCCGATTGGACAAATTTAGGAAGGCCAAATTGAGTAAAACCTTTATCAAATTGAGTAAAACCTTTATCAAAGCTTTTACTAATGTTTTAGAATTAAAATTCCTCTGTGGAATTGCTTCTGGAAACCTTGTTGATGCACACCTAATGGTCAACAGGTATTGGTTACCTGACTTGGTCTTAAGTAAGGGACCAACACCATCTACCATATTTCTATGAAATGGTTTGACAAATGCATGAATAGGTTGCAGATGAGCCTTAGGTATCTTCTGATTGAGTTTTCTTATGATATAACAAGTAGGACAAGATAGATGGTATTTGGTATGGTGTGGCAACATCACTTTTGATATTTGGCCAATAAAAGTGAGTCAAGATCTTACAAGATAAGTTAGTCCTAATTATTGGTTACCAAAGAAAGACAGAGAACAGAAATAGCAGGAGACAGAATGAAAGTGACACACTTCATCATTGGGCTCAAGGTTTTATTAAGATAAATTGGGTGAAAACGTTTTTGATAGGCATGATCACTTTTAATAAGGGTGAGCTGATTGGAGGTCTATGATTATTTGATCTTTTGTGCTTTGGGCTAAAAGGAAGACGAATACATGGGACTTGAAGAGGACCAAGTCATATCAGAGACAATAATAAACAAGTTTTCTGGTATCATTTACAGTGACAAAAAGATGATTGGATTCAAGGCATTTCTTATCAGTTTCTACAAGATTTAATTTCTTTATGAAAAAGCAAATACATAACATACACAGTAATTATTTTTGTAGATAATTACAATACTCACATGTCTCCTGAAAGAGTGCAGTTGTACTATGTTGACAGTGTACTGTCATATTATTTGTTGCCAAATGCCACTCATGTACTGCAAGCATGTAATGTTGGCATAGTCTAGTCCATTGAAAATTGCCAGGAATATTCAGTTGTTACAATGAAAATTGTTATTCATTGCAGATACAATTAACCATTGGATGGTATTTGATAACATTCTGACATAAAGTTAATTGATATGTTATATTGTTCATTTTTTATTACAATTTACTTTATTTTTGATTTTACTCTCTGAGATTACTTGACATTATGTTATATCAGAATATAACCTATTGCTGTGGCTGTTAAATGTTAATCTTTTTCAGGTTGTATGAGTGAAAGGCTTGATTTTGGTTCCAACCCTCCTGGTTCTATAAAGCAGATAGAGGGGCCTGCTGGGGTCATTTTTCTTGCTTGTAAGTATTGATAGTTTCATCAAAACATTGGTAAATCCCAGCTTAATTCAACTGTGAAAAATAGTGATCACTTTGACACCAAAGCAAAGATGTTGTCATCAAACATTTTGCTAAGTTTTTTATTTACATTTTTTGTAAGAGATGGGGGTTTAACCTTAAAGTGTATTGGATGCTATGTCCACATGTATTTTGTCCATGACATATTCATTTTAGCAAAACAATAGAGAAAATGTTTCAGGCTGAGCCATTTAATTTTAGGCATTTTATTATGGAATTAAGTAGGCACCTTGATTAGATTTTTCAGCAATGTTTTAAATTCCTCACAGGTTTATTATTATTTTTTGAAGTTTTGCTTAAAGCATTATTTGCATGATTAGGCAAACATTTGTTCAGATTCAGTTGGCATATTTTTTTTCTGGCTATTACAGAAAGTTTTCATTTTTTTAATAAACATTTTGGAACTTTTTCAATATAACTAATTCACATAAACGTTTTTTTTTAGCATGATTTAGGAAAGATATTTTCAGTTGGCAAATGAAGTCTGGTACATGTTTTTAGCATGATTTAGGAAAGATTTTTTTCAGTTGACAAATGAAGTCTGGTACACATCTTTTACCATGATTTAGGAAAGATTTTTGCAGTTGACAAATAAAGTCTGGTACACGTTTTTTTTAGCATGATTTAGGAAAGTTTTTTGTAGTTGACAAATAAAGTCTGGTGCACGTTTGTGAATGCATGAGTAGATTAGCTAAATCAAAGGCCAGATGAGCTTCTAGTAGCATCTGTTGTCTGTAGGTCTGTCTAAAGGCTTCAAACTACAAGCCATCATAACTTATCAGAGTTTGATCAGAACTCAATATTTAAGCTAATATTGTCATCATTTAAATAATGAGCAACATGTATGCATATTAATGCTGTGATCCTGCACCTCATTAGCAGAACTTGTAAACATTCTAGAGTCCAGATTGTATGCTAATTAAGCTTTATCAAGATCTTGGATGAGTTCATGTATTTAGCAATGTCCATACATGTTAATGATGTTGTCTTGTGTATGATTAGCCGAAATTATGAACACTATAGAGATGCTATTTCTGTAAAGATTTTTATCTGACTTGACATGTAAGCTTGTGTGATCAAGATCTCTGATGGATTCAGTTATAAGAATGTGTGTGATTAGGATTTTTAAAGTAGCTTTAAAAAAAAAATATGATGTCTGCATTGAGGCAGTTTATAATGATGTCTAGCACTGAGGCATCATGCCACAGACATGTAGCATGATGTGCCACACAGTCACATTATCCTGACACCAGGCCGACCAGTCCTAACACTAACTTCTTAATGCTGAGCACCAAGCAAGGCAGCTGTTAGTACCATTTTTGTAATTCTTTGATATGACTCTGCCATTGATTGAACCCACGACCTCCTGCTTTTGAAGTGGATGCTCTAACCACTAGGCCACCAGAGTGGTCACAGTTATAAGAGACTTGTTGGATAAGGTTGGTGTGATCTTACACCTGGTTGGTTAACTAATTACCACTATTAAAATTGCCACAAAATTGCCCCAATTCAAAAGTCAGGAAGTGAAGAAGATGGCTGCAACTACAGATCCAGATATAGAGCATGTTTTTTGGCTGCTATGTCCATATCATTTATCCGTCTTTCATCCAGCATACTTGAAAAATATATTCATGAAAATCTTTTGACCTATTAACCTATAACCTAATTCACCAAAACCAGGATTCAGGTAAAAAAAACACTCCTGTGAGACAGATATGGTCTCCATGATTGTAAGATGGTTTACTGTGAGACAGACATGGTCTCCATGATTGTAAGGTGGTTTGCTGTGAGGCAGACATGGTCTCCATGATTGTAAGGTGGTTTACTGTGAGACAGACATGGTCTCCATAATTGTAAGGTGGTTTACTGTGAGACAGACATGGTCTTCATGATTGTAAGGTGGTTTACTGTGAGACAGACATGGTCTTCATGATTGTAAGGTGGTTTACTGTGAGACAGACATGGTCTTCATGATTGTAAGGTGGTTTACTGTGAGACAGACATGGTCTTCATGATTGTAAGGTGGTTTACTGTGAGACAGACATGGTCTTCATGATTGTAAGGTGGTTTACTGCCTTAGGTCAAATGAAATTACTTGGATCGATACAAATTCATCTTAGGAAAGCTTTTAACCTTGTTGATCTTAATATTCTGATCAGTAAATGATATATTTATCAATTAAATGATTGATTGTTTTTAAGCATATATAACAAGAAGAAAACATTGTGTAAAAACAAATGTTTTTTTTCCAAAGAAGAATGATTTATATGTGGAGTACCACAGGATCTGCCCTTGGTCCATTCTTCAATCTGATTTTATAAATGGCAACTGCTGAATAAAGGTTACTGTATTTCATATACTGACCTATATTCAGATGATTCTTCTCTCAGATTTCAAACAGCTAAAATCAAACCTAAAGCTCTCCCATCAGATATCCCTACTTTGAAAAGATTCTGGTGTAAGATAAATGCCATGAAAGTAAACAATGACATGATTGCTATATGAGATCAAAATTGAAAAATAACCATTTGAATCTTAAGTTCAATGAAAATTGTGTACAAAATTGTTACCAATGACAGAAACCTTGGGTTGATGGTTGGCAATAATTTGCAGTGGTAATAACATGTTAAAGTTATATGTTGCAGAGTCATTCATGTCTTTAGCTATTAAGCAAGAAAACACTATGCATCTCTGCTAAACATAGTATAATGTATTATAAAAGCTATATACAACTGTAAAGTTAAATTGGGAAACACTTCTTACAAAAATATTTGCAAATTATTCTGCTTACAAAAAAGGCCTTAAGACTCATTTTAGATAACGCACCTAAATGCAGTGATGGATATTAAAATGTTAACAACATGTGAAATGATATCTAAAAATGCTATACATACGCAAAATATTTCGAACAATATGGCCCCAGTATATATTAATGAACTATTTCATGCCAGAAAACAAAACAGCACTCCCAGTTTTCGATCAATTTCAGATAACCACCTTTCCTTTCCAACCTAATAAAGAACACTTATGGAAAAGTTTTAAAATGTCAGGCAACTGGTTTTTGAAAAGAATCTCGAAGGAAATTAAAGAAAGTACAAATATAAAAAGCAGTTAATCATAATTTAATCAAATGGGTAAAATGTTAAGCTTGTTTGGTTTTGACAAATACATTGCAACTTAAAGTATAAATTCCCAAACCTTCCACTTTGTTGTCTCACTAGTTTTGTACTGTATTTAGACAGCATAAAGTGTTTGAGCATTATATTAAAACAGTTTCTGTCTCACTATTTACACAGCATAACATGTTGGAGCATTATATTAAAACAGTTTCTGTCTCACTATTTACACAGCATAACATGTTGGAGCATTATATTAAAACAGTTTCTGTCTCACTATTTACACAGCATAACATGTTGGAGCATTATATTAAAACAGTTTCTGTCTCACTATTTACACAGCATAACATGTTGGAGCATTATATTAAAACAGTTTCTGTCTCACTATTTAACAGCATAACATGTTGGAGCATTATATTAAAACAGTTTCTGTCTCACTATTTACACAGCAAAACATGTTGGAGCATTATATTATAACAGTTTCTGTTTATTATATTCTTATTGTTATTATTCTAATTATTATTAGCAGCATCTTTGGGTGATGATCTAAGTGGTTTCTCAGTTATGACTTGAGGTGCTGATCACAGGGGAGTTAAGACAGACCTAAAATCCATGCTGACAATTAACATTAACTCCCCTTGTAATTCCCTGTAAGTGACCATACTTTAAGGGCGAGTCTACAAACAGTTTTTAAGTTATGAATCATTGCCTATTCCAAAATGGCAAGAAGGGATTGAGTGGGACTGTTGTATAAATTACTTGTTCTGTTTATGCAAAGAAAGTTGGTATTTTGTAATGTGTAGTCTGGGAATGAAATAATAATCTTGAAAATCTTGTTGCTATTCTGCTTGATGGCTGCTCATATCAATATTATGCTTTTACAAAATGGCTGATAACATGTAGAGATGTTGCCAATCAGATGATATCTAATTTTGCCACCATGGCAGCCATTTTTACAATATTATTTTTCAAACAAAATGGAATGGTACATCAGCATGCAGTTTCTGTCAGAAATTTCTTATGATGTCTTGTTGATTTTTAATGAAAATTGTATCAGTCTGAAATCCAATATGTTCACCTAAGCAGCTTTTGAAAAGTATCAGAGATGATTCAATACTCAGCAGTTAAGAGGAAAAAATAATCTTGTCTTGACTTCCTGGAAATTCTTTACCAGTGGAACATTATTCCCATCCATAAGGTCTTGGTTTCTAAGGTATTTTCATTTTCAAAGTGTTTTTTGTGAATGAGAAACATTTTGCCTGTCAGGATAGGTTGTAAGAACAATGTATGTACATTTGTGTATTTGAGATTAGGCTATCACCTTGTACTTGGTGTCCCAGAATAATGTCAAGGTTTCCAAGACTGGTGCAAAATATGCTAAAGATGTGTACACCACTGTCAACTTTGAACTCTTCTGTCATGAAGATGATGATACCAGTCAGGGTTTAGGTTTTCGGGAATTTGCAAATGGTGTAATGATACCTTGTTAGAATATCAGGGGACTTCTTTCTTGATTTGCACAGGCCACCTGTTGGCAACAAGGTTTCTTCTAGGAGCTGCTGCAGTGATATATGACTCCTGGGTTGGAATCTCATAGCTGTTTCATATTCATCACTGAATACATGTGCTTGTTTTGCATGTGCCATTATGAATGAATTTACAATTGGAGAATACAGTTAAACTTTTTAAAATATTAAATGAAGCAATGTTTTCTTTCCTTGTAACTGCATGTAAAGTAGTGAAGCCACAAGTCCTGCAGACTACATAGAGTGCATTAACACTAGTGCCATACCTCCTGCAAGGGTAAACCCTGCAAAATGCATATAGTGCATTAACACTAGTGTCACGCCTCCTGCAAGGGTAAGCCCTGCAGAATGCATATAGTGCATTAACAATAATGTTACACCAGGGGCCCCAAGTGGCCAAGCTGTCTAAAGAGCTTTCCGTTACGGATCACTGCCATCTCACCTGTCTGCATGGGTTCGAGTCTCAGATTCGGCTAATGTAGTTATTTAAATTTTATTTGGTTAGTTTCAGGTGGCGTTATTTATATTATTATACTATTAGCAATTATTAGAAATTTGTTTTTCATAATTATTAAATTGTAGCATTTTGGGGCATTGGCCCCTCGTCAGTCAGTTCCATGACGTCATGTGTCCTCTAGGTTACTTCCCTTTACTAGTCCGTATGTATTGTCAAATTTGTCTGGAGTCAAGTTTGTCCTAGTCGTGTTAGTCATTGTTGATCTCGGGTATAGAGGCGTTAGGTCAAAGTCGGGGTCCAGTTCCGAACTAGATTCCGATAGTGCTTGTTCTTGTATCTCGTTCATTTTCCTCTTCCTTTCTCTTCTTGGCTGTTTTGTTACAAGTTTTGGTTTTTGCTGTATCTGCTCTGTAATTGTAATTGTCTCCTCGCTATTTGATGAATCAGATAGTGTTTGGTTTTTTCACTTGTGTGGCACTAATATTGGTGTAGATGCAATTTGCCTGGGTACAGGGCTATCTAATATAATTCCTTCTAAAGATTCCCTTTCTTCTTCATTTTCTCCTTCTTCTACTGTTAAGCATTGGTATCTGTTTGCTGTTTTTAAGGGTGCAGCGGGCATTGTTCTCCTTGTCGTTTTCTTGGGTGTAATAAAACTTTCATCGTCAGGCAGTATTATTTCCCTCCTGTCAATTTGCCCTTCTGCCTGTGGCCCTATAATTTGTTGTGGTGATTGTACCTCCCCTGGGCTCTGCCCCTGTTGATGTTGTTGTTGTTGTTGTTGTTGTTGATCCCTTTCATTTTCTTCTTGTGAGGTCTCTGTACCCTTTGCGGCCTTTGCTGCATACGTGTCCCCATCTCTTGTCATTTTTGGCTGCATGCAGTATTTAGCACTATGTCCAACTATTTTGCACCTTGGACAGGGTCTGTTCCTCTCACATCCCCTGTACCACGTTCTGCACAAAAATCCCATGACATAAAAGTACTGAGGTACCTTTTTTGCTTCCTCTGCTGGAATCTTTATTATCCTTTCTCCAGTCGTCACGTCTATATGGCCATAACATAGGCCACTTTTGTGCTCCCCCACATGTATTTGGTAGTTAGCCGCTAATTTGTCCGAGAGGGCATGTGTATTCACCTCATATGGGAGGCCTGATACTACTAAATCTATGACTTTCTGTTCAATCTCTCTTACTATTGGTTCTGTATCATAGATTTTTACTCTTTGTCCCACTAATTGCATTTCTGTCTTCTTAATAAGTGGGCGCATGTTGGTCGGATAGAGAATATATTTATTCTTTCCACCATATTGTAGGGCCTCTATTTCTTTTATGTTTATCCCTAAGATTTCCATCTCTGTCAAAATCTCTGTTTGTCTGGGGAAAGCGGACGTGTTGCCAAAGTCCAATGTTTGGCATCCCTCTCTATGGTGTATTATAAGTTTCTTGCCTCCACTTTCTCCTTCAACAACTGTGTTGAAGAAGTCGCTTATCTTGTAGCGATATGGGTCTACATTTTGTTTTCCCCCCATGTCAGTCAGTTTTTTTCTGTCTATTGTCAGGGGTAAATTTATGCCAATTGTAATATACAAATTAAGAACAAAATAAGAACAAAAGGGTGCAATTAAATAAACTGCCTGAAGCAAAGTATTGGCAGTACTCAAAATTATGAGCACAGCTCGTCCCTGACTATTATCTATCTATTTACCTTTACATATAGTGAATTGATGAATTGTAGCATTATAATCCGGTGGATTTCCTAGCCGTTTGCTTGGTCCTTGCCAAGCTGTCTAAAGAGCTTTCCATTACGGATCACTGCCATCTCACCTGTCTGCATGGGCACGAGTCTCAGATTCAGCTAATGTAGTTATGTGAGAAAGCTTGCGAGTAGCTTCTCGTGGGTCGGTGAATCTTTCCTGGGTTTTTTTTTGGGTTCTTCCTCCACCAATAATACTGGCTGCCATGTATAGCCTATCGTGTACAGCCTATGCCTGTTTATTGTCATGCCTATTTAATGTTATAACTGTTGTTGTCAAACCTGTTAAATGTCGTGCCTGTTTATTGTCATGCCTATTTAATGTTATAACTGTTGTTGTCAAACCTGTTAAATGTCATGCCTGTTTATTATCAAGCCTATTTGATGTTATAACTGTTGTTGTCAAACCTGTTAAATGTCATGCCTGTTTATTGTCATGCTTGTTTAATGTCATGCCTATGTATTGTCATACATGTTTGATGTCATGCCTATGTATTGTCATACATGTTTGATGTCATGCCTATGTATTGTCATACCTGTTTAATGTCATGCCTATGTATTGTCATACATGTTTGATGTCATGCCTGTTTATTGTCATACCTATCTAATGTCATGCCTATGTATTGTCATACCTGTTTGATGTAATGCCTGTTTATTGTCATACCTGTTTAATGTCATGCCTATGTATTGTCATACATGTTTGATGTCATGCCTGTTTATTGTCATACCTGTTTAATGTCATGCCTATGTATTGTCATACCTGTTTAATGTCATGCCTGTTTATTGCCATACCTGTTTAATGTCATTCATGTTTATTGTTATACCCGTATGTTACGTATGTTTATTGTCATACCAGTTTAATGTCATTTGTTTATTGTCATACCTGTTTAATATAATACCTGTTTATTGTGATACTTATTTAATGTCTTGTCTATTTGGAGGAAATTATGAGTCCTAGCTTGCATAATCTTTGAAAATGGCAAGTCATAGCATTATGATGAATCCTTATTAGATATTTTGTATGAATGCTAGATTACCATACTAGAAAGTCTTAATACCAATTTTTCTTTTCTTTTCAGTCATCATCGCTTTTTGTTGTCTCTTTCTGTGTTGCCTACCTACGTAAGATATTTTTAAAGATATATGTACATTAAGACTTAACAAAAGTAACTTAGTTGCCTGATCATAATCCTGAATTCTTATGGCTTTTGCCAATTTGCTGTTAATTTGCAGTTTGATGGATTCTCAAAAATGTTAACACCCTTGACAAAGCATATCCATCTGTTTATTTGAAGGCTATCCATATAGACCAACAAGTAATGTTTATGACATTACTGGTAGGAGATGTCAACTAGGTGTGTTTTCATAATAGATCTTTCTGCAAAAATACTTTAGACTATTGGCCACTCTCTAGCAAATAATAAATTTAATTTGACTGATCTTTTTATGCATATGGCAAGTTAAAATCCCTTTTATTTTGAACCATATAATTAAATCTTTCTGGATACTCACCTTGTTTTAGTAGTAATCCATGTCAGAACAGAACACCTGTTTATATATTGTTTTGATCTTTTTTTAGTAATCCCTGTCAGAACAGAACACCTGTTTATCAGTTGTTTTGACCTTTTTTTGTAGTAATCCCTGTCAGAACAGAACACCTGTTTATCCATTGTTTTGGCCTTTGTTGTTTTTAAATTGCTGATGCATGAATAGAAGGCATTATCACCCCAAGTTAAGAGTAATACATGGAGTTCCTAGTGATATAGACCTTGATAGACAGTCTCCATGCAATCCCTTTATCTTGGGGTGATGCTGTCATCTACATATGCCAATAGTCCAAAAATCGGCAGAGAGATCCATTATAAAATTCTGCCTCACCCAATTTTTCTCCTTTTGAAAAGAAGGCGGAGATCTACTTGGTGGTCTAGCTATTTATCAAAATAGATTACAACTTTCATGATTATGCTTCCACTGCTTGTGGTGGGGATATTTTGATTTGGTTTTGTCCACTGTTAATTACCTCAACTATTCATACCATCTGTCTCCAGATTTGTCCATCCCCAGAAAGTCATTGGAATAATTGCACATAGAGCAACATAAAAAAAAGTGTTCAGGCATATTCAGTTTCATATGTAGATAATCAGATTCCGATTTCAATATAAATTGTGAACACTTTTTAATTTGTTGACATGGATTTTCATTAACACCTTTAGTGTCATTAACAATAGTCCTAGTCAATCCTGATATTTTCATTTTTAAATTGTCATTTTAATTGCCTAAATAATGGTGCTGTGTAGCATGTTTCCCTGTCAACTGGTAGGGAAATTTGAGGCCATATATTTATAAATATCTCAAACACTGTCAGTCCATATCAATGTTTTTTTAAATAAATTTAAGTCAGATTGCTTTAATTGGACTTTTCTAACTCTAATGTCTTTTTCCTAATAAATTCAAATTCTAAAAGATAAAGATGGGTGTGTTTTTAAGTTCCATTCACCTACATTTCATTTGTCTGAAATGTGATGGAAGATGGGAATGCCAAAACTGGATTAGATTAAAGTCTTAATAAAATGAATCAAAAATATATTAATATTGAAGAAAGTATTTAGATAGATTTTTTTCATTTTGTTCAATATACTTATCATCCTTTTTAATCAATTAGCATTTCTAGCTTCCATTGCATTTCAGCCAATTGAAATGTGGGTCTAATCTGCAATGGAATTTACACATGAAAAAGTTGGAAGTTTCCATTTATAAGTTTCCATAATAAGATAAACAAGAAAATCAGATAATGTAATTGCATTTTAATTATATAAGAAACTTGGAACTGCAGAAAGGAACAGGTACAATAGACTCTGATAATTCAACATTTTTAATTAAGTGTGATCATAACTTGTATATTCTTACAGCTATTGCATAAAAAAATCCAGATTGAGGAAGATAATGAAATCTCTACTATAATGTATGTTTGTAAAGTGTACACATATATTACAATTTAAGTGTAAACAGGTGACATAAATCAGAGATCTATGAAATTACTTCATGTTCAGTTTCATTACCCAAGTAAATTTGACTACATCATTTCTCCTTTTAGCATCTATATATTCATCTTAACATTTAAAAATATAGATTTCTTGTGTTCAAATAATATTCTTCAAGAACAGTGTTTCCCCCTCACATTCATGATTGGTTGTACACTATGCCTTCTATTGCCAGTTTTAAAGTACATAGAAAATTTTTGAGATACTGTAACATACAACAAAAATCAACAACTTCACTCTTAAATAATATGTTTTACTAGCTGATATTTAACTATTGTAGCTACTCAGATAAATTATTATATTAATGCTTGGATGATTTGATAATTATATCAATGCTGAAGAACTGTACTTTCGTCGCAATTGTACCCATGATATAGTTTGGTAAAATTAAACATGAAAGACGCCACTGATTTATTGCATTTGAACATTTATTAGTATCACAGTTTCAGTCTAAATGCAATAATATGTGCCTAAATGTTGGCTTAGCAACCTCACAAATAATATGTGCCTTAATATTGTCTTATCAGCCTCACAATAATATGTGCCTTAATGTTGGCTTAGCAACCTCACAATATGTGCCTAAATATTGGCTTAGCAACCTCACAATAATATATGCCTTAATGTTTGCTTAACAACCTCACAATAATATATGCCTTAATGTTTGCTTAACAACTTCACAATAATATGTGCCTTAATGTTGGCTTAGCAACCTCACAATAATATGTGCCTAAATATTGGCTTAGCAACCTCACAATAATATATGCCTTAATGTTTGCTTAACAACCTCACAATAATATGTGCCTTAATGTTGGCTTAACAACCTCACAATAATATGTGCCTAAATGTTGGCTTAGCAACCTCACAATAATGTCTCTGCAAACTTTTTAATTGATTAATAAATTAATAAATATTAATAAAAATGCCATCATTAAACTTTCTACTTTAAGATTTCCTAAAAAATCGTATTACTTTGTACACTCACAGGTTTTTGTCAATTTCTGTCAATAATGTGTGCCATGTTTAGTTAATAAAATCCACTATCAAATTTTATCAGGGGCAAAGTAGTTGAAAAATCAGCCAATGTTATAAAGGAGGGAAAGGTGTTCTTGAAGTGATTATGCAGATTAAAATCGCAACTGCATTAGCTGTACAGGAGTGTTCTGGTTGCAAGGATATTTTCTAGTTTTGGAACAGCATTGACCTGAATTCTTGTGGCAGTCTGGGACAGTATTGTTAATAACATGCTGAGTCTAGAAAAGTTTTTATCTGTCTGGGACAGTATTGTTAATAACATGCTGAGTCTAGAAAAGTTTTTATCTGTCTGGGACAGTATTGTTAATAACATGCTGAGTCTAGAAAAGTTTTTATCTGTCTGGGACAGTATTGTTAATAACATGCTGAGTCTAGAAAAGTTTTTATCTGCCTGGGACAGTATTGTTAATAACATGCTGAGTCTAGAAAAGTTTTAATCTGTCTGGGACAGTATTGTTAATAACATGCTGAGTCTAGAAAAGTTTTTATCTGTCTGGGACAGTATTGTTAATAACATGCTGAGTCTAGAAAAATTTTTATCTGTCTGCGACAGTATTGTTAATAACATGCTGAGTCTAGAAAAGTTTTAATCTGTCTGGGACAGTATTGTTAATAACATGCTGAGTCTAGAAAAGTTTTTATCTGTCTGGGACAGTATTGTTAATAACATGCTGAGTCTAGAAAAGTTTTTATCTGTCTGGGACAGTATTGTTATAACATGCTGAGTCTAGAAAAGTTTTAATCTGTCTGGGACAGTATTGTTAATAACATGCTGAGTCTAGAAAAGTTTTAATCTGTCTGGGACAGTATTGTTAATAACATGCTGAGTCTAGAAAAGTTTTAATCTGTCTGGGACAGTATTGTTAATAACATGCTGAGTCTAGAAAAGTTTTTATCTGTCTGGGACAGTATTGTTAATAACATGCTGAGTCTAGAAAAGTTTTTATCTGTCTGGGACAGTATTGTTAATAACATGCTGAGTCTAGAAAAGTTTTTATCTGTCTGGGACAGTATTGTTAATAACATGCTGAGTCTAGAAAAGTTTTTATCTGTCTGGGACAGTATTGTTAATAACATGCTGAGTCTAGAAAAGTTTTTATCTGTCTGGGACAGTATTGTTAATAACATGCTGAGTCTAGAAAAGTTTTTATCTGTCTGGGACAGTATTGTTAATAACATGCTGAGTCTAGAAAAGTTTTTATCTGTCAGTTCTCTTGTTAAGTTTTGTACAAGGTTTGCAAGAATTGCCAATTGGATCATTTTATGTTTTTTTTTTTTTTTTTTTACTTTTTCAGCTATGGGGTAGATTGCATAGTCTTTACTTGTCTGGTATAAGCCTGATAATTACAACAAACAGTGACAAATTATTGATCAGATTGTCTGAATAGACATTTTGAATTCACTAAGCCATTTTGGATAAACCTTTTTGTAATGTTAAAAGATTTTACATAAGTGGTAGAAGTAACTTGATTGGAAAAGGACTTGACCACGTTTTTCAATGCAATCAATGTCCATTTTTTTTCTGTTGGAACGAGGGTCAGTTGGAACAAGGGTCTTTTTAGTAAATAGCTATTTTTTTGTCTGCTCATTGGTGTCTTCCATTCAACTGAGTTTGACATAAAGTCTGCACAACACAAATTCTATCTCTGTATCACACAAATTTCTTTTACATCATTTATAATCAAGATCAAGGATAAGTGCTGCATTAGCATCTGAATCAGGTGAACAAGGGTCTGCTCTATTGTTACATGAAATACATAGAAATTGCTAAATTAATACAGATTAAAACAATAAGAGTAAATGAATTTAATATGTGACTTTCGATTTATTTTGTATGCGTAATGTATTTGTATTTAAATTTGTTTGTTTGTTCAAGTAAACATGTTTGATTTTTCTGTGCAATTACTATGTTCACGACCCAAATTCTCTTTACAAGATAATTTCACTGCATGCTTGGCTTGCAGATTAACTCAATGGGGTACATTGCTTAAAGGGACTTTTAAGAGGGACTTTTTTTTATTACGATTAGATATTGATGTTTACCTACAAAATATTAATATTAAGCTCTTCTTTTACAGGAAAGAAGATTCTGTTTGTTGTTTCTATGGTGGCTGTATTTGTGAGAGTTTTCAGGTACTCCGATATTGTTACCAGGCAACAATAAATGGATTTACAGCAGTATTTCAAACAATTATAAGAGGATGCTTTCACTCCACTGTGATGTTCATACAACACTGTCATCTACAGAAGAGAGAAAGAAATCAGAATCAGGAAAACAGCTCATTTCTCTCTGGTAACCATGCACCAAAAGGACATAGGCTTAATTCAGTTTAGTTTCACTTTCCTTTGTAGCAAGTTATATAAACTTTTAGGACTTTAGTGTTTCAGTAGGGCCCAACACTGAGATGTTGGAGCCCATATACAATCATTTTTCCAGCTGTCTTCATTTCCGTCCACACACACCACAACTACCACACCACCATTTCTTAGGTATTGTTACATGTATCTTAGATTACCAACCCTTGGTCATAAATCAGTGTCATTTATTAGGTAAACAGTTTTATAAATGACCATGTACTTTTTAAAGGTTTCTTTTGTAACTGAGTTAAGACTTTTTCTGGGTTAATTATAATCTTAACAATAACATTTGTAACCAAAAGACCTGAGAAGCCATTCAGTGTCTGCCACATGAAGATGTTGATTCATCTCTTCTGCTCATTTTGACAGAGTCATTGTGCTTGTTGATGATTTAATAATAAAGCCATGGTGTAATCTGCATATATAAACCACTACACATATTAGGCATTGGCACTTGATCCTAAATATAGGTGATTGAATTTGACATGAACACTTGCTACCCAAAATTATAGATTAAATTAGCACTTGATCCTAAATATAGGTGATTGAATTAGACATAAGCATTTGCTGTTAATATAGATGATTGCATTTGAAATGAATACTTGCCTCTAAATATAAATCATTGCATTAGGCATGAACTCTTGACCCCAGAACTAGATGTTTAAATCAGACAGGACTTGCATCTAAGGAGATAATTCTCTATTTCTTCTTATCACAAAATGATTGAACTTGTTTATCAGGTTTAGGTTTTCAAATTGGAAATTGCCATTGAGATTAATTAATTACAAAATTAGCTTGCTAATGTTTCAGTATATTGATAAGTCTGATGTTTTTTTTTATTATGCAGTTTCTCTTACAGACACAAATCTACTTTTTTGTATCTTCCTCATCTTTGCAGGCATAGTTATCTTCCTTTATTTACATTTGTTTAATGCATGGTCCTTATTTGATACTGTCATTCTCTCTAGTCTATATTATAATGGAAAACTCTGTCTCACTGACATAAAATTCAAATTCAGAAAGATATTAAAATTATAGTCTGTGTCAAATTCCAGAAGAAGTCTGAAACAAGTGATTTTTCTGATCATGAGACCCAACGTGTTAACAGAAAACACTAAACATCTTCTGTAGATTAATTTCATATCACTGTGTTATATAGTAGTGATAATTTAATTTGTTATGTAACAAATGAATGCTCTAGCACTACATCTTTGCTTTTCAATTTCACAAGAACATATAATTTTTAGTTATCTTTTATTTTTTATGATTTGAATAATTACCACTGTAGCTAACAGTTGAAGTTTCTGATTTACAACAGACCAAATTACTGTATACAGATATTCCTGAGCAATAAAATCCACTATTTAGAGATAACTAAATCCATTATTGATCACATCGTGTAAAATGCAAGCTTCCTTTAGAGAAGGACAAATCTGACCCAAGAAGATGCTTTCCAGTTTTAGTGTTACACCCACAAATTGTATAATTAATCAAATTGTCAACTGCGTGCATAATTGCAGCATTAATTTATGCCAATACACCATTGAATCAATATGCATGCATATAGTTTTAAATAAGCTTGCAAAATTAGCTTGCACCACAAATTTTTTAAAATCTTTACAGGTGATGTGAATTATTAAGATCTCTTTGGACAAAAAAGTTTGAGAAACACTGCATTAGCAGTATGACATCCTTTGTCCTTTGTGATTGAACCACTCCAGTGACCTAGTGGTTAGAGCATCTGCCACGGAAGTGGGAGCTCATGGGTTCGACCCTGATCGAGTCATACCAAAGACTTACAAAAATGGTACTAACAGCTGCCTTGCTTGACGCTCAGCATTAAGAGGTTAGTGTTAGGACTGGTCGGCCTGGTGTCAGGATAATGTGATTGGGTGGGACATTATGCTACATGTCTGGGGCATGATGCCCCAGTGCTAGACATCACTGTAAATACCTCACTGCAGACATCGTAGCAATATGACTGAAAAATTGTAAAAGCTACATAAGATATCCTAATCAAACAGACAGACAGACAAACAAACCTATGTGATTGGCTTCTTACCTGTCCCTTAAATCTCCATATATTTTTAAGATCTGTAACTATTTTCTTATGGAAACTGAATAGAATCTAAACATTTTGGTAATGCGTATCTTATGGTCCTTTCGAAACATATTCATCAGAATCATCAAGGATTACAAATTTTAAATCAGATAATATATCAGCCATTTTACATTATGATAATATTTTTTGGATGTTTTCAAATGTATCAGTACTGCAAGCAACATAATGAGCATGGAGTCTCTCTTTCTCTCATTGTGCAAGAGTATTGTCTTTTTGTCTTCACAACATTTAAAATGATGACAACTGATAATACAGTGATGCATCTATTGTATAATATAACAACTTAAAATACAATGATGCATCTATTGTATAATATGACAACATAAAATACAGTGACGCATCTATTGTATAATATGACAACTTAAAATACAGTGATGCATCTATCGTATAATATGACAATTTAAAATACAGTGATGCATCAATTGTATAATATGACAACTAAAAATACAGTGATGCATTTATTGTATAATATGACAGTGATGCATCTATTGTATGATATGACAACTTATAATACAGTGATGCATCTATCGTATAATATGGCATGTTAAAATACAGTAACTCATCTTTTGTACAATATGACAGCTTAAATTACAGTGATGCATCTATTGTATAATATGACAATTTAAAATAAAATGATGCATCTATTGTATAATATGACAACTTAAAATACAGTGATGCATCTATTGTATAATATGACAATTTAAAATACAGTGATGCATCTATTGTATAATATGACAGCTTAAATTACAGTGATGCATCTATTGTATAATATGACAATTTATAATAAAATGATGCATCTGTTGTATATTATGACAATTTATAAATAAATTTATTAGGGCATAACCGACTTTTGATCCGGAAATCGGATTCCACCGGATAGTATGAACTTCCGATTAATCGGAGTCAGACAAGGCAGGAACGACCGATTCGGATAATAAAAATAATAAAGTTGAATTACTATAGCACAGTGTCTAACACTGCGTGTCATTCGATAGTGCATTAATAAAGTTAAATAAGAAGTCAGAAAAGTCCAATATGGTCAACACAACCATGCTGTGAGACAATCTATTTGAACCGACGGGTGAAAACCGGAAATGAAGCCCGATATGGTAAAGTACATAGTAACATCCTAGACACGGCAAAACCAGATACCAGAAACCTGGAAACGGAAGATGAAATTGTTTAGAAAAAAATACGGATTTAGCATTTCCGATTAATCGAATCGTATCCAGAATCGGAAAAATTTCATGCCCAAAATCCGGAATCGGAAATCGGTAGAAAAATGCTAATCGGTTATGCCCTAAAATTTATGTTACTTCAGTGGGACCCAGAAGTCTGCTCACAGTGATGCATCTATTGTATAGTATGACATCCTAAAATAAAGTGATGCATTTATTGTATAAACAGGAATCATATTTGATTGCTGTGGGATCTTTCCATGGTATTAAATATATAATAAATAGATTTTTGAATTTTTACTGACAACATTTATGTGGAATCTATGTTTTAGTGGTCCAACTTGCCAACTCTGTCACCTCCTGCCAAGACTGCTTATGTGCCAGAGTGTTTTGTCATGTTAATGTAATGAACAGAAATGATGAAGTTTGACGTATAACTCATTTTGTTTACAGATACCAATTTCATGGGCATAGATGTAGAAATTGGGGACCAAGGTACATATTTCTCTTCTTCTAGCTAATTTCATTCTGATTATCTTTCTGTGTTTTAGTACATTGCATCAAACTGTTTCAAGTAAGTAACCCCCTTTTTTTCCCAAGCTTTTTATGCCATCCATCCTGGGAATGAACATATTTGGATATATAATGGTGGTGTTTATAAAAAGGAAAAATGTTCCCAAAATGTAATTAAACAGGAGTAGATATAGAAAGTAGTTCTTTTTTTATATATGAATGCTATAGGAGGTTACACTATTATATTTATTCTCAATGAAATGAGGCCACTGTCCATTAAAATGGGGGTGGGTAGAAGTGAAGGATTGTATTTATATATATAAATATATATATTGAAATTAATTCTTTCTTAAGGACTAATGTATACAATTGTGTTAATTGGAATGAAATCTTTTTATTTCTTTATGAAGCAAAGTCTCTGAATATATTAGCAAGCCCAATTTTGTGTCTTCTTAGATTAAACCTTTTGTTGGACCCTTCTGCTTAATAAATTAATTATACCTCAATAGGGACCCAGTAGTCTGCAGCATCACTAATCCAGTGCACTGGGTCAGTATAAGTGGACACTTTTTATTTGGCTCTATTGTATAATATGACAACTTAAAGTGATGAGTCAGCCAAAGTGGGCAGCCAGACAGACCTTTTTATTTGGCTCTATTGTATAATATGACAACTTAAAGTGATGAGTCAGCATAAGTGGGCAGCCAGACAGAACTTTTTATTTGGCTCTATTGTATAATATGACAACTTAAAGTGATGAGTCAGCATAAGTGGGCAGCCAGACAGAACTTTTTATTTGGCTCTATTTTATAATATGACAACTTAAAGTGATGAGTCAGCATAAGTGGGCAGCCAGACATAACTTTTTATTTGGCTTTATTGTATAATATGACAAGCTAAAGTGATGAGTCCGCATAAGTGGGCAGCCAGACAGAACTTTTTATTTGGCTCCAGCTGCTTGTGATAACAGGTTGTATTTTTGCACCCATATGGTGAGGGACAAGTTAACTATTGTTTGTTCACACTTTTCCTTTATTTTAATTGATTTGAACAATAACACTATTAAACCATATTGATCAGAAATAGGTAAATGGGTGCATTTCTTTGAAAGGGCATGCTCATAGCTACAGTTTATGTTGTGTATCCAATTCTGCTCCAAATGTTCAGGTTACAAAATGTTATTCATATAGCAGGCACTGTGAGCCAGTCTGCAGACAGTATGGAGGTCAGTGTCCTAGGCAGTGCTGTGAATCAGCAAGTAGATAGTGTTGAGGTGGATGACATAGGTGGCACTGTCAATCAAACAGCAGATGGTACCATTGATGGTGTTGCAACTTCAGCATCTTCCGATACTGAGAGGCGTGTTCAATACCAGACTGAAGCCATATCCAGTTAGTATTTATTTTCAGGACTTATAAGACATAAAAATGAATATATAATACTTTCATGACATTGACTACCAACACCAGGAGACTCATGGGGTATAAAAAAAATGAACTTGCAGCTGCATTGACAAACATCCAAACAAAAACACTGAAACCAGATATTTTGATGATATAAATTAATTGTATGCACCTCTTGATGTTGGTAGTCAATGCAATACAAATAATTTTTTTTATGTCATTACATTTGAATTATGAAAACGAATATTGTCTGATAAAATTAACAAGATTAGATTTCCATCCTTCCATCCTTTCATTTTAGTCTTTGAAAACAGGCCTCTAATCTGCATTGATGATTTAAAACACTCATCAGTATCAGCTGATGTCTGATTTATAGAAGTATTTGTTTCTACTGTAAGTTCTGCTTTCAAGTTGTTTAAGATATAGGAATGAAATTTGGAATACTTAAACATAATCACAAGAAAGTATAACTACTGGGGTTCCTATCTTCATTGTCAAGGTCAGGGCCCCTAAGGATTCATAGACATGGCATACCTGTGCATCATTACTAGAAGGTGTCACATGTCAAGTTGTGGGTCCTATCTTTAGGGGACAAAGTCATTGTTCAGTATTTTATGTATTAGATCACATTTCACCATCCATTCTATAACATTAAAGCATTTTGAGAGGAATAAATGAAGCATAAATTTTTGCACCATTATAAGGTGTGTTGCATACCACTGAGGTCCAATGTTCATACTGAAGCCCTTGTGTCAGTATTTTATTTATTTTTATCATGCTTTTTAATCTGTTCTATAGTTTTGAAGCCATTGGAAATTAAGGGATGAAACATGGTATGATCCATCACATTTCCCACCCACCCCACTCTATAACTTTAGACTTGTGTGAAATTAAGGGATTCATCTTGGTATTCATAAATTTCATCACTGGCAGGTGTGTTATGTACCATTTTATCATAAATGTTGAATTATTTAATTACAATTTCCACTCAATAATTTTAATAATAACTTGAAACGAAGGGATAATACTTGGTATATCTATATATCAACATTAAAAGGTGTGTGGTGTATCACACTAGGTTTTATGCTCAACATCAAGGTCACATCTCAGAAATTTATGCTGTGGTTAGATTTTCACTTTCCTTTCTAACTTAAAAGCTTTTCAAGATAAATGGATGGAGCATGATATATTTATATGTTGCTACTAGATGGCTGGTAAAGCTGCTAATTTCTTCTGTTAACCTTGTGCATTTCATTTCAATGGCATTTCATTTGTAATGGTCAGGGTATTATCTTTATTGTCAAGGTCATAAATATTTTGTAATTCCTTTTCTGTAGTTTTCCTTTAATATCTTTTGAGATGAAGGAATGAAACTTGGTTGAAAATGTGATCTAATTCCTAGCAGTTATCTACTTCTTTTCTATACGAAAAAGGATGTTGTTTGCAAGATGTGATGAAATTGTCAACACTCATTTTCTTCTCTTGTGCAAAATGGTAAAAAAATGAAAAGAAACAAAACGTTAACTAAGCATGATCTTTTATGTGAATTTTACTTCTTTGAGTATATTGCTTTAGTAATTTTGGCAGCTAAATCTTAAAATATGCTTAATTAAAATATGAAGACTGATTTATCAAACGTATTAGCCTAATGAAAACTTGCTGATAGACTGATTTAAAAAAATGTATTAACCAAATGAAAACATGCAGATAGACTGATTTAAAAAAATGTATTAACCAAATGAAAACATGCTGATAGACTGATTTTGAAAAAATGTATTAGCCTAATTAAAACATGCTGATAGACTGATATAAAAATGTATTAGCCTAATTAAAACATGCTGATAGACTGATATAAAAATGTATTAGCCTAATGAAAACATGCTGATAGACTGATTTAAAAATGTATTAGCTTAATTAAAACATGCTGATAGACTGATATAAAAATGTATTAGCCTAATGAAAACATGCTGATAGACTGATTTAAAAATGTATTAGCCTAATTAAAACATGCTGATAGACTGATTTAAAAATGTATTAGCCTAATGAAAACATGCTGATAGACTGATTTAAAAATGTATTAGCTTAATTAAAACATGCTGATAGACTGATATAAAAATGTATTAGCCTAATGAAAACATGCTGATAGACTGATTTAAAAATGTATTAGCCTAATTAAAACATGCTGTTACACTGATTTAAAAATGTATTAGCTTAATTAAAACATGCTGATAGACTGATTCAAAAATGTATTAGCCTAATGAAAACATACTGATAGACTGATTTAAAAATGTATTAGCTTAATTAAAACATGCTGTTACACTGATTTAAAAATGTATTAGCTTAATTAAAACATGCTGTTACACTGATTTAAAAATGTATTAGCTTAATTAAAACATGCTGATAGACTGATTCAAAAATGTATTAGCCTAATGAAAACATACTGATAGACTGATTTGAAAAATGTATTAGTTTAATTAAAGTCTGCTGAGAGACTGGTTGAAAGAGTATATTAGCCTAATTTAAACCTAATGATAGACTTATCTGAAAAATGTATTTGCCTAATTAAAACCTGCCAAGAGACTGATTTGTTACAAGGTGTTTATTGTGAAATAAGAGTCATAATATTTGGCATATCTGATTTCGGAGTCATTCTCGTTTCTTGTGTCCCTTTTGTAAGTCTGCAGACATGTTTTATGTTGTCCTTAGACAGCATTAGAGAGGAAAACATTTGCTAGGAATTTTAAATGGAATGTGCTTATTATTTGGACTATATTATTTTGGAACTGTTGTGAATTATTCTGAGGAGTTCTGGATGATGCCATCTTGACAAGACTTTGACTCTTGGTGGACCAGTACACTTCTGGCTTTGAAATTTGTACAGAACTTTTCATTAAATTTAGGAATTTAATAGCACTTAACCAGATTATTCTGGATTCACATCATAATGCTGTAAGTTCCTCTCACATTTTCATTTATGATTTGTATAATCACATTCTTTGTTAAGATTTACAAAACTTATTGTTTTTTCTGGTACCGTACTTAGTTTTTGTGACCCTAGAGTTACAACTTGAGGTCACCTCTTTTACAAGACCCAACAATATTTTATCTCTTATAGATCTGAATAGTCTACATTCCATGCTGAAACACCCACCACAGATGTTGAGGGTTAGAAGGAGCCAAATAGTGACAGATGTACTGAGATTTTTTGAGGACTCTTCCTCTGGAACACAACTGATTTCCACCAGGTTCATTGGTGAGCCACTATGCATAAATGAATATTCAATAGATTTATGATTGAACACAATGTGCATAATCAGATTAGAATAGCATAGATCACTGCTGACAATAAATTAAGGTATGTTTTGATAAATGTATAGAAAAAGCATCCATCAGAGTATTTTTAAAAGCAATATTCATTGTTTTTTTATGAGTATATATTCTTAAAATAAGTAACAAGAAAAGAGTGAAAAGCAACAAGCTTTGTAAAATTCAACAAAAAACTTTTTTTTACCAGAAATACAAAGTGGATATGAAAAAAACCTAATGGTATTGCAAATTAAATCACCAGATAATCTAAGAATTACCAACACAAGTCCATATAATTTAAAGTCCTGAATAAAATTTAGTAAAAGTCCAAATTAAACCAAAGCTGAAGGTGTTGATATGTCTCTTGTAAGCTGTAAGGAGCTGATGTGTCATCATTCTTTTGTTGAATCACAGTAATTGAATTCCTGGTTTGAATTCACTATTCATTTCATTGAATGTCTTTGTCCAATCATTTTATCAAAGCACTTCATATTTCCAGACAAAATAATCACTTGAATTAAATAATTTGAAGAAAATTGTTTCCAGCCCAAAACATTACTGGACATAACATATAATGCAACTTAATTGTTCTAGAACTTAAAGCATGAATGAAAATTACTTTCAGCAGAAAGATTATATAGTTCTCTACTTGACCAGTTTACAATAATCATTTTCTTTAAAACAAAAAAAAAACAAACAAACAAAATATTATCTAATGGGAAATAACCTTCTTGAAAGATCCTGATGTTTACATAATACAACAATCTTAGTAATTATTAGAAACCTATAATTGCAAAATTTAATATAGAACATGGACTAATTCGAGTACACAACAGAAATTCCAAAACCTAAACCAGATCCAAATAAACCTATTTACTTCATCTATGAATAATGATCCTGATATTAAGGCCATACACACTGAAAGTAATTTAGCAATGTATTAGTTGTTTAAACAATAAAATTTTAATAAAGTTAATTCAGGACAAGCAGAAATGAACTCAGTTTTGGACAAGGTCAAGTCCAACATACAATGTTACATTACAGTAGCATATAATACAATTTAAAAAAAATTAAAACAAACAATTAATGCAAATAAAATACACATAACAATTGGTCCATATTCCCATTCTTTTCATAACAAGAGGGTGATGACTGATATATCATGTGCAGTTACCAGAACTGCCTACATACTCATCATTGTTTATAAAACAAATAGGGACCTCAAGTGCTTTCCGTTATGGATCACTGCCATCTCACCTCTGTCTGTGTAGGTTTGAGTCTAAGATTCGGCTAATGTAGTTATGTGAGAAAGCTTGCCAGTAGCTTCTCGTGGGTCGGTGGTTCTTTCCGGGGTTTTCCCAAGTTCTTCCTCCACCAATAATACTGACTGCCATGTATAACCTATCATGTGCTTAAAAATGGTGTTAAACCCTACAACAACAACAACAATAAAACAAATAACCCTTTCATATATATACAAGTGCATCTGGATGTCCCTACCACATTTCAGCATATATTTTTGATGGTCCAAATGCATTTAAATGTCACAGGCATCCAATGTAAACAACTGGCAATTGGATGCACAGTTCAAGGCACACCTGATGGGAATATTCCCTGTAGTTCCTTATAGTGAACAGTCTTTCTAGAAGTATCAATGATATATTTAGCAATTACTAAATAATGCATTTGATAATACAGAAAACTAAATGGCTCTCACTGCAGGTAACCCAAGTTATCAGTTTACTCAGAATTTCCAGACCTTGTCCTCAATCATGAAAAAGTAATTTCTAAATAAAGAAACAAAATAATCATAAAATATAATTTATGGTAATGGCAGCATTTGCTGATCTTAAACCTTAGAGGCCCTGTGCCTTCACCTTCACAGATCACTCATGGCTCATCTCTGTCCATTTGCAGGTTTCAAGTCTAATGTCAACATGTCTGTGTGAGAAAACTTGCAAGTATCTTCTAGAGCATGTCCTGGGGCCTTTTTGGGTGTTTCCTCCACCAAAACTACTGTCCTCATTGGGGGGTTCTCGAGTGGCCGAATGGTCTAAAGTGCTGTCTGTTATATATCATTGCCATCTCACCTCTGTCTGCGTGTGTTCGAGTCTCACATTCGGCTAATGTGGATATTTGAGAAAGCTTGCCATTTGCTTCTCATGGGTTGGTGGTTCTTTCCAGGGCTTTTCCCAGGTTCTTCCTCCACCATTAATACTGGCTGCCATGTATAGCCTATTGTGTGCTGAAAAATGGCGTAAAACCCTACAACAACAACAAATGTCCACATTGTATCGTGCATTGAAAAATGGCATTAAACTCATAAAATGAAACAGCAAATCTTGAGCCTTTGCATTGAATAGCTAATCTGGGACTTGACACTTGATGTTAAATGTAAGCCAGAATGTTTGTCATTGTTTTTACTTAAGAAAGAGGTAATAAGTACTAAATATTTATTTTTAAAATATAAATCAGTGACTAGAATTTTCCATAGCCAGCTGATTTTCAATTATGGCATGCATCATTATCTATAGGATGTTGTACAATGTAGCAGAATATACTATGAACAGTAGTTCAGTGTTGGTATGGTGATGTTAGCAAAGCTCAGTGTTGGTATGGTGATGTTAGCAAAGCTCAGTGTTGGTATGGTGATGTTAGCAAAGCTCAGTGTTGGTATGGTGATGTTAGCAAAGCTCAGTGTTGGTATGGTGATGTTAGCAAGGCTCAGTGTTGGTATGGTGATGTTAGCAAAGCTCAGTGTTGGTATGGTGATGTTTGCAAAGCTCAGTGTTGGTATGGTAATGTTAGCAAGGCTCAGTGTTGGTATGGTGATGTTAGCAAGGCTCAGTGTTGGCATGGTGATGTTTGCATGGTTCAGTGTTGGTATGGTGATGGTATCATGGCTCAGTGTTGGTATGGTGATGTTAACAAGGCTCAGTGTTGGTATGGTGATGTTAGCAAGGCTCAGTGTTGGTATGGTGATGTTTGCATGGTTCAGTGTTGGTATGGTGATGGTATCATGGCTCAGTGTTGGTATGGTGATGTTAGCACATCTCGGTGTTGGTATGGTGATGTTAGCATGGTTCATTGATGGTATGGTGATGTTAGCAAGGCTCAGTGTTGGTATGGTGATGTTAGCATGGTTCATTGTTGGTATGGTGATGTTAGCAAGGCTCAGTGTTGGTATGGTAATGTTAGCAAGGCTCAGTGTTGGCATGGTGATGTTTGCATGGTTTAGTGTTGGTATGGTGATGTATCATGGCTCAGTGTTGGTATGGTGATGTTAACAAGGCTCAGTGTTGGTATGGTGATGTTAGCAAGGCTCAGTGTTGGTATGGTGATGTTTGCATGGTCAATGTTGGTATGGTGATGTTAGCAAGGCTCAGTGTTGGTATGGTGATGTTAGCAAAGCTCAGTGTTGGTATGGTGATGTTAGCAAAGCTCAGTGTTGGTATGGTGATGTTAGCAAGGCTCAGTGTTGGTATGGTGATGTTAGCATGGTTCATTGTTGGTATGGTGATGTTAGCAAGGCTCAGTGTTGGTATGGTGATGTTAGCATGGTTCATTGTTGGTATGGTGATGTTAGCAAGGCTCAGTGTTGGTATGGTGATGTTAGCAAGGCTCAGTGTTGGTATGGTGATGTTAGCAAAGCTCAGTGTTGGTATGGTGATGTTTGCAAAGCTCAGTGTTGGTATGGTAATGTTAGCAAGGCTCAGTGTTGGTATGGTTATGTTAGCAAAGCTCAGTGTTGGTATGGTGATGTTAGCAAGGCTCAGTGTTGGTATGGTGATGTTAGCAAAGCTCAGTGTTGGTATGGTGATGTTTGCAAAGCTCAGTGTTGGTATGGTAATGTTAGCAAGGCTCAGTGTTGGTATGGTGATGTTAGCAAGGCTCAGTGTTGGCATGGTGATGTTTGCATGGTTTAGTGTTGGTATGGTGATGGTATCATGGCTCAGTGTTGGTATGGTGATGTTGGCAAGGCTCAGTGTTGGTATGGTGATGTTAGCAAGGCTCAGTATTGGTATGGTGATGTTTGCATGGTTCAATGTTGGTATGGTGATGGTATCATGGCTCAGTGTTGGTATGGTGATGTTAGCACATCTCAGTGTTGGTATGGTGATGTTAGCATGATTCATTGTTGGTATGGTGATGTTAGCAATGTTCAGTGTTGGTATAGTGATGTTAGCAAGGCTCAGTGTTGGTATGGTGATGTTAGCAAGGCTCAGTGTTGGTATGGTGATGTTAGAATGGTTCATTGTTGGTATGGTGATGTTAGCAAGGCTCAGTGTTGGTATGGTGATGTTAGCATGGTTCATTGTTGGTATGGTGATGTTAGCATGGTTCATTGTTGGTATGGTGATGTTAGCAAGGCTCAGTGTTGGTATGGTGATGTTAGCATGGTTCATTGTTGGTATGGTGATGTTAGCAAGGCTCAGTGTTGGTATGGTGATGTTAGCATGGTTCATTGTTGGTATGGTGATATTAGCAAGGCTCATTGTTGGTATGGTGATGTTAGCATGGTTCATTGTTAGTATGGTGATGTTAGCATGATTCATTGTTAGTAGCATGGTTTAGTGTTGGTATGGTGATGTTAGCAAGGCTCAGTGTTAGTATGGTGATGTTAGCATGGTTCAGTGTTGGTATGGTGATGTTAGCATGGTTTGGTGTTGGTAGCATGGTTCTGGAAAACAATTTGTCCATTTTACTACCTACTGATCCCTGGGCCAAGTAGATGTTGATTTGCACTTCAAGAATTATTCTGAATTGATTTTCTACCCTTAACAAGTGCTTAAGTTCAACATCCCTTAATATTTAAGATTCATTAATTATAGGTTGTTCCTAATTTTTATAGGTCTTGTCAATTAAGAATATGTTACTTTGGAATCCAGCATTTTCACAGGGTTGATATTCAAAGTTGAAATTTTGTAAAAATAATGAAAATATCATTTTGTATTTTCCTGTCTAGCTGCCAATTTCTTAATGGTAGTCACATTTACAGTGATACTTCTCAATAGTTTATGCATCACTTTGATGTGAAGAAATTGTCCAAGCTAATGTGCTATGACACATGTGTATCAGTCAGAGAATGTCATAATTGTGTGATTTTGGTGAGAAAAGGTATATTAATGATTTAAGCTTTCTTTAAACATCAAGTATGAAATTTCACAAGAAAACGTTTGCCAGCTTACAATTGAAACAAGTGTTGTCAGCATTGGTCAACAGTTTTCACACAATTTATAAAGCACATAATACTAAGACATTAGCTGATTGGTCAAAAACTATTTGGAGTCAAGACCTTTAAACATTCTTATTCGTTTGACCAATTAGCTTTCTTTTTATGGCACAAATGAAGCTCTCTAGAATGGAGATTTGAGGAAATAGATCTTTGTGTACTAAAATTGGTGGAAATTAAAACCTGCTATTCTTTAAAATGCAGTTTACCACCATTTTCCTTTGAGACGGAATTATGTGCTTATTTTAATATTGTTGTTATCTTTGCTATTTGTTCAATCTGATTAAAATCAGATCCCTATCCTATGTGAAGATCAGACAGCATCAACTTAGGGGTCATGTTCTGGTGACCTTTGTTATTACCATAATTGCTAATTTTATCAGCCAGTCAGATGAAGTCTTATACCTTAATGTTTTGGAGACAGAGCAGTATGGCTGAAGAGCATCAATGCATGCTAGACAATTTGATTAATTTTCAACTTTCTGCAAGCTGCATTGCCACTGACTAAATCAAAGGTCACCAAACAAGACCCCAGAGCAGTCAGACCATCATGTAGGATAGTGGAAATCTGATTTTCATCAGATTGTGCTTTGGTCTGACTATGCATTAATAAAGCTGCACATTCTTGAAAACAATGGTGATATGGGACTAACATAACACCAGTTTGATTAGGTTTGAATTTTTAATCTCTGGTAAACTTTTTTTTGGTATGTAATCAGACAGACCTTTAAGTTTGGTTTGGGGAGTCTTATCATTAGTAAATCTATTATCTGAATGACATTTGTCATTTCCAGATGTTCCAAAGTCTAAAAGAAAATGATATCTGGTTGGCTATCTCATTAAATATATTTATCATAAGTAGATATTGATTTGAATTCAATTGGGATAACAAATTCTGACCAGACAAGAAAATTAAAAACAATATCTGTCCCTTAGTTCTTCCTATATGTAACTAATAATGATGCGTGAGAACTCATTGAAAAGAGAACTTTCACAGCTTCAAAATGACACTTAGGTGACTGAAAAGAATAACTGTAAATGAGAATACCACTAAGAAACCGACAGGCATCATGTATTAGGACATAATATTTTCATATGAGATACATTTGGTACTTTCTTTAAACCATAAGCCATCCAGTTTAGATGCGTGCAGTGTTGAGTGAATTAGTGAGGGTGGGAATGAGTAACTGTTGCATCTCACTCATCTCCGAGACAGGAACTTGAATGTGTTTTTCCTAACCGCTGATTAGGTAAAGGGATTAGGTTCTTTTCATAAGAAAATTTTATCAGCAAGGAAATATGAGTGAAATTTAGTTCATATGCCATTCATGCTGACATTTTTATACTAATGTTACGTGATTCAGTGGGAACTAAGAGTCACTGCCAAAGTTGGATGAGACTGTTCTTGACATGTAAATAATGAATCCCTGAAATGTGTTTTGCTGATGATGATTTTCTTCACCAAAATCATTCTATAACTGGAACTCACATCTGAAGCAGGAGTAGAAAGAACAAAGATGGCACAATGTGTCGCATGTGATGTGCAATATTATGAGATTATATCTAGGGCATGTTTGAATGCAAGCATCCAGGAATATATTTATAGCTTTCATTTTTGTGCAATTCCAAAATAGGCTCCCAAAAGGCATTTGGGTGAGAATTCCTAAATACATTACCAAAAGACCTTTGGGTTGCAATTTCCTAAATACTAGGTTGCCAAAAGTCATGGTCAAAATTCCCAAAATGGGTAACCCAACACCAGCCTAAGAGACATGGTGATGGTAGAACAGTTAGGTGTTAGCTATCCAGGTACACCAGTCTAAAAGTCACCTTAATCATAAAACAGTTAGGTGTTAGGAATCCAGATACACCAGTCTATGAGTCACCTTGAAGTTAGGACAGTTAGGTGTTAGGTTTCCAAGTACACCAGTCCAAAAGTCAAGTTAGGACAGTTAGGTGTTAAGTATCCAAGTACACCAGTCTGAGAGTCACCCTGAAGTTAGGACAGTTAGGTGTTAGGTATCCAGGTACACCAGTCTAAGAGTTTCCTTGAGGGTAGAACAGTTAAGTGTTGGGTATCCAGGTACACCAGTCTAAAAGTCACCTTGAAGTTAGGACAGTTAGGTGTTAGGTATCCAGGTACACCAGTCTAAGAGTCACCTTGAGGGTAGAACAGATAGGTGTTAGGTATCCAGGTACACCAGGCTAAGAGTTACCTTGACGATAGGACAGATAGGTGTTAGGTATCCAGGTACACCAGTCTAAGAGTCACATTGAAGTTAGGACAGTTAGGTATTTCGTATTCAGGTACACCAGTCTAAGAGTCGCCTTCAAGTTAGGACAGATAGGTATTAGGTATCCAGGTATACCAGTCTAAGAGTCACGTTGAAGTTAGGACAGTTAGGTGTTAGGTATCCAGGTACACCAGTCTAAGAGTCACCTTGAAGGTATGACAGTTAGATGTTAAGTATCCAGGCTAATTTAGAGACCCCCAAAAACATAAAGGATACCATTGCCTGGACATAGAGACATGATAACAGCAATGACTGGTTTGCATGGGCACACTCATGGTGTTTAGTTGATGAAAGAATCTGAATATGTTTATCTGGACAAGGTACAATTTTATCATTTTGGTGGAAGTTGATGATGTCACAAGCTTTAAGTGGCACCACCCTTTTCAACATCAAAGATGGCAATTGTTTGATGAGCTGGTTTTCAGAAAGAAAGTGATATAAAATTTGATGCAAAATGAGGAAAATCCTTTACACAAATAAAAGCTGACCCAGATTATGTGTATGGCTTTAAGACACTAATTCCGGAATCAGTTTAAGTGGAAATATTTTTAATAAAATCACTATATGGAATGAAGTTTGGATCTACGACTTTGAATCAAGAGTAAGAGACAATGAAGCCGCTGGATGCACACAAGTTAAATATTGTTTATATAAACATGTCTTTCCAAATCTCCTGCAAAGGCTTTTTCATTTTACTCTTAGACATACAAGAAATAATTTTGAATTATAAGGTATTGAACACACCATGTTCAGTAAATTGACATTATTATTCGACAAACATCAGGTATAATTTACATTGGGCTATTTG
This sequence comes from Unio pictorum, assembly GCA_030141615.1. Classification (NCBI taxonomy): domain Eukaryota; kingdom Metazoa; phylum Mollusca; class Bivalvia; order Unionida; family Unionidae; genus Unio; species Unio pictorum. The sequence goes on from JARLTB010000369.1 coordinate 285,651, forward strand.
CAAAACATGTCAAGACCTGCTGAGTGGAGGCTTCATTTTGTACTAGGATAATGCCCCTGCAGGTTTGTAAGGCAGACCTTAAATAAACTTTGCATTGGAAGCCTAAATCACCGCATCAATGATCATATAGCTCAGATTTAACTCCCTACAAAGACAGGATTCCAAAATTAAACAATTCAATACAAGGAACCCATTATGAAGGCAGAGAAGATAAATTCAATGGTCATGTGACAGTCATGTGACAGTGAATGCATCTTTATGATGAGATAAACATATTAAGGCAAACAGACACTGTAAGAAGGACCACTGAAACTAAATTTTTAAGGGGAAATCTCTTTACAGAAATGATGTTACAGAACCATTTAACTGATGCATATTTAAGTGCACTTTAAGATTTATTTTGTACTTAATATTTTCTATTCAGATGTGTGATAAGCACAAAAAATATGAAGATGCCTAAACACAAAATAAAAAAATAGATTTTATGTGTTGTGTCTATAGTCTATAAGCCACTGAAAGTACATGGAGTAAAGAATGAAATTCAGCCTAATTGGCTTACTACTGAAATTTTAGATGCTATGAAAACACAAGAAAAATTATATGCTATGGGAAACCAAGCACAATATAAAGTATGGAGAAATAAAATTACAAGTATGGTTAAAAAAGCTAAAAACTGTATTATGAATCATTGCTTGAGAAAAAAAAGATTAACACAACCTCCATTTGGGAAGTCTTCAATGAACTTACTAGAGTAACACATAAAGATCAGGCAAAAATATTTACTCACTTCTGGTAAATGACATCATAGTCACTGATGACACTCACCTTCAAATGTTTTCAAAGATTTTTTCACCAACATTACCACAAAGTTAAAAGAACCACTGATAGAAAACAACTTGCATGAACTGAAAAAGTTCTGCAGAGCAAAATCTCTAAGGAGGTATGTTCCTCTATCCAACCAGTATAAAAAAACTTTGTTAAAAAATGTCTCAGTGAACCTGATACCAAAAAAGCTACACGTAACAGGACTGAATCTTCTGCCTCTCTCATATTTTAGATAGCACAGCATTCATAATCAATTTAAGTATTGCAACCTCATCTGTCCCCAAAAATATGGAAAACTATGAAAGTATTCGCAAATCTGGTTCAAAGGATAATGTTATTAACTATTAGCCAATCTCCATGTATAGCCTATCTTGTGCTGGAAAATGGCTTCTGCTGCTAAACCTAATACTACAATAACGATAATAATTTTTCTGGTTATCATAATACAGCTGGCTGATTTGCCTCCATGCTAATTCTTTTTTTCTAAAGTAAATAATTAACATCAACCATCTCGTCTACTTGTACATCAAATAATGAGTCTGTTAATAATGTATTATAAATGATTCCATGTACAGTTTGTTTTCAACTATCATTCAAGTTCAATATCAGAATTCATTATTATAGCAAGTGTCTAATGAACTATTTGAACTTGTTTTCTATATATATATATATATATATATATATATATATATATATATATATATATATATATATATATATATATATATATATATATATATATATATATATATATAGTGGGTGGGGGATTTGAGACACAATAGGTTTGTTTTATGGTCACAAGAGGGTGTCAGAGAAAATTACATTAATAAACAATGATGTACAATGTAGAAAAAATTTATCTACTCATATAAGCCTATAGTCCATGGCTGGAAATTCAGATTGTGTTTTTTACAGCATTTAATTTACTTCCAAACAAAAATTAACTATTTTATTTAGAAACGATGTCAGGTATAATTCCCCAAACATGTGTACACAGTCATATAATTACAACCACACAGACATTTAATAGAAATAAACAAAATTTCTGTGTTTAAAATCCACTGACCACTAGAATACAGAATTAATGTGTAGTTGCGGATTATGCTGCTCCTAATACATGTAGATGATGGGAGAGTTTGAAGGTGATTCCAATGTCATTAGGTTTTATATTTGTTTAGTGCCATTTTTCAGCACAGGAAATCTATACTTGGCAACTATTAAAATAGCAGGAAGAAACCAGGAAATGAAAACCACTGATCTACTGGAAGCCTCTGGCAAGCTTTCTATCATATCTATATTGGCAGATGCTGAGATTCAAACACAGATTTGAGATGGCAGTGAAGGAGAGTAATTTAGATTACTTGCCTACCTGCACTCATGAGGCTGGATTATTCTGTTACAATGTTCAGGAAAACCTTATTGAATTCTTCTCTGCATTGAAAATGGTCTTTCTGCATCTATCCTGAAATGGAGTGGTTAAATGCCGATTGATGTTGTATGCTCTGAAATTGACTAATATTAATATGGTGTTTGCAACATGTACAAAACTTAAAATATGAAATGCCCAGCCTTGCAGATGTACTTGATAAAGAGAAACTACTTTCAAGAAATGTTCAGAAACTTAGTTTTGCTGGGTTCACATTGTGGATGATTTATCATTTCCTGATCTCATCTGTGTTCTGCCTTTTCACCTTTAAAAAATGAATCTTATTTCCATACTTCTCATCACATTACCATTTCGGATGTTCCATCAACATGTACTTTGGATCCAGGGAACTCAATGTCAAGTAATCAAACCTTGAGATAATTTAGAATTTATCATTTTAGGTCTATCTCCAGATATTCTGATCAATCATAAGATTTCAACTTGACCATGGCTCAGTTGTGTGTGGACAAGCTTGTAAATCATACCTGCAAATGCTTGATCCAATACACAAACAGGGACTTAGATTTTGAAGAAAAACCATCTAGTGTGGCCATATGTTCCCATATGCTGGTTGTTTGATAGTTGCTGTCACGATTGGAGCTGCCATTGCAACACACCATAACAAAATCTTTTAATTGATTGCTAAATAATGTCTCAAATTGTATAACAGATACGAGTCATTCTCGGATCTTTGAACTACATAAAAACCTAACATTATAAACAATGTTCATCAATGTTTCAGATTCCCTTACCATACTGAAAGCACTAGTCATAATTTCGAAACAAATACCTTGTCTATTGGTTAGCCAGTTGCATTTGCATAAAGACATAGAAAGGTCAGATATATCTTCAAAAACTGTCCTGCAGTTACCCTTTCCAGAGTGGTAGACCAAGTTGTTCTGCAGTTACCCAGTCCTTCTGGTAGATCACAAGCTGCCCTACAGTTACCCATTTTTGAAGGGTAGATCAAAAGCTGTCCTGCAGTAACCATTTTCTGACTGGTAGGTCAAAAGCTGTCCTGCAGTAACCCTTTCCAGACTGGTAGATCACAAGCTTCCCTACAGTTATCCATTTCTGACTAGTATATCAAAAGCTGTCCTGCAGTAACCCTTTCCAGAATGGTAGATCAAAAGCTGCCCTTGAGTTACCCATTTCTGAATGGTAGATCAAAAGCTGTCCTGCAGTTCCCAATTCTGACTGGTAGATCAAAAGCTGTCCTGCAGTAACCATTATCTGACTGGTAGATCAAAAGCTGTCCTGCAGTAGCCAATATCTGACTAGTAGATCAAAAGCTGTTCTGCCGTTACCCATTTCTGTCTGGTAGATTCAGTAAAATGACATTATTTAATTTTTAGACCAATTTTGTTTCAAACTTTTTTAACATTTTTGAAAATTTTGGCATTAATTTTTTTTTTTTACTTGTAGATTTCATATACTGACATTAATAAATTGTTTAGACCAGTTTCTTTAAAAAATTTTAAACATGTTTGAATATTTGGGCTTCAGCATTTTTGACAACCTTTTCTGCACTTTTATGTAAGAAACACTCAAGGTAGATAAATGAAATGTTACATCCAAATGCATATCAATAGAGTTGATTTTGTGCCCATACAGAAGATTTTTTAAAAAAAATTCTAACTGTTAACAGCCTCATTATCATTGCTTAGCAAAACCCATGTGTAGAAAAATAAATTTTAATTTGCATGTTTTCATGATTTGATCTGATTAGAATCTTATGAAAAATTAAAATTGTAAACATATATGTCTGATGAGTCTTCTACTAAGAACACTGCAGCAGTCTGTGCATAAATGCTTTTCTCCACTAAGCAATCTACTAATATTTCTGAAACTGCACTTTTTCTAGTTAATAGTTTATGGTTTCAGATGAGGATGGAGCTGATGGGGGAGGAGTGACAAGGGACATGCTTACAGTTTTTTGGAATGAGGTTAAAGAATGGTATTTCCATGGAAATGAAGTATTTGTTCCCCATCTTCGTCCAGAGAGGCTTTCAAAGAAGAATGACTTTGTCACCTTAGGCCGAATATTTTCTCTTAGCACGGCAACATTGAGATCCATTCCTATCCAGATATGTAGAAGCACTCTTATGGTCATTATATATGATACCTGTGATGTAAATCCAGACATATTACTCAATGATTTCCTCTTATTCCTTGACAATGAAGATAGAGAACTTGTGAAGACCTCTTTGAACAGCTTTGATAATATGGGGGAAATAGAAAAAGAAAAACTTCAGGAATTTTTGATGAAATTTGGGATGGGAATTGTTCCTAGAGCTGCAACCCTAAGACAACATATGATTGACCTTGCTCAAAATGAACTCTGCATCAAGCCCAAGTTTTTCTGTGAAAACATGCGGATGGGAATTCCTCAAAGACATATGAAGCACTTTTGGATGCAGATGACATTGGATCACCTGGATCACCTTTACAGAGATTTTCTAATAACTGCTGGAAATATTTGGCAAAAGATCCGATGTGAGAGGTGGCCACTACAAAATCCCAATGAAAGACGTGTATATGGCTATCTCAGGTATATATGCTTATATACAACAAAATTGATACCTTCATTTTAGACTTGGTTACACATTTTATGTTTGTGCAGAAATTGAAACGTTATAAAGGTGTTTCAAAGTATACATTTGCATGATTTATTATTAAACATTACTTTATGGAAAGGATTTCAATAATATACTCATCAAAACAAATTAGCTAGCAAATTTTTTTAGCAAAGTCACCAAGAAATTTAAACTAGTGTAAAACCCACTCCTAAATGAAGATATAACATTTTTCATATAATGTACAGTAGTCGCCCTCTTGATTGCCCTACCCCTCCTGACCAACAGTCACCCGCTTCTTTGGCCAGAATACCTTGGCACTGACGAGATTGTATTCAAAAGTATCCCTCAAGAATGACCACCCCTCTAACTTGACCAGCAGCCAGCATATTGGTAGAAAAATGTGAAATGTTCCCCTCACATGCCACTTTTTTTTATCCAAATGTATTCAGAACCAATAATTAATTTATATCATGACATAAGGTAAGTAATCAGATTATCTCTACCATCGATACGTGTGTCACACAGTCCATTACTGAAAGAAATGTTGATTAAAGTAATGTAACAGTAAAATTAATATTATACCAATGTATATAAAAAATCTTTACAGGATTCTAATGAGACTCAACATCGTTATGATAAAGTTTTGGGCTTCACACATCTGTCAAGCTCTTCACTCTGATGATTACAGCAGCACGTAATTGTCAAGATCATAACAGAGTCAGCATAGGCTAAAAATAGATTTTGTACATTAACACACACATATAAATTAACCTTGAACAAAACAGTACCATGGAACAAAAAAGTCATGTGACACATTTATCGCTTCCTTTAAAAGGCATTTCATCTACTCAACAAAAGTTGCATCTGCATAGTTAAATCACATAGTTAGCAACATCCAAATAAATCGTTACCAAGCATTAACATGTCATCACATAAATAATAAGTCAGTAGTTATAACAATAACCTTTTAATAAGTAATGTTACTTTTAAATGAAGATATTAAATGAAGACATCATATGCTTTGAAGTATGTAGCTTTCTTACTATGTACATTACATATACTTCTCACAAAAAATTTAGTTCCTTTCTGGAAAGACCACAAATGTCTTGTAAGGCCACTTTCCCAGTGCAGAAGGGCTAGCTGTATAAGAGGGGGACTACTGTACATGTATATATTGCAGACCACCACTCACTAAAGAATGTTTACTAAGATAATGTTAGATTGACCAAACTCATAAATATAATTTGTTAGTCTGTATAAGCACACATTTAAGAATGGTACAGTAATGTATTGTAAAGTATATGCATATTTTAAAAATAAATTCCTAGAGCTCATTTGACTGTTTTGTTTGCTCTTAATTTTCTACAGAGCTCTTCTTTCTTGATACCATTCCAGATACCTTATACAAGACCTAGCAGAGGAGACCTTGTTGTCCTTTGTCCAGTTTGTTACTGCAGATAGAAAAATCCCTTCCTCTTTCATCACTGTTGGCTTCAATGACACTCAGGGGATTGCAAGATGTCCAATTGCAAGAACCTGTGCATACAGACTGGATATTCCCGTGTCCTACAACAGTTTTGAGGAGTTTAAAAGAGAGTTTGTGATGATTCTTAATTCTGATGAAGCGAAAACATTCAGCAAATATTAGAAACAAAATCTGTTACTGATTTTGAAACAAACTCATTGAGCTTATTATGTTTCCATTATCTTATGATGCAAGAACATTCACTCCATTATCATCAAATATTGGCTAGTTTCAGAGCTGTTTTCATATGTGCAGCTATCTGCTATAAGCTATTTTTAGATATAGTAATTGTGCAAACCTGACCTTAAATTTGAATTGTTCGTAGAGAAAATCACATGTCTAAGTATTGTTTTATTATTTAGGATATAGATTTGTGAAGAAAGATATTTCATTCCTTTAAGTCTTTTTAACATGGACTCAGAGAAAGAATGACACCATATTTAACTTCCTCAAAAAAGTTTTGAATTTGTACGGGTCTGCTGTACAGTCCTCATCGGAGCCCAATGCATATCCCCTTTTAATGTTTCATTTGATTGCCTTCTTTTTTATCAGGCTTACACCGTTTATACTTTTAATTCAGGCTTGTTGTGTCTGATATAATGACTCCATAATGATAATTTCCAATTGAAATGGGATTTTTAAATTGATACCATCTTCAGCATATTCCCAATGAATGTATGATCTGATGAATTGGACAAGTTTTCTTGCCAAACACATAGATATTTCAATTAGTTATGAAATAAATGTTGAAGTCAATAGGACATTTCCATCAAGGAAATATATGGACTTTTATCTTTTTCAAAAATGCAGTTTTTATACAAATTACAGGAAAGAATGTATTTATAGAACCTAAGTAACTCACACTTCCCAATTAGCATATAATTTTAAGTCAATCCTAATTTGTTCTATTTGACTCTTACTGCTTCAATAAGGTAACATAGCTATTTGCTACAGACTGAATAATTCATTAAGTATACTCATAACATCAGTGTCTGTTTCATGAATTAGCTATTATGCATATTGACCTTCCATGACTTTTAAATCCATAAATACATATTTCCTATAACACAGTGAAATGGTAAAGTCCTGTTCATTACTAAAAAGAGACAAGTGATTTTTGATCATTGGAAATAATTAGACTAGTAATTCATGTTCTTGAATTAGCCTGAAAAGAGTGGCCACTCAGTTTAACATTCTACTGGAATATAAACCAGTATATATCAGCTGAGATTTGATTGGCTAATCATGTAGACTGAAAACATTAGTCTTGACATCATTGCGGCTAATCATGTAGACTGAAAACATTAGTCTTGACATCATTGTGCCTAATCATGTAGACTGAAAATGTTAGTCTTGACATCATTGTGCCTAATCATGTAGACTGAAAACGTTAGTCTTGACATCATTGTGGCTAATCATGTAGACTGAAAACATTAGTCTTGACATCATTGCAGCTAATCAAGTAGACTGAAAACATTAGTCTTGACATCATTGTGGCTAATTGTGAGACTGAAAACTTTAGTCTTGACATCATTGTGGCTAATTGTGAGACTAAAAACTTTAGTCTTGACATCATTGCAGCTAATCATGTAGACTGAAAACTTTAGTCTTGACATCATTGTGGCTAATTGTGAGTGAAAACTTTAGTTTTGACATCATTGCGGCTAATCATGTAGACTGAAAACGTTAGTCTTGACATCATTGTGGCTAATCATGTAGACTGAAAACTTTAGTCTTGATATCATTGTGGCTAATTGTGAGACTGAAAACTTTAGTCTTGACATCATTGTGGCTAATCATGTAGACTGAAAACTTTAGTTTTGACATCATTATGGCTAATCATGTAGACTGAAAACATTAGTCTTGACATCATTGTGGCTAATCATGTAGACTGAAAACTTTAGTCTTGATATCATTGTGGCTAATTGTGAGACTGAAAACTTTAGTCTTGACATCATTGTGGCTAATCTTGTAGACTGAAAACGTTAGTCTTGACATCATTGCGGCTAATCATGTAGACTGAAAACGTTAGTCTTGACATCATTGTGGCTAATCATGTAGACTGAAAACTTTAGTTTTGACATCATTATGGCTAATCATGTAGACTGAAAACATTAGTCTTGACATCATTGTGGCTAATCATGTAGACTGAAAACTTTAGTCTTGATATCATTGTGGCTATTTGTGAGACTGAAAACTTTAGTCTTGACATCATTGCGGCTAATCATGTAGACTGAAAACGTTAGTCTTGACATCATTGCGGCTAATCATGTAGACTGAAAACGTTAGTCTTGACATCATTGTGGCTAATCATGTAGACTGAAAACGTTAGTCTTGACATCATTGTGGCTAATCATGTAGACTGAAAACGTTAGTCTTGACATCATTGTGCCTAATCATGTAGACTGAAAACGTTAGTCTTGACATCATTGTGGCTAATCATGTAGACTGAAAACGTTAGTCTTGACATCATTGTGGCTAATCATGTAGACTGAAAACTTTAGTCTTGACATCATTGCGGCTAATCATGTAGACTGAAAACGTTAGTCTTGACATCATTGTGGCTAATCATGTAGACTGAAAACATTAGTCTTGACATCATTGTGGCTAATTGTGAGACTGAAAACTTTAGTCTTGACATCATTGCGGCTAATCATGTAGACTGAAAACTTTAGTCTTGATATCATTGTGGCTAATTGTGAGACTGAAAACTTAAGTCTTGACATCATTGTGGCTAATTGTGAGACTGAAAACTTTAGTCTTGACATCATTGTGGCTAATTTTGAGACTAAAAACTTTAGTCATGACATCATTGCAGCTAATCATGTAGACTGAAAACTTTAGTCTTGATATCATTGTGGCTAATTGTGAGACTGAAAACATTAGTCTTGACATCATTGTGGCTAATTGTGTTGACTGAAAACTTGAGTCTTGATATCATTGTGGCTGATCATGTAGACGGAAAACATTAGTACTGACTGCATTCTAAAATTGTAAATATGCACTAGGGTCTTTCCATTGGTGAAAGTTCTACTGATCAAGGATGTAATATGGACCAATGCATACAAAGTTTGAGCATGCATGTGTTGGTTTCATGGTCAAAGACAATAAAGCTCAGGATATCTGTAGGCTTAGAGCAATTTTGGTATTATACAGTTCATTATAATGAAAAAATATGGTACTTTCGATTAAACATTTTATTTTCAGTTTGGGATGAAGTATAAAAATGAAAAAGTTTGGACCTAAAAGTATCTAGGTTGTAAGCGGTATTGGTTTACAGCTCTTTAGTCTTCAGACACAAAGAATGATTATTTTTCTTACCCAAGTATATTTTTCAATTCAACTCAGAATAGTCTTGCACTTTTCAGTATATTAACAAATATTTAGAATACTTACTGTACTCGTCATGTACTAATATAACTCAGATATATTTTATATAGGTCATCTGGTCTTGTACTGTTTCTTGAAAATCTAAATAATTATTTAAGTTATCTAGTTATCTAGTTAAGTTATCTGCCACTCTTTGAAAGTAGGAAAAATAAAAAACAAGAAAAAAAGTTATTATTGTTACATGTTAAGTAATGCACCATGAGCATCTTGGCTAATCAGCTAATTGTAAACACCGCCCATTAATACAAAGATGTTAATGAATGCAAAGAGGCAACCTGTTGATCCTAAGTATACAGGTTCTATGCATGAAAAAAAATCAGAAAAAGAAATTATTTGATATTATTACTGTATTATCAGATTTAATTGATAGGTGCTATATGAATAAGTATTTCATCTTTTTATAACGATAACTTTTAACTTTTATTAGTTAAAAATTGGAAGGATTCTGTTATAACCAATTATACAATAATGGATAAACAGCTTCAAACAAAGAGTGTAATGACCACAGTACAATTTTTGTGCTGAACTATTCATGGAGAATTAGAAATCTGTGTTACCATCATATATATTTATTCTCCTCTTCCGTGTGAGAGATGAAACTGTATGTGACATTTGTGTTGTAACTGTTGTAAAATTACCACCATCTATTTAAGCACAATACTCAGCTGAAACATGTGAAGAGATGTCTAATTCATGATATTCTTAGAAATTAATATTTTCTGTCATGTAAATATGGCAAATCTTGCTATTGCTAGTGTAATGATTCACTGCAGGAAAATTTTCTTTTGGAATAGAATGTGGACTGATTAATAAATTAGTTTGAGGATAAGCGCATATATTTTCATAAGCAATTTAATTATTATGTTTGATGCAACTTGATGGATTAGGGTGCTTGACAAGGTTTGAAGAAAGCAGGTTTCAAATATTGTGATACTAGCAGATTTTCATACGTTCTTGAGAGAGTTAGAATTTTTGTGGCTAGTGAAGTGTATAGCCTCTGTGTCTGTAACAGTGTTTCTGTTTTTGACATAAATGTTTCCTCATACACAAGTTTATGTAATGTTTTACAAGTCAGCTTGGGTAAGACTTTTGACACAGTGGTTTTTCATAAAAATAATCAGGTTTCTTGCCCCAACCATTGCCATTGCTCGTTTTGCACAGGTGCATCAACATGGGTTAATTGAGCAAGGTAGAATGTATGGTCATGGGATGTTAATTCTTCTTTCATTTGTAGAAATATTCTAAATTTACTTCAGTCTAGCTTTAAACAGGGATTCCAAATTAGTGACCCTGAATATTGTTAACATTTCTTAAAGAGTTTGTTATTTCATTTTAGAATGGAAAGGTGGTTAGCTGAAATAGATCTTAAATTGGATTGCTGCCTTGTTTTCTTGCGTGAAATAGTTCCTTGTGATATAATAGGGCTATACTGTTTGAAATATTGTTGTGCTCATGTCAATCCTTTCTATAAAAAATAACTGTTAATATTTTAATTTCATTCATTGCATTTGTGATGTTTTGAACATAACTGTGGATGATTCTGCAGCTCTTTTTTGCAAGCAGAATTATACAACTTTAATTTAATGAGTAATATATGTTTATATTTAAATTGTATTAATGCAAAATTTGATTGGTCAGAATACTTTAGAGTAAGAGTTAGAGCTATTTGATTGGTCAGAATACTTTAGAATAATAGTTACAGCTATTTGATTGGTCTGAATACTTTGTGACATATGTTTTTGTCTCTTTTTGTTTATGGTAAGGTCACAGCACTGCTTTCAGTATGGGTTTAACATACAGGCTCTGACCTTCATGTTTAATGTTTCTAAGTCATGATGTTTCCTATGAATGGAAGGGACTTTAATTTGACAGTACATGTCTAGTTGTTTATTGAGATTGATGGATTTTTTAAAATCTTTCAACCATATCATAATTTCTCACATAAACACTAGAGATCAGGGCAAAAAATAGTTGTTTAATAAAGAAAAAGCAGTATGTTTTCTAAAATCTCAGTTCCCTCCTTTCTCTTTTTCCTGTTGATGAAATATCATTCTATTGTTTAAGATTCCTTTTCATCTTCAATGTTTCAGTTCTAGGCCATCATACATGCAGTCTGTACATAGCCTCTGGTACATGGGGTAAATGTTTAATTAAAAAGGTGGTCACATGTATACAAACAAGGGGGTTGATGGAACCTACTTACTCAAAAATATATCAAGAATATTAATACATTTGGTTGAAATGTACAAGCTTGAGATCAGACTTGAGGTAGACACTTAATTTGTTTGATATGTTTCAATGCATGTATAGATGATCTTGGCTGCCGTTCAATTGTAATTGCAATTATGAAATTTTTCTTTTTGTTTCTAACCTCTGCTTTATGTGACATATATATATATATATATATATATATATATATATATATATATATATATATATATATATGTATATTGTTTATAATTAATTTTGTTTTTGTAATCAAATTTTAAGTAGGTTATGTGAAAAAAGTGCTATATTTATAAATATGTATGTCATTTACTTAAGTATATTTTTCATTAAAATGTTGAAAGAATCAGAAAATAAATTAATGTTATCATCCTTTCTTTAATCAAATACTTGACTGTTAAATAAAATGTGTGATGATATCATTTTTATATAATATCAAAACCCATACAATATAATTTTATCTCTTTGAAAACATAACATTATGAGAAAATTATTGGAAAGTTTATATCAGAAAGGTCAAATCATAATGATGTTGTGAGACAAATACTTTTGTCACAAATTCAAATTTGATTTTCTTTGTAGCTAGTGGGAATGTTTTGTGAGAAAGCAAATACTCAAATAGGACCCATGGCATGACTATATTTGTTAAAAATGATGCCAAAATATTTAATTTTATTTTAATTTATATGGCAGCATTATATATTAAACTCTGTGATATATGTAATTTACACGTGATATTATTTATACAATGTTTTTGGTTGTTCCTTTTTCGAAACAACTTTTTACCTATGACAGGCTCTAGTTATTTAATTTAAGAATCATCTGCCATTTATACATTTGTGCTAATTACAAGCACTATATGAACTATCAAATGTAAATTTGAACTTATACATTGATGACATCTTTTGTCATTCAACATTCAAACATTTTACAGTAATACTCAACACCACTGATGCCAAAATGTTTAATTATTTCTTTGTTAAATTTACTGGTGAGGAGTGAGGCTGCAATGTTTTCACTTGTAAATGGCTATATCTGCTTAAGTGGACTGTTTAGTATAATTTTTCTGCTAATTCTTTTCTTAAAGTATGTATAATATTTTTAATCAAATGTGTCCTTGCTGGGGAAAAGTCAATGTTGATGAGAATTTGATGTACCACACATCATTACACATCTGGTTGAGCTACAGAACTTGCTGATGAACAATTATTTAAACTATGTTATTTACCTTTTTGAAAAACATTCTTTATCAGAACCCTTGATGAGTTACAAATTTATAAGTCACTCTACAGTGTCTTTATCAAGTTAGATACTATACAAACATCTTGTGTTAATATCCAGGCCGTACATCTGGTGTTAATGTCCAGGCCATACATCTGGTGTTAATGTCCAGGCCATACATCTGGTGTTAATGTCCAGGCCATACATCTGGTGTTAATGTCCAGGCCGTACATCTGGTGTTAATGTCCAGGCCGTACATCTGGTGGCATTATTGATTAGAATTTTCATCATTTGCCTACATGTAGCAGTTTTAATAATACCATGACAATCCAAAGATGTTTTGCCTAAATTGCAAGATATATTAAACAAATGCATGCCTTACAAACTGAAAACAATTAAAATTAGAGGTCATGGAAATACAGTAATTTAAACTATTGAAAGTTGATTGATGTATGGCACATTGCCAATGGCATACATATAAAGAGTTGTCAGCCATAAGCCTGAATATTACATCTTCGAGCAACAAACACATTGGATTAGGGTTGAATTGGATTTGGTTTGATTAAGGCATTCTTTTGTTATTGCATGCCATGTTAGAACATTTTGTAAACATTGCAACCTTAGTAATGAGAAACTAAACATACTTATTGTTACACTAACATATTATGTATTAATGTTATAGTTTGTAATATATGTATTAAAATCTATATATGTATTAAAATTGATATATGTATTAAAATTTATATTATGTATTTAAATTTATATATGTATTAGAATTATATATGTATTAAAATTTATATATGTAATAAAGTTTATATATTTATATTAAAATCTGCATATGTATTAAAATCTATATATATACATTTTTTTTAATAACTTTTTTAAAAATTTTTATAATTTTTTTTATATAAGTATTAAAATTTATATATGTATTAAAATCCATATATATATGACAAGCTATATATTCAGAATGTATGCTTGTTTACATCAAGTTGTGTTATATGCTATTTTTTGGCAGATTCATATCATAATAAAGAATAAAAAGTCTATTACTCATTTTGTTTTGCAAATTGCCCACACAGTAATGTCATCCCTTACAATAAAAGCCCCCAAGTACATGACTGATTTATATATCCATTCAATTTATTAAATTGTACTTTATCATGAGTATTGGTACTTCACATATTGCACGTTCTCTTATTGCTTGGTTCATAAGATGAAAAAAATGATGTCTTGTCATAGACTCATTCATCATCATCATTATCATCATCATCAGTCTCTTGACCTAGTGTGGTCGTTGAGGCACTGTGCTGCTGAACATCTGACCAGTTCCCTCCACTTGACTCGATCATGTGCCAATGCCTGTGTCTGTGCAAAACTTTTCCTGGTCCATTCTGTGATGTTGTCACTCCACTTTTTTCTAAGTCTACTTCTCCTTCTACCACCTTGGACACTAACCTGCAGTACTGTTGTGGATAGACTGTTGGCTCTAGTGACATGGCCATACCATTTCAGCTTTCTATTTTTGACAATGGTGAGGAGGTCTTCATAATGGCCTACTTTGTGCCTGATGGTGTTGCGCACTTCTTCATTTCTGATGTGGTCCATGTAAGAGATGCCAAGGATGGTTCTGTAGCATCTCATGTCAAGTGTCTTCGTTGTAATTCTGCTGTCAGGGTCCAGGCCTCACATGAATACAGAAAGATTGAGATGACTAGTGCTCTCAATAGTCTGATTTTAGTTTTCAGACAGATGTTCTTGTCTCTCCAGATGGGTCTTAGCTTTGACATAGCTGCCGTTGTTTGTGGTGCTCGTGACAAAATTCTGCTCTTGATCCCTCTTCCGTGATTATGGAACCAAGATAGACTCATTATTCTGCCTTAATGGACTGGCAGGACACAGCATTGTTGTACAGTCGGCTCCAGATATATGCATATCGGATAAATGCATATTCCGCCTTATTGCATAGCTTTGTGCCAGTCCTGATTTGTTACCATTGTTTTCAATGGATATCAATTTCGGACAATTGCATATCGTCTATATGCATATTTCACATTATTGCATATATTTTTCTGGTCCGAACATACATTATTATGTGTTCAGTTGCTTCGGATAACTGCATTGTTAAAAATTGTTCCTTTCAAAATGAAAACAAACAGATTCTGAACATTGGCGGTCAAGGCTGATTAATGAGGTCTGCTAATATCAACATCACAGCTATTAGATAGATCTCCATTGATCACCAGGAGGTGATATAATAGATAACCATAATATTAACAAGACGGCATTAACTCTCTGACTCAATGTTAATCACCATGAGGCGCGATAGTAGTCAACCATAATAATTAACCAAGCATGGTTGATGGCTTTAACACTCTTCGTTGATCGATATAAATCCGATCCAGTCTGGTCAATAAAATCGATAGATTAAGACTAGTGCTGACCACAAGTCTGCTCTTCAATCTACTGACAAAACTGACATCCATACGATACCAGAGCAAATCACGTCACATTTAAATGAACTAGGCTAAATAGGGGTTTGTTTCGGAGCAAGAATGGGTATCAGTATGCATGCTGCACCAGATACACGCCATAACAAGAACACCCACTAACTGCAAACGCCACCTAATTGCATATCATAGCATCGGTCCCGAGGCCATGCGTATAAATGGAGCCAACTGTATATGAATATAGTAAATATTAATATATGTTCTTTAACTTATTTACAGTTGATTTGTATGACTCCCATGAAAACTGTTAAAACTCGCATGAATGGAGTAAAATCTCCCACAAATTGTGTTTAAAAGAAACAGTGATAAAACTATCATAAACTTTATAATGCTAAATCTCCCATGAATGGTTTAAAATCTCCCACAAATTGTATTTAAAAGAAACACAGTGACATAACTCATAAACTCCCTTGAATAGTGTTACAATATTTTGCTACCATGAACTCTTTTAAAACATGAACAGTGTTAAAATGTTAAACATCACAAGAACAGTGTTACAATGTTCAAATACCAAGAAATTTTTAAGATGTTGAAACTCATAATAACAGTGTTAAAAAAAACTTTTATGCACATTGCTAAATTGTTGAAACTGCCATGCCTACGAATTATGTTACATGTATAAAGAAACACAAAGAATGTTAAAACTCACAGGAACCATGTTAAAACTCACATCAACAGTGTTAAAATATTTAACACTCATAAATTGTGTTAAAACATCCATGAACTATTTTAAAATATTGAAACTCACAAGAACTGTGGTAAAATGTTAGAGTATTAAAGCTCCCATAAAGTTTTAAAGCTAACATTAAATGTGTTAAAACTCATGACCAGTGCTAAAACTTCAATGAATTACTGTCCTAAAACAGAGGTAAGTACCACGGATCTCTGCCATCTCATCTCTGTCTGGAAGGATTTGAGCCTCGATTCACTTGTGCTTTAATCAAGTTGTATTATATGTTGTGACCAGTAATTCATTTGTGCTGGATTTTTTTTCCTTCAAATTATTAAATTCAAGTGATTATTTCCTCCGGAAATACTGAATACCCATATGAAATGATATTCATGGACAGAGATAATCACTGGGATTTGGAGTAAATTTAAACCTGAAATAATATTACTGTGATTCAACAAAAAACTGCTGGCACATCAACACTTTATATACTACCAAAGACACAGCACCACCTTCAATCACATTTAATTGGGACTTGTACTAAATTTTATTCAGGAATTCAATTATTCGAACTTGCCTATAATTCTAGGATTATTTGGGATTTAATTCCCAATACTGCAAGTTCTTTTTTCAATTACATTTTCACTTTGCATTCAATAGAAATAAGTTAATTGTCGAGTTCTACAAACTGTTATCCTCAAGTTTGATAATTAAAGTATGAAAAATAAGTGACCTACACTGTACTTTGTAATGTCACAAGCTAAACACAAAAACTTAACTTAGTCTGATAAAATGTGATAAATAAGTCACATGGCCATTAAAGATATGTCAGATTCTGTTGATTCTAGGATACCATAAACTTCAGACAAAATAATAATAATAATAATAATAATAATAATAATAATAATAATAATAATCATCATCATCATCATCAGGACTTTGTATAGCCCCTAACCAATGGCAGTTTTGAAAAAAAGATGGGAATTCCCCAGAGAGGTATGAATAGCATCAGTTAGTGACTTCAAGGCAATATTGGATCTAACCACTCAAGCAGCACTGATGTTGGAATTTGATCAAGTTCACTTGACCTTGATACACTCTTCGTCAAGCTTGTATATACATGTACTAAATCCATAGAGACAGTTCAAATGCTCCTAACAGTTGCCACTGAAAATCTGAATCGCAATTGTATGGTGATGATAAGTCAATTGAAATTGTGTTATCAAGCTTATCTCTAATGGTTTGTACCTTGTCACAAAAAAAATTTGTGAACAGGTCTGGAAGATCGACTGGAGAGAAGGTAGTTGGATGTGGTGTACATTTGTTCCTTGACATTAGCTTGTTAGTAATCTTGAGGAGCTGTTTGTAGTTGGAACTTTCCATGATCTTAATACTGTAGTTGGATACTTTTGCAGCATGGACTATATTTGTGACTTTCTTCTTAGGGGCTTAATAGATTTCTTATGAATAGTGAGTCTGGTGGAAAGCCAAAGCCTCTCTGAACCCAAGTGAAAGAATAGTTTAGAACTTATTATGATGTTTTCCCTCACCAAATTTCATGATTCTAGGAATAACAGTATGTACATATTGTGGAAGAAATCAATGTGGTTGTGAGATCAACACAGAAGCTATTTGCATAAGTTTGTAAAATGTGAAAATGTCATGTGAGCAACCTTGTTTATCAACCTTAATTATCTGGTGCTTAAAATTTCAAACTGTTTTTCTTATTTTACAATGCTACCTTTAAGAGAGCTTGGTAAATAATCTTAATACATAAGCTATCACCAAAGTTAGTGAATCCTCAAATATGGGTCACTGACCTACTTCTGTTATCATGCTACAGTACTTCCTCATTGCGCATTCCGGCATTAAGTTATATGATTCCAGGTATAAGAGTATATATGCAAGGCACCAAAAACCTGGACGAAATGCAAAAATGTAACTACCAATGAATATGTACCTACACCTACAAACTTATCATGGTTAGCTGATTCCCTAGAGGATAGGTGATATCTATACTCCAATTGGTTACCTAGAACTTAGAAAGAATGGTTGAGACATAATGAAACTGTACATGTGTATGTTATTACTAGCATATGCTTGGACACTGACAATGATAATGGGAGTATCCCCAGGTCACTGTTGGGTCTAAAGTGCTTGCTTGTAACAATAACTGCCATTTCTCCTGTGGACACATAATTGGGTTTAAGCTTTGACTCAACCAGTATAGTTATGGGAGACATCTTGCAAGTAGCTTTCTGTGGGATGGTGTTTCTTCCTGGGAATTTCCCAGGTTTTTTCTCCACCGAATACACAAGTGCCATGTACATATGCTGAAAAATGCGATTAAATCCAATGAAAACTGATGATGGATATAACAGAATACAGCCCCTAGCTCAGTGTTGAATTGACAAGTTAAAAATATACCAAGCCCCTCTTTATTAAAGGATTACCTTGAATTACATCCCTTCTCAAACCTATAGAATTAATAGAAATCACAATCTCAAATTTAATTTTTTTTCTCTGCATCTTTGTTTTTTTTCTTTACATTTTTGTTCTTTTCTTTTTATTTTTTGCCCAGTTTGCCACAAAATTTTAATAATGACACATTTACCTTCTTGAAATTCTGTATAACATGAAAATGAGTCAAAATCATACTTAAAATCATTTTCATGATTTCAGTGAGTTCAACTCCTATATATGTGATATGGTAAGACATAGTGCAACCAACTGGAACTATGCTAAATACTTTTTATCAAACTAGATTGGAGGGGAATGGAGACAATCAAAGGCTATTTGCTTTCCACCCACCCTCCCCAGGATGCCAAAAAATAGATTTTGGCAATAAACAAAACTCCCCAAGACTGGCAGAAGACGACTTTAAAAGTCCAGGGTACGAAAATAGAGACAGTGGTCTGTGGGTAGGAATAAATATATCCTTTACACCAAATATTACAACAACCCAATTCTGGAGCAATCACTAATTGAAGAAAAAGGCCCAGTAGCACAAGTTAGGATAGTTCCACCATGCATAAAAGAGATTGAGGTAAAAGTACCTGACATAAACATATCTGATCTCCATCCATTACTTGACTACCATGAAAAAGAAAACAAACTAGAGGAGAAACTCAAAAGTCAAATTGAGTAGATTAGAATAATCTGTCTACATCAGCTATGGGGTAAAGTATATTTTTAAGTACCTAAGTATGAGGACAAGTACTTTTATTATGCAAGTCATTCTGGCTTTCCTATTAGGTGTACAAGCAAATTTAGTTTTCTAAAAAGTACGAGTATGAACAAATGATCATAGTACTATATGACTGATTTGTTGAATTAACTGGTATATTATTGTTTAGTTGTTAATATGGCTCCAATTAGCCAATGGTTTTTTAAATAGCATTTATCCATGTTAGGTCCCAATTATTACTTCCGAGTTCGTAGTCGAATCAGTCTTATTGTTTTTCTTCTTTTGATTGTTGTCCTTGACTTTGATTTAGTCGTTCATTTCATAGATTTTAAAAATGTCTTTATTCTCTAGAATATGATCATCATGGTGTGATTGTGTGTCTTTTGCTGTCAGCCTTTTGGTGATTTTTATGATTGTATTTTAGCAAATGTGTGTATTATGGCAATTGTGTATTTATTTGGATGAATTGTGATTTTCTGTGTGGATTGTGTTGATTGTCTGTGTTTTATGGTGATTGTGTATTTAGGTGACTATGTGTAATGTGGTGATTGTGTATTTAGGTGACTGTTATATATATATATAGACCAGAAATCCTTCATTGATTTCTTGAATGTCAAATCTATTCTAGAAGAGAGAAAAAAAAAAAAAAGTCTGTAAGGGAGGCAACTCATCAGGTAAAATACAATGTAAGGACTGGTGTTTGTAAATTTAACCACGTCATTTGGGAAACTTAAACAATGAAATTCTATACCCAGATTCATCCTATCTGTCAATAAGACAATTTGTATGTATAATGTATTATAAGAACACTAAGGTAACTTTTGCATTTTCACACTGACTAGCACATATCGTTGCTGAAGCTGCTGCTATTTTGAGAAGTTCATTTTGCTAGTGATTGTAACCTACATAGAATCAAATCTAAAGGAGACAGAAAATAAAAATATGAAACTGTACAGTGAGACTTTTGATTAATAGTACTAGACTTTGCAATGTCCAAATCTAACAGATTACATGCTAATTTCAAGTATCTTAAGCTCACTGTGCAGTTCTTTTCATGGTTTTTGCATGCATTTGTGAGACACTGATTAATGGTTAGGTTAGGAAAAGAATAAACAGTTCACTTGCATCAGACATTTCACTTCCGGGCACAAATCAATTCCAGATTTCTTGCGGTGAACTGTCACCCAAAATACAGACAAATGACAAAATACTCTCAGACAACTGCATAAATTCACAATCACCACAACACACAGTCACCTAAAAATACACAATCACCACAATACACAACAGTCACCTAAATACACAATCACCACAATACACAACAGTCCCCTAAATACACAATCACCACATATATATATATGCTGTGCATCGTTCATATTTTGTTAAGTATTTAGCATGCACATTTTGCAGTTATTTTACAAGAGAATCAGCTTGGCTTCTTTGACATCTTTTATTCGCTACATTTTGAGATTTCACAAATTAATAGAACTATTTTTGTGGTGAGATATCACTGGTATCAAAAGGTACTAATACTACATGATCTATTAGATATGAAAAATGATGACATTGACTGGTTATAAGGAAATTGTAGGTTAAGTGTGGAAACAATTGTGAATTCTACATGTGGTTACATTTTATTCAGAATTGCCCACCAAAGTTTTGAAACTGAAAGCATTTCCCCATAGGTCTCACTGGATAGTTTCGTATTTTGACACATCTATTAATTTTTAAGGTAGATGCATGAACCTAATTATCATAAGCCTAGCATTTATAAATTCACACAGAATCTAAATTTGTAATATAGTGTAGTTATACTTTGCAGTAGGTTTGCAAATAGTTGCCATGCTTGTTGACTGCCTGTCACAGTTAGACTTAGCATTGGAGATCAAATGCATAACTTAGGCTGCAAATTAACAACCGCCTTGGTACACACATATATGTATATATGTGTATACTGCTACAGCAGTAAATATCTAAAAATTGAGATCCTTGAAGGGTGATGCAAAGTATGTTTATTTGCTATACTACATGCACTAGTGAACTTTTCATCATGCATAAGGCACATACTGATTCTTTTAGCTGCCTTATCACAGAAAAATATTCAAAATAGCTCTTTGCTGTCAAAAATCAATGTAAAAAAGGAGATGGTGACATGTTGGTTCAATATAGAAAACAACCAGATTTATAAAATATTGACCTTACACAAGATGATAGATAGCTCAGCCTACCAAATCATGTGACATTATTCCCTGCTAACAAACATGCAGTATTTGACCAAGTAATATATTTCAGTCAAAGGGATATGTTGGTTGAAAATGTTTTTGTATTAATCTTAAAAATGTCAAATTTCAAAGTTGCATAAATTAGACTGCAGTAGACAATATTTATATTTGTAGTTTAAATTCATACATATAGTATTAATCTAAGTGTGTTATTTCAGTAAATAATAACACTCAATTTTAAAGCTGCTCGATAAATTATTTACGTACAGTGAAATTCACTCCGAAGGTTGCTAATGTATTTAGTACATGTATATCATCAGTCTCTTGGCTTAGTGCGGTTCTCCAGGCACTGTGCTGCTGAACATCTGACCAGTTCATTCCACTTTTCATCAAGACAAGTGTCAATGCCTGTGTCTCTGCAAAATCTTTCCTGGTCCATTCTATGATGTTGTCTGTCCAGTTTTTTTTTATCTCTGTCTACCTCTCCTTCTGCCACTCTGGACACTGCCCTGCAATACTGTTGTGGATAGACTGTTGGCTCTAGTGACATCATCATCGGGCCATACCATTTGAGCTTTCTCTTTTTGAAGGTCATGAGGAGGTCTTGATAATGGCCTACTTTGTGCCTGATGATGTTACGCACTTCTTCATTTGTGATGTGGCCCATGTAAGAGATGCCAAGGATGGTTCTGTAAGATCTCATTTCAAGTGTCTGGATTCTTCCTTGTAATTCTGCTGTCAGGGTCCAGGCCTCGCATGAATACAGAAAGACTGAGATGACTTGTGCTCTCAATAGTCTGATTTTAGTTTTTCAGACATATATTCTTGTCTCTCTAGTAGATGGGTCTTAGCTTTGGCATAGCTGCTGTTGTTTGTGCTGATTGTAACAGAATTTCTGCTCTTGATCCTTTTTTGGCAATTATGGAACCAAGATATTTGAACTGGCTCACTGTTTCCAGTCTCTGTCCTCTGACTTTAATCGTGCCTGAGATTTGTTTGCCAGCATTTGCCATCAGCTTTGTCTTCTTAGTGCTTATCTCCATGTCAAATCTGGAAGATGTTTCATCCAGGTTCTTCACAAAGGTAGGAAGCTTGTCTTCACTGTCTGCCAATCCATCAATGTCATCTGCAAAGTGGTGTTGGTGATGTTACGCCCTCAAATGCTGTGGTTTTCCATGGCTACACTCAAGATGCGCTCTAAACAGATGTTGAAAAGTGTGTGTGACAGGAGATAGCCTTGATGTACTCTAACTGTTGTCTGGAACCAGTCCCCCACAGAACCTTGAGCAATTACTGCTCTGGTAGCCTTGGCATACAGCTGCTTGATGCTATTGGTCAACATTAACCCATATTATACATTTTCATTGTAGCCCACAATGCCTCATGCCAAACTCTGTCAAAGGCCTTTATAAAATCTATGAACACATGATAGTTGTCTTGTTGAGGCTGTGAGTACTTTTCACACAGAAGAACCCTGAGACTGAATATTTGTTCTGTTGTGCTTCTTCCACTCCGAAACCCTACCTGTTCTTCAGTGATTATTTCTTCTGCTTGTGGTTTCAGTCTGTTCAAGATGATCTTCAGCATCACATTACTAGCATGGCTGATCAAACTGATAGTTCTGTAATTTTGGAACAGCTGGAGATTGCCTTATTGGGGGAGTGTTATAATCATTGACTGGGTCCACTGTGTTGGCCATTCATCTGTCTGTCAGATCTTGTTGATGATTTTTGTTTGTAGCTCTATCAACGATTTCCTCCCCCTACACCATTCTTGATAAGTTCAGCTGGGATGTTGTTGACTCCAGCTACCTTCCAATTCTTGATTGCTCTTATTGCTGATTCCACCTCTTCTTTGAGAATGGAGAAATCATCATCATACGTGGAGTTTGGAACTTCAAGCATTTCTGGGTCTCCTGTGACTGATGGTTGTAGAGTTCTTTACAATACTCAGCCATTTTTCTGCAATGTCACTTGCTTCTGTAAGCCATTTTCCATTTTTTCTTAAATGGTAGTGCCTCTTTGTTGCATCTGTTTGGTGAGGTCTTTCACAATTTTGACTGCTTTTTTGTTGTTATTCTTTATTAGACTGCTCTCTATTTCTGTGTACTTTTGTCAAATCTTCTTTGGCTTTCTTTAAGTTTTTTTCTGATATTCTTGTTTATTTCTAGGTTCTCCATTCCCCCTGTTGTGTGTCTGGTGATTTTGAGGTCTCTTTGGGCATTACACAAATTCAGAATCTCTTCTGTAACACAGGTTGTTTTTTCGGGGGGAGGGGGGGTGGCACGGGGCGATGCAGGCCAATCATATCTTTGGCAGCTGTTGTCATGACTGTGTTTAAAGTGTGTCATCAATTTAACATCAAAATCCATCACAAGGAGTGGAGCAAAGTTTCCTCCAGTTGTGGCTTGGAATGACTTGCAGATGTCAGGGTTCTTCAGCTGTTCAAGGTTGAATATGAGCCTGATGTTCTTTGGCTTGTTAGTTTTCTTCAGCCTGAGACACTCAGAAGTTCATAATCACTCCCAACATCAGCACTTGAGAACGTTCTTGTTTTGGTCTAGATCGGTATTATTTTTTAACCAGTATGTAGTTGATCTGGTTTAAATGCATTCCATTTAATGCGTGTCATGTCCAGCATCATGAAGCTTTAAGTTGGCCCAGGATGTTGGCTTCTACCAAGTTGTTTGTCATGGGATAGAAGAAGTTAGCATGGGTATGTTAAACCCTGAGGCTATAAATTCTAGCCAGCAAAATGTGTGAGGTGTCCCGTGAGTTAATTGACATAGCCATAAACTCAAGGCATGCTGTTTATTTTTGGTAAAGCCAGTATACGTAACCTTATTCACAGGTAAGTGGCAATTTCTTGTTGGAACAAGGCATTGTCCAAGTTTTACGTAAACATCTTTGACAGATGGTTGGGAGGGGCAATGTCTGATCATTAGGAACCAACCTCCAATCAAAATTGAGTTAGGCATGCCAGACATTAGAATCTTGAGTTTAAATATATCATCTTGAGAATCAAAACGATAGTAGTGTTACAAATATTTGGTGGGACAAGGCAAATAAAACTACCCTGTGACCAATTGTAATGGCGGAATTATTCAAGGAATATCCTGGAAGCTTCAAAACAGGTCATTTGCTTGACTGTTGTGAAATATTATGGCAAAGTAAGTGTTATTTAAATTTCAGCTTGTATATTCATTAATTTAACTGTCAGCACCGCTGACTGGGGGCTCAGAGCTTTGCATCTCTCTATCACTACAGTGGGACCCCGCTATAACACGAATTCGGATATAACCCGGTCGTGGCATGGCTGCAGAAATTTTGGGTAATTTATTACAGGTATTTTTCTTAAAGACCCCCCCCCCCCAAAAAAAAATTTAAGTATGAAAAAAAAATACATCAAGAGTTTAATTACCATTCTCATAATCGTCTAAACAGTGCGAAAAAGAACGTGTAGAAAATGTATTATCACATTTCTTCGAGTTTTGTGCCAAAATAAACGTCGGAAATACGAATTGCTGGGCCTACTGAGAACTTTGATCTTTGTTTATTGTTGAAAAATTACAGCTCATAAGTGTCAATATTATAATTACTGATTCCTGAGTAATGAAGCCATCATGTCTACTTTGTGTTTGTCTTGAATGCATTCTGAATACAATCGTTGCTCTAATAATCTCCGATATATGTTCTCTTAATTTCATACACAACAAAGCAACAGCCAATGCGGCGGTTGATAAAAGATTCTCACCAGAATATATAATTCAATTAATTTAAGTACATTGTTTATCATCAAAGTGAACTGCCGAGCTAAACTTTTTCAATTCATGGGGCAACGGTTTTATACAGCATCAAAGAACAAAGCCACCAGCATGTGTGTATGTCTTAGCGATGTTGTTTTATGCAATCTGTTGACTAGTAAATTCGAATTCTGCAACTGAGAACTATAATTGACTTTGCCAAGAGCAAACGTGACATTAGCAGAAAGCAGCTAAAAATCAGAGTTTTTGAGAAATTTAATGGTATAAAATGTATACAACACTGAGGTCTCAGAAAGGCTTAATTACGCGTAATTGAATGCAAATATTTGATCTGGAACACATAAATCACTCCATGCAGGAGTCCTCCGTACGCATGCAAATTGCTGGGAGACAAAGTTAGTGTTGATTACGTTATCATTTTAGCTGTACTGATATTTACAGTGACATAATTCAGTGGTTAAAATACAGCCAGTTCTGCCTGCTGTATTTATTAGAGTACATCAAAAGAACATGATGCAATAGCTGGGCGGCAAGTTCAAAGGACTTTGACTAGCAGCTTGGGTGGGAAAATGTTCTGAAATTTACAATGACTGAATTCAGAAACAGAAAGATCCTGAGATGTACATGTAGTTATTATAAGAATACACTTTAGCTTCCATTATTTAATCTATGGACATGTACTATTTCACCATTCATTACATACACCCGTTACGTAATTTTTGTTATTTTCTTTTCATTGAATTCAGTCACATAATTATCTGTGACAAAATTATTGAATATTTTACATCTGTGTGTGGATATTTTCGATGGAAATATTTGTATTATGGATTTAATGTATGTTACAAGATTCGCTGGTGAGTACACGGTGTTGATACTCTTTTCATGCAATAGATTATACATGTATAAATTAGACACATGTATGTACCAATGCATGGTTCTCTGAAGAGGTCAATTAACCTAAATGATGCAATCAAAATCTCACATGTATCTAGCTTTCTACACAAATCATTAGGTTTTTTTTGTTTTTTTTGCATGTTCAGAATAAATTTATTTGTATGTTGAGTAAAATTATTCTCATTTTTCTGCAATAGGTAGTTAGATGAAAATTCACCAGACAAACTTAGTCCTACATGTAAGACATGACGCTGATATTTATAGCACCTAAACAAAATTAACATGTGCTATGTCTTACATGTACGACAACAGCTAAACTCTTTAGTCCTACAATGTAAGCCCCGACGCTGATATTTATGTTTGCTGGTAGCACTAAAATCAAGATCAACATGTAATACGTCTTACGGGTAGGACTAATAAACTCTTCAGTGAGACCACAGTCACCAAACGTAACCACTGAGGTTCGTTACAAAGAAAATTAGGAGTATATGTCCATGAATCAAAGGATGACCAATATTGTTACAGGTCAGAACCCCCATCTCTTGATTTGTGTATTGATGCTCATAATTTCCTTTGTAACGAACCCCTGTAAACGTAACTTTGACATAAATCCACCTTGACAACAAACAACAACCGTTTTCGGATAGCTTTTACTCTATCGTTGTACAATAATAAGCGTCTGCATGCCTTTGCGTGATATAGACAGTATAGCTAAATGACGTCGTAAAATCCCAGTGCAGTATACACTTTCGTTTCTTCGATGGTATGGAAACGGAGCTTAAAACTGTTTGCAGATTATTTAGATTTTTGTAACATATTAATTTTGTACCCAGTTCAAGTTGAACGACTTATATATGCAGTATATTAAGTTAATGTATTTCAGACAGTAGTGAATGGTAAGGCATGATGAGCGTACCAGCTTGCATACTCATAAATTGGTGCTTTTGCTTTTAAATATAAATTCCGATTTTTTCCCCACTATAATTTCAAGTAACTTTTTTTTTAATCCTTCAGATCATCATAACCTCTGAAGCGTTGTTTTTTTTAGATACCTGAGTGCTAAATTCACTATTAATTAATGACTTTTTAAGGTGCTTTGCATGACTGCATTTTTACACTATGTGCTATGTGATTGACCATTCATATCTATATTTTGCTGTGTTTGTATATCCTTCAAATCATGTTTGATTTAAAATCTTTATTTATTTATTTGTTATGTTAATGTTCCCCTTACATAGTTAGCCATGGGTCCAGGAGCCGTACAATTCCTTTTTTCTAGATATGTATTGTCTTCTGTATAAAAACTTTACACAGCTAGAATTTGAGATAATAAAATGGGGAAAAGTACAAAAAGAAGAAAGGATAGCATGGAGAAGGAAAAGGCCATAACATGTAAGAAAGAAAAGAGAAAGAAATCTTGAGCAGAAGAGATTAAGAAATAGGAATATTGCAAGAGTATAAGGATACAATATTAATCTTATTAAGCTAGCTTTATTTTAGATCATATGTATACAAATAAATCCAAGATATAATGAAAGATTTACATAAGTATATCTAAAACATTCCAAATAACTGACAGTATTATATGACTGAATTAATAAATGTCTATCGTTCAGTTTCAAATTATTGCAAACAGCTGACTTTATTATATGACTGAATTAATAAATGTGTGCCGTTCAGTTTCAAATTATTACAAACAGCTGACTTTATTATATGACTGAATTAATAAATGTGTATTGTTCAGTTTCAAATTATTACAAACAGCTGACTTTATTATATGACTGAATTAATAAATGCGTGCCGTTCTGTTTCAAATTATTACAAACAGCTGACTTTATTATATGACTGAATTAATAAATGTGTGCTGTTCAGATTCAAATTATTACAAACAGCTGACTTTATTGTATGACTGAATTAATAAATGTGTGCTGTTCCATTTCAAATTATTACAAACAGCTGACTTTATTGTATGACTGAATTAATAAATGTGTGCTATTCAGTTTCAAATTATTACAAACAGCTGACTTTATTGTATGACTGAATTAATAAAGGTGTGTCATTCCATTTAAAAACATTCCAGTTTATAGTTTCTTTTGGCTAATTCTAGCCATTCCGTTTCAAAACATTCCAGTTTATAGTTTCTTTTGGCTAATTCTATCCCACAAATGTAGTATGTTTAAAAAAAATGAAAGAAAAGGTATGTTTAGAGGTTTTCTTTCATGGTACATTTCTTATATGTGTGTTTTACATCTCAGAAATTTAAAATTATTTACATTGCTTGCTTCTAACATACTGACAATTATTCAGTTAATAGGTATGCACAAAATTAGGCAATTTGTGTTGTTTCTAATTTACTGGCATAAATCATTTCAAAATTGAATTATTGTTGCACATTGCTAAACAAGAAAGATGAATTAATGTTCATGGTGAACCCATACCAATGGAACATTTATTATCATTTGCTATTCCATCTGTAGAAATGTTTTGTTGCAAGAATTTGATGCAGTCATTTATACTAAGACCAAATTAGATTAGAATCTTTTAAAATTTTGCATGATATGGTAAAATGTCTCATTCAGTCCAATTGGTTTGGTAGATTAAGTTTTGTTTTCCATTTAAGTATTGATTAAGTTTCTTACAATCTTTGTGTTTTTCACCAAGATTTAATAAAAAAAATTTGCAACCTTTCTTTATTCAAGGAGAAGTAAGGTGGTTTTTGCAATCCAATTCTTGTTCCTAAAGTTTCTGGTTGGGTTTTGATAGATTATCTATTAGCATGTTTTTGTTTTCCAATTTCATGGATTTTTATTTTTTTTATTTTTATATTCATATCATTGTTGTACAGCGCCTAGATCTTCTAAAGATTAGGTGCTATACAAAGTCCTCAATATTATTATTATTATTATTATTATTATTATTATTATTATTATTATTATTATTATTATTATGTGATTTTACATAATTAAAAACTGCATATTGTAAAAAGTGCCAATATGTCACTGACTGTTTGCCATGATATGAATCATCCATTATTCTGGACAATATTTTTTATTAATTCCTTTGGACAGACTTTGTTTTTCTAAAAGTAAAGACCCTTAATATTTTCATTATACATTATGGCTTCAGTAAGAAATCTAAGAAAGCCTTTGGAATACAGTTTTTAGAGTATATGCTATAAGAAAGATAAACATACTACAAAAAATATAATTATCAAAAATATTATCAATATCTTCTTATTCTTTTAATGTCATTATTGTATTTTATCTAGGTTAGTATTGTATTATAGATCTGAAGTGCAATACAGACTAGGTAATATTTAGAGTGAAGTTCAGTTTTAGTTATATTTGCAATATTTGCTAAAAGTATTAATAGTGTTCATGGTATGTGTATAATATAACAGAAACATAGCCATTAAATTGAACTGAAACATATTAGCAATGTCCATGCCATACTACATCTATTCCTCCTATTTTGACAGGATGCAGATTCTAAAACAGATTTAGAAAACATTATTTAGTAAAACATTATTTAGTATATTCTTATTAATATTAAAAGTTATTACAGTCATTTACAGTGTGACCCTGCTATAGC
Source organism: Unio pictorum (assembly GCA_030141615.1). Lineage (NCBI taxonomy): Eukaryota > Metazoa > Mollusca > Bivalvia > Unionida > Unionidae > Unio > Unio pictorum. Next base: position 315,680 of record JARLTB010000369.1, read on the forward strand.
ACACTCTGTTTATTACAGTCATTGACATACAGTGTAGGAAGTTATAACATCTGACTATTTTTTGTGGCATCATTGTTGGGTGTTAAACTTGTATATGCAACCTTCGGTTTGGGGTGGGGACATAAACATGTATATAAAAACTGATACACTTATATGAAACAATTCGTGGTTCTCTGAATAGAGTAAAATATTATGTATGCTATCTGTTTTCACTGCAGGTGACTATTGCACATTTATACACATCAATTTAAGATGTTAACTGTGCCAGTGAAGCACTTATTTTTGTGCCAAATTTATTAACACCCACTCATGCAAATTTTGTCTTCAGCTAACTGACCTGGTTGCTTATAACATGGTTCGGTGTATAATACAGTTGTGTTCTATGGTTCCTTCTACCATGTTATAGCGGGGTCACACCGTATCTTCATCCTTCCCATCTTTCTCCACAATTCTTGTTTGATGGTTGCAATATCATGGATACTTTGATTTTTATTTTTTTCTATTTTACAGAAATTAGAATGACGTAAAAAGGATGAAATTAGGATAATGACATGCATGCAGTCTTATCACTGACCTGTGCACAGAATGCTGTCTTTTATGATAGTTGTAGAGCTACTTTTTCCATTTGCTTTCCTGCTTTCACCATTATCATCAAGTTTTGGATATGGTGAATCAAAGGGTAGTTTTTTCTAATTTGTACCATGTGGATGTAATATTTGTTTACTTATTATTGACACAGGGGCCCCAAGTAACCAAGTGGTCTAAAGCGCTTTCCGTTATGGATCACTGCCATCTCACCTCTGTCTGTGTGGGTTCCAGTCTAAGATTCAGCTAATGTAGTTATGTGAGACAGCTTGCCAGTAGCTTCTCATGGGTAGGTGGTTCTTTCCGGGATTTTTCCCAGGTTCTTCCTCCACCAATATTACTGGCTGCCATGTATAGCCTATCGTGTGCTGAAAAATGGTGTTAAACCCTACAACAACAACAACCTATTATTGACCAATCGTCAGCAGTAATCTGAGTGAACATGATCTCCAACATTTTAAACAATATAGCAAATAATATTATTTTTTGAAAGAAAATGATGATAATTTGATAACCGATTGGCTTCAGAATAGAGTTACTCGATATTTATGTCGTGCCTCAGTTGATTTCTATCTTTTTCATTTTTGGAAAAAGATTTGAAAAAACTCACAACATTTCTTAATTGTTCCATTTGCTGCATATGCTAACATCATTTTTAGTATTTTGTTTCTTAATTAAATAATGTAGATATGATCTGATACACAACTACCTGTCAATACAACCTGACTGATTTATTTCCTTTTTAATGGTCTTAGAGAAATATATGACAGAAATGTTGAAAATTGAAACAGTTTGCACTTTAAATATATTTGAATGGCACTTCTGACTCGTCCAGTTGACAATATAATGTACTTTCCTTTTAGACACCATAAACCACTGAAAAAGTTTTCTCGAAGCAGACGGCCACAGCAGAGAACTTAAAAGCAAGGACAATAACAATAATTCTCAGTTGTTGTCCTGGTTAAAAAGATTTACTATGACTGTAGGCCATTGCTGTTTTTTACATAATGCACAAAAAATTGCATAAGCTCTGGCAGGCCATTTAAAATCAGCTCACAGGTAACATGTGGCCTGCAGGCTTCAAGCTGAACAGCACTGCCATAGAGGTTCATTATGGTTAAACTTGACCAAATATAATAGATTATAACACTATATGATGGTAGATGATTATTGTTTTTTTTTGGCACTGTATATAGAATCACCTTTTCCTGTCCACATCTAACAAGATATTACATCGTTTACATTATTCTCATAAAATTGTATTGACACTCTTCACCAAATTATCGCTATGATTATCACCAAATTTACTCTGATTATCACCAAATTTACTCTGATTATCACCAAATTTACTCTGATTATCACCAAATTTACTCTGATTATCACCAAATTATCACTCTGATTATCACCAAATTTACTCTGATTATCACCAAATTTACTCTGATTATCACCAAATTTACTCTGATTATCACCAAATTTACTCTGATTATCACCAAATTTACTCTGATTATCACCAAATTTACTCTGATTATCACCAAATTATCACTCTGATTATCACTCAGTTTTGAAAAATATCCCACCTGAAATATTAGCACTAACACATGTCACATATATATATATATATATATATATATATATATATATTGTTATGTGTTTAGGCTCGTAAAAACAGTAACACATAAAATCTTGAAAACAACAAGCTTTGTAAATTCAACAAATAATTTATTTCCCTGGAAAAAGATTGTAAACCTGGAAAAAGAACTTACAGTTTTAAGAATGAAATCAGAAAATAATCCAAGAATAATCCACTAACTAAGTTACAAAAGTCCTAGCAATAAAATGGTCTAATAGAATCAAGTTTGAGTCTTGTTGGAAAATCCAAGATGTAAGACGATGACATATGCTGAAGTCTGTTTTATGCTTGTAAAAACACAATATTTAACACGCCGGTGTTGGAAATCCAAATAATATTTTGATTAACTGTCTTTGTACAAGAAATCTGTATGAGCACATAAAATATTTCCAGAGATACGAATTAATCATTTAAAATCCAGACGAATTGAAGAAAACTTAACATTGATTAACAAACTTGGTATAACAAATGAAAATGACTTAACGTCATTTGTAACATACCAAAACTAACTATATTTCACTAAAACAAAGATTGTATCATATTGATATGTTATTAATGTTGTTGCTCTTGTTTTGGTTCTTCTTCTCTCTTGTTTGTGCAATAGGGCCAGAGTGGAAAAATTAAATTTATCCTTTCTCTGGTTTTAATCAAAGAATTCAGACATTCTGATCCAGCATTCCCATAGTTGCATACAATGTGGAGAGAGTAAACCTTTGGCTGAAGGAAATTTATAGATGCAAACTGTAGTTTGAGTATTTGAATCCACCGATTGTATAAATATAGGATGAAGTAAAATAGGAACTGAACAGTAAAACTTCGAAATAGGAAGAATAATTGCTTTCTAGGGATTTATGTTTGTGTGGTCAGCAATGTATTATTGGATGAAATATGGTCTAGCATTAGTCACGTCCAGTAAAATGACCTATTTGTCAATTCGGATTTCAATTATTACGTATGGCCAAAATGATATTTCTTTAGTTTTGGATATTGGCTTAAATATTTCAAATTGTAGAAAGACATCATATGGGTCTAATTTGTTGATTATTACATTGTCATTAATTGCTTGCCTAACACAAAATGATAATAAAAAAAATAATAAAAAAAAAAATGCAAATAAAGAAGTGTTTTGTTATGGTTACTCAACTGAACCTGTTTTTCCTGAAGAATGTAGATCTCTTTTTAGAAAATATATGGGGTGCAACAAAAATTAATGTTGGAATGTAATTACAGCCTGGATCTGAATGATGCATATTTTCTAGTTTATATTTCATTGAAATCTATTCAGACCAAATAAAACCAATAAAACAATTAAGATGTGATGATGATGGTGATTGCATGGTTTTTTGATGGTATTTGGCTGGTATACAGTATGTATATTTTTTGGAGATGGGCTGCTTTTAGTAAACTGATATCTCGAGGATCAGTCTGTTTATATCATTCTTACTTTTTAAGGTCATGCTTCTTTTTACAGTGGGTCAGAATTCAGTGTTATTCCAACTTTTCCTGGGTTTATGTAGTATTATTTTTATTATTATTATTGTTATTATTATTATTATTATTATTATTATTATTATTATTATTATTATTATTATGTAGTGGCACCCATCTCATGATACCATACATTTGCACTGAAAAACTGGCTTTTATAAAAGTAGGCCTCTTTTGAAGATGAAAGAATGGTAAAATGCACTACTTCTATACTGGCCAATATGGCCTTTGGTCATTGGGAAACCTGTCAAGAAGGGAACCTTATTAGTATTACTATTACCCCACCCACATAAAATAAAGCCTTTGGGATATGGTGAAACTCTCGTCTGGTTCCTTCTGTCAGATACTACACTTTCTTCTAACAAATACTGGCTGGAATTTCTCTAAATTTTCTAGCAATGTTATGTTGTCCATATTAAACTTTGGTAACCATCTGTACAAGAGGTGCCGTCCATCATCATAGCTACCTGTCCATCGGGGAAGTGAAAATGAAGGGGAAGGTCAAAGGTTATGTATGCAAATATTGCAATTATAAGGACTTAGCAATTATTTTCTGACCAAACATGTTATATGTAAATATAGCAGAAATATGCATCCTATATTCGACAGATTTATCTTTATGATTCCATCATCATTATCATTAGGGTTGTGGCATACTGATGGGGTATAGTTCTTACAGTTTGAAGTGAGACATTGCAGTTAATGTATGTATGTATTATTATTATTATTTTATTTTATTGTTTCAGTGGAAGAGCCTGTCATTGTGCCATCTATTTCTATAGGAACATGTAGTCCACTGATTAATGGCAAGTCATTTGCCATCTGTTGTAAGACATCTTTTCTAGATAGCACTTTGGTCAAACTATATGGTCCAGAGGGAAGCTTCCAGCCATATAATATTCCAATCAATTATGTCTCTAACAACAGTTTGTCCTTAAAGTGTAGCAGTGAGTCAATTGGAGATATTACAGTTTCATGTAGTGGCACAGAGTTTGAGTCTTTGTACTTGGTGAACTTCTCCTCCTTTGATCAAACTCGTCACCTAGGAGACTGGAGTTGTGAGACCTACATAGTTTCATCAAAAATGACTGTGTCTTCTTGGGAAGGTAAGCATTTCTCATAAAACAATGGGATACATCAAAGCAAGAGCCTATATATAAATCATGTACATGTTCTACCTTTAGAATACCAATACTGTAAATTTAATTATTTGTGTGGATATCATTTTCATCATATTGCAAGGAAAAAATTGCCAATCCATAATATGGATTAAGGAATGAGTCCAATTGTTTCCACAACAGGATCATTGTTGTTTTTTTTACTTTTAAATTTGTGAATCGAGCGAACCTGAAATCTAGGAAATTGGTACCCCAAGTGTACAAGATCTATATTTTCTCTACTTTTTCATGTCCTTTTCTGTCATGTTTAGAATTACAAACTTGTCATTCTCACAAAGGTGCTGTCTGTACATACCTGCACAAATCAAAAGCACATGTGCCATTATTTTTGCCTAGTTTTAATTTATGTGCAGCTATCTGTGTGCTACAGAAAACTCAAATAAAAGGTCAGATACATAAAGGTAAGTTTTTATATATGATCCAATAATTACATCCACTTCATAGTTCTGATAAATGATTCCTTGGCAATTTTACCTGTATTTGCAGTCATTTGGACTTTCATAGAGACAAGTTTTCATTACAATTCATATTACAGCATCCACCTCATAAGTATTATTAAATATTCAATAATTTTCATATATTCCATGTAAGCTCTTGATCTCACATGTAACTAGGAACCAGCCATTTAAATTTGTAAATTGGTCTTCACTTCACTATTATCAAAAGAGTGTTTGTAACTATTGGCCAAAATGATGAAACAAAAATGTGGCTGGGGTTTCCAAGCATGGGTTTGTCTTTTGATATATATTTGGCAATGTTCATGAAATGTTTGAGTTACAGCATTTTTTTTCTTCTATATATAAACCAAGGATCATCATCATCATCATCATCATCATCATCATCATGTTCTTGGTTTAAATGTTTCTAGTTATTTTAGCTTTTCTTCTTTGTTAAAAATCTCACATAAACAAAATATTTTCAGTTATCACAAGGAATGATGGACTAGTGGAAACACAAGTGAATCAGACTGTCCAGTTACTATGGAATGTCACACAGGACTATGTGGTGATAAGTCCATCTAATAAAGTTCTGGTCAATGTATCAGGTGATGTTCTATATAGCAAATCAGATCATGTTGAATTCGTCAGAAACAATACAACTAGAAAAACTGGAATCAAACTAAAGAACACATCAGGATCAGATGCTGGGATGTACATCTTCCAGGCAAGCAATGGAGTTAGGGCAGCATTATCTCTTCAGGTCCAAGGTTTGTCTTTCATTAATAAGGGCTTTTGTTTTTATCTAGAAGTATGTGAATGCATTCATTTTTAATTAGAAAGGATAAATTTTAAACATATTCAATTTGATTTTGGGGTACATAGTTTGTGGAGACAATGGTTACTACAAACACAACTTGAAAATAAAATTAAAAAGACTGAAAGGAGCCATATTGAAGACAATTTCAATTCTTTTTATTTTCCTCACAGGTGAGATATATGTACTGTCATCTTTATTAATTTTGTCAAATTGGAAACTATTTAATATTTTGTATCCACTTTGCAAGCAAATCTACAGTATTGTTTTCTTGAGAGCAAATTAAATTTACTTTTTAATATTGTCTTTTTAAGCTGAAAGTGAAACAAAAATTTGTATTAAAATGTAAATTGTTTTTCTTTAAAATTTCTTAATAATTAAAATAAAAATATTGCCAAGTCATGCATAATTGTGCGTGAGTTATGTTGCAGATATTTATAAAGTATTCATTAGTTTTAAATCAGTAATTCAGACTTGACTGAGAGTCATTAAAAATTTAAAGTGTTTAGGTGCAGGAAAACCTACCGGTACTACAGCAAACACCTGCATGCAAAGACCATCAATATAAAAAAATTCCCATAACTAATTAACAATTATAGTGCAAGAGATCTTTCTGGAACTAGACAAATAATTGTTATCTGCACAAAAGCCAAGAGGCTAACTCAATAAACATATTGATTTTTCTTTGGATTAGAATTTCACTTTCTATATGATGCAAGTAATATTTTCAATGTTTCAGCCAAAAACAAACATGGTTTTGTAAAGCTAAAGTGGTACCCAATAATTGAACTGTGCATATGTTTTCACCTTTAATACACATGTACCAGACAATTAGTAAATTTCTGAATTGCTATAATAATATTTTTTATGAAAATGAACTAAATCTATTAAGTGGCCTTTTTCAAATGCACTGTTTATAATGTTTGGTCGTTTTCACCACATACTCCTAATTGTATTTGTCCAAAGTCAGAATTATCAGTAATTAATCATATATTTAGTATATCCCATAATATTTCTTGACAGAGAGGTTAAAATAATCTTGACATGTGACCAGTTTGTCATAGTCTGAATGCAAAATGTGTAAAGTACTGAGTTCATTTTATTAACATTTTAACAAAATGAAAAAAATTGTAGTCTTGACTATTCTTGTAAGCAAATGTTTTGTGTCACTTGATGTGACCTTGACATAGCAACTTTTATCACAATGGCAGCAAAGGTTTGCTAACAAGTAGATATGAAATGACAGACAATAGATTGTTTTATCCCAATAGCATGTTTTAATCATGAAATATATCAAATGAAGTGTAACATAATTCTTGTATTAGACTGCGCTACGTACTGTATTTTATCATTGCCTACCATATAACTTCTTCGAAATTAGAACTGATGAGAAGTTGGCTGTCTAAAAAAAATTTCTAATTACTTATTATTTTCACATGACATCCATCGATTAAATGTAATAATACTGTAACAATAACAAATGATTTTAATTTTCTATTGTGTGTAGAATTTGTATATTATACTCATCTGGGCACCTATTACTTGCAACATGTAACATTCAGGCTGGTTTATTTTCTTGATTTGTTGGAATTTCTTTTCTAAGAGCAGTGTATGTAGCTAAATTCTACAAAAAACGTATTCATATTTTCACAAAAGAGTAAAAAGCCTGATCAACAGAGTGAGATGCAATAATAGTACCTGATGCATACTGTGTTTTGAATCTGCTAACTATATTGCAAAAGTGCAGGTCTAGTGCATTGTAAATGAATACAAAAATGGAATGAAAAATAATTTATGTTGGTGTTTGTATTAAGACAAGGCAATCCCAGTTGCAGGGTTACATTTTGTTGTCTTTCCCCTTTGCAGAGCCTCATGGAATAACAAACAATTTAATCCCTTGACTGAGATTTCCTGGTCTCAGTGCAAACCTGAAAATAAATTCTCTTAATCCCAATAACATGGTCTAATCGTGAAAGATATGAAAAGATGGATAATACAATATTTTATCCCAATAACATGTTCTAATCATGAAAGATATGAAAAGATGGATAATACAATACTTTATCCCAATAGTATACGCTAATCATTAAAGATATGAAATGATAGATAATACAATACTTTATCCCAATAGAATGTTCTAATCATGAAAGATATGAAATGATGGGTAATAATACTTTATCCCAATAACATGTTCAAATCATGAAATAGTATAGTCTATTTAAAATGATGGATAATACATTAACATACTCTAATAATTAAGTATCTGAAATGATAGATAATACAATACTTTATCCAAACAACATGCTCTAATCATCAAAGATATGAAATTATGGATAATACATTAACAGGTTCTAATCATTAAAGATATGAAATGATAGATAATACAATACTTTATCCCAATAGCATGTTCTAATCATGAAAGATATGAAATGATGGATAATACAATACTTTATCCCAATAGCATGTTCTAATCATTAAAGATATGAAATGATGGATAATACAATACTTTATCCTAATAAAATGTTCTAATCATGAAAGATATGAAATGATGGATAATACAATAATTTATCCCAATAGCATGTTCTAATCATTAAAGATATGAAATGATGAATAATACAATACTTTATAAAATAGCATAATGGATAATACATTACTTTATCCCAATAACATGTTCTAATCATGAAAGATATGAAATTATAGATAATATATGACTTTATCCCAATAGCTTGCCCTAATCATTAAAGATATCAAATGATGGACAATTCATTACTTTATCCCAATAACATGTTCTAATAATAATAGAAATGAAATGATGGATAATACAATACTTTATCCCAATAACATGTCCTAATTATGAAAGATATGAAATGATGGATAATTCATTACTTTATCCCAATAACATGTTCTAATTATGAAAGATATGAAATGATGGATAACACAATACTTTATACAATAGCAAGATGGATAATGGATAATACATTAACTTGCTTTAATCATGAAAGATATCAAATAATGGATAATACAATACTTTATCACAATAACATATTCTAGTCATGAATGATATCAAATGATGGATAATTCATTACTTTATTCCAATAACATATTCTAATCATTACAGATATCAAATTACTTCTTATGGTGTCTATGCTGTCCTGAATAAAAGTGGTACTGCTCTGATATTCAATTTGGTCACCATGGCAGCCAACTTGAAAATCGGTGTTATTGTTATCAACATGGGAGTTTCACTTGAAAAAATAGTATGTCTAGTTCAATGTTGTAGATGTAATTGGTTTTATTTATCTTCTAATATGGCTGCTTCAGTGACCATATTGAAAATTCTGTTATAGCTGTTCCTTCTGATTGGATGTTAGCATCAAGATGGGTTTTCAGTAATAGACTTTATGTGTTGTCTAGTTTGGTCTAAATAAGAATTATGTCCATCTGATGTCCAGCTCGACTACCTTGGCATTAATCTTGAAAACTTGTCGTCTAGTACTCTTCTGGAATTGAAGGTCATATTGACATGTAGTTTTCACCAGAAGACATCTTATGATGTCTTTTTGGTCTTAAATGAAAATGCTGCTGCTCAGAAGTTCCATATGGCTAACACAACATCTGCATTGTAACTCTTAGTATCATCATGCCACCTGAGCAGAACATCAGCATGAAATTTTCACTGGAAGAAGATTTTGGTGTCTTGTTGGCCTTAAGTAAAAATTATAGTCATCATATATCCAATATGGAGGCCATCATGAAAATCTTGTCACTCATCAAATGTGGAATGTCATATGGGTTTTCACTTGATACTAAATTAAAATGGTGTTGGGCTGATCATTCATTATGGCCATGATGATAGCAAGCTTGAAAACTGTTAATGCTGCTCCCCCTAAATAGAAAGTCAGATCATCTTGGATGTTTCACGAGGAGACTAATTATGATATCTAGTTGGTCCTGAGTAAAAATGGGGCCGATCTGACCTAAAATATGGTTTCCACAATGAACATATTGAAAATTCTTTCAATAATTGACATGAATGGATTATAGACATATTATCAAAGGTTGTTTTAGTAATCGTGTCTAGTTTGACTTAAATAAAACATGATACCAATCTTGCATCCAATATAGCTGCCATAGTGGTTGATATGAAAATCTTATCACTCAAAAATATTAGAGATGTTTTCACTACTCAGCAGTTAGGAAGTTTAAATTTAATTAACTTGAATTCCTGGAATGATGGTATACCACCAGTTTTTTCTAGGGACTCTTGTTTTCCATACCTTTCTTAAATCAGATATCTTGGTTTCACTATGATTATTTGTGTCACTTTTGTCATAATTAAGGACTCTGTGACAAGGACCTATAACACACAAATATTTCTGTATCATGATTTTTGCTATGTAAGATAAACTTTTTTGACCCAGTACATTTTTAAGTATGTTTGGTATTACTATTTTAATTGAGAATTAATGATATTTAATGATAGTTTTAGAAATTGCTATTTTTAATTGTAACAATAAATAGGACTATACATTTGTTAAATATTGTTGGAATAAACACAAATTAGAATAGTTGGTGCCATATAGAAATGTTTGTGCTGATGTGCTGTAAAATGCTGCTACAAGCATCCATATAGATCAATTCAAAAAAATTAGATAAAAGAAAACCAGTAACTGAAATTCTAAAAACTTACTTTTACAGAAATACCCACACAGCCAAAGGTAATTTACAGAAACCTGCACATTGAAGGAAATCCAAAGGTGGCATCAGCCATTTTGTATTGTTGGTCTGAATCTCAGAGTCAGGGGCCTATCATGTATGAGCAGAGAGTCATGTACAGATGGAAAGGACTTACTAGCCAGGGTGGTCAACAGGTTGAACCATATGGAAGTGGTGTGCAAGTCAGGAATGTTAATTGTACCAAAGTTACATCCAACCCAATTTCCTGTAATGCAGAGCAGTATGGGCAAAAATCAGAAACTACTTGGATCATACCTCAAAGTCTGTGTAGGTAACATTTTGTCATATGCAGGTATGACATAGGTATGATATGACTTAATGGTGTAAATCACATGACACAAAAATACAGTATTCAGCATGATATGATAATGAAGCAATTCATATGATAGAATTCAGTTAAGACATGATATGACAATGAAGCGATTCATGTGACAGGATTCAGTTAAAGGCATGATATGACAAAAAAACAATTTATATGATAGAACTCAGTTAAATGTATGATATGACAATGAAGCAATTAATATGATAGAATTCAGTTATAGGCATGATATGACAATGAAGCAATTAATATGATAGAATTCAGTTAAAGACATGATATGACAAGAAAGCAATTCATATGATAGAATTCAGTTAAAGGCATGATATGACAATGAAGCAATTCATATGATAAAATTCAGTTAAAGGCGTGATATGGCAATGAAGCAATTCATATGACAGAATTCAGTTAAATACATGATATCACAATGAAACAATTAATATGACAGAATTCAGTTAAATGCTAGATATCACAATGAAACAATTCATTTGACAGAATTCAATTAAAGACATGATATGACAATGAAGCAATTCATATGATAGAATTCAGTTATAGGCATGATATGACAATGAAACAATTCATATGATAGAATTCAGTTAAAGGCTTGATATGATAATAAAGCAATTAATATGTCAGAATTCAGTTAAAGACATGATATGACAATGAAACAATTCATATGACAAAATTCAGTTATAGGCATGATATGACAATAAAGCAATTCATATGACAGAATTCAGTTAAATACATGATATGACAATGAAACAATTCATATGATAGAATTCAGTTAAAGGCATGATATGACAATGAAACAATTAATATGACAGAATTCAGTTAAAGGCATAATATGACGATGAAGCAATTTATCTGATAGAATTCAGTTATAGGCATGATATGACAATGAAACAATTCATATGATAGAATTCAGTTAAAGGCTTGATATGATAATAAAGCAATTAATATGACAGAATTCAGTTAAAGGCATGGTATGACATTGAAATAATTCATATGATAGAATTTCGTATTCAGCATGATATGACAATGAAGCGATTCATGTGACAGAATTCATTGAAAGACGTGATAGGACAATAAAACAATTCATATGACAGAATTCAGTTAAAGACATGATATGACAATGAAGCAATTAATATGACAGAATTCAGTGAAAGACATGATAGGACAATAAAACAATTCATATGATAGAATTCAGTTAAAGGCTTGATATGGCAATGAAGCAATTAATATGACAGAATTCAGTTAAAGACATGATATGACAATGAAGCAATTGATATGATAGAATTCAGTTAAAGACATGATATGACAATGAAGCAATTGATATGATAGAATTCAGTTAAAGACATGATATGACAATGAAGCAATTGATATGATAGAATTCAGTTAAAGACATGATATGACAATGAAGCAATTAATATGATAGAATTCAGTTAAAGGCGTGATATGACAATGAAGCAATTAATATGACAGAATTCAGTTAAACGCATGATATGATAATGAAGCAATTAATATAATAGAATTCAGTAAAGGGTATGAGAAGCACTTATGATTTTTCTAAAAGCTCATAAAAAACTGTAAGTACCAACTTATTTTAGATCTAGATAGATAAGTTAATATTATTTCAGTACCATGAAGGTGAAATTAAATGTATTCAAACATTTTATAAGTCACTAATCCTCTAGCTTAGATTGATTTTGAAACAATTGCATAGTTATCTCAATATATTTAACCAGTGACACATTACCAGTCATAATGAACAAAGGAAGAAAATATTAGGGTTTGTGCAAGACAGGTGAGTCCAAGTTATTGAGTAGCAATAAAATATGGACAAGTGAAATAGCAGGAAAACAAATATTACTAATTTATCAATGTCCTTCAAGAACTTCAGAAATGTGATAATAAACAACACAAACGCTGAAAATTCTGTGCAACTAGTTATGCATTTTAATCTATACTTCGGGCACAAAATGTTTTTAAAGTAACGGATGACATCTTTTATTATCAAACAACAATTATGTCATTACATAACATCATAAATGATATGCATCATCATAAACAATTATATGACATGATTTAAAAGATACATATGTCTCTAATGAAACTTAAATTAGTAAAATAATAAAATAAACTAGAGACAAACAGTCATATATATACTTATATTATTATAAAGAATATACAATATATCAATTTAAATTATAAAATTTTATATATTGCATTGGAATTAAGTCCATTAGGATATGTATGAGTCCATTAAGTTTCTTTTATGAGTCTATTCATGTCACCATGCACAATATCTATTGGCAAGAAAGAAAAATTGAGTAGAGCGATTATTGGTGTTAAAGTGTGTTGAAATATCAGAGGAAAACTGAGGATCTCTATAATTTCTTGTATCAAAGTGATGACTATTCATTCTCTTAGAAATTTGTTGAAGTGTTTGTCCAACATATTGCATGCTACATTTTTTTTACAGGTTATTAAATAAACCTTTAGTACTAATACAAATGAGGTATTTTTTTTCTACGTGTTGACACTAATTGCATATCAACTAAAGGAAGTACTTCCTCTTGTGTTTGCACATTGAGAGCACAGATATCTGTTACATTTTGTTGACGAAAAGTGTATTTTTTAGAAACAAAATTCTAATGCTTTAGTTCTAATTAAAAAATCTTGCAAGTTAAACTTCCTGTCATCAAGGTGCTCAAGGTTTCATAAAGGTAAATTAGGTAACACTTTGTTTGACAGGCATGATGGGCAACTCACTTTGAAAAAGGGTGGTTCCCGATCTAGATTTGAAGGGATACCTGTATGAAACAGAGAGACAGAAACCACCCATCATTGAGACAGAAACCGCCTGTTTTCCGCCTGGACTGGAAAAATTACAGGTGGAATAGAGCAGGAGACGTGATTTAAATAAGACACATTCTCACTTATGTCTCTCAGATGGGCATAATTTTTCATTTTTCCGCTTGGCAGAAAACACAAGTCAGTGTATGCCATTAGTTTTTTGTGGATCATCACATGTCTCCTGAAACAGCAGGCAATCATATATCTTGTCAAATTCAAACTAACTGTTTTCCAAACAAAATTTTTTTTCTTCCCACAATTACCTCTTATGCTACCATCTGAGTAATCTTTGACATTTCAACAACATATTTAATTCAAACTCCATTGACAGCCACTCAAAATAGACATAAATTTTTTTACGCAATCAGGAAATTCTTCCACCTACTCCCTCTTGTAAGTAAATGATGTCAACTGTCAGCTTCATGTAATGAATCAGGAGTAACCCCAAAAAGCAATACATTTATTTTCATTATACAGAGATGTCTCAAATTTGTTCATTTTTCTTCTTTAAGAAAGCATCAATAGTGTCTGTAATGGCCTGAGCAGGGTCTTGATAACTTGGGTGTTGCTTTAATATAAATGTGATACTGCAGAAAAGAATCAGTATCTCCCATTGAACAAAGTAAGCAGCTCTGGTAATATAAGAGAACCAATTAATTTGATAGGTTATATTGCTCATGTTCATTGATTATTACAATTGAAAATAGTCTCAGATGATGGGTCTAACTGTGCATTGGGTTATTGCTGTGGTGTTGTATTACTCTCTTTTACTTTGCTTTTGAATTTTCTGAGATTACTTGACAATATGTTATAGTGTAAGATACTGTTTTCACACTGGAACCTATTTCTGTAGCTGTTAATTTTAAATCTTATAAATCATTTTCAGGTTCAATGGGTGAAAGTGGTGGCAACGTTTATAATTATCTCACTACTCCTGCTCCAGATTTGGGAGTTGCTTATGGTGTGATTATTCCAATAATGTGTAAGTAATGCCTGTGTGTAAGTAATGCCTGTGTGTAAGTAATGCCTGTGTGTAAGTAATACCTGTGTGTAAGTAATGCCTGTGTTTAAGTAATGCCTATGTGTAAGTAATGCCTGTGTGTAAGTAATGCCTGTGTGTAAGTAATGCCTATGTGTAAGTAATGCCTGTGTGTAAGTAATACCTGTGTGTAAGTAATGCCTGTGTGTAAGTAATGCCTGTGTGTAAGTAATACCTGTGTGTAAGTAATGCCTATGTGTAAGTAATGCTTATGTGTAAGTAATGCCTATGTGATGCCTATGTGTGAGTAATGCCTGTGTGTAAGTAGTGCCTGTGTGTGAGTAATGCCTCTTTCATCCCATTTTGTCAAAGACCACATTAACTGGAAGGTAAGAAAATATATTTGTCACCTTAACAACATTATTAGAAGCAAAAGTATTGTCATCAAACATTTTTCAATACTTTTTTTATTAAGACTTTTGTTGAAGATGGGGTTTGATTTAAAGAATCCCTCTTTGATAGCATTACGGTACATGTTGTTTGGTTGCTATGCTCACATGTCTTTTGTCCATCATTTTAGCATAACAGTATCTAATATTCTACGTGCAGGGTTATTAAATTTTACACATGTAAATGGTGTCCATAAGTAGATGCATCGATTATATTTTCATTTTTAATGATATTAACTATAATCTTTTAATTTGTTGCCATCTTTGGAATCCTATGTGGATTTGTTCTGCACAAAAACATTATATGCATGATTAAGTAAAATCTTTTTGAAGTAGATAAACCACATTTAGTAGGCATATTTATATTTATGTTGTTATGATTGATAGTCTTAAACTAAATAATGGAAAGGAGCAAGTTTTGTAAAATTCAACAAATAATATGTTCCTTACAAAACAAGTGAAAATTTAAAAAGAACTTACAATAATTTGAATTAGGTCTCAGATAGTCCTAAACCTATTATCATAATCCAGATGAACAGTGTATTCTAAATAAATTTCAGTGGTGTTTCAAAGGATTTCCATGTTCAATATGCTGATGTACCAATAGCCTGGATTAGAGTTGATGTGCTTACAGTCTTGATGCATCACAATGTTATAATTATCATTGTCTTTAAATCAATTCACCATAATCCCAAAATAGTGATTTAGTGTGAAATCATTATTGAGCACTTTGCGATTCCCGTACATCCTCTCAAATAATAACTGAAACAGTTAAAACTGATTCCTCTAAAGATTTATGTTAAGATAGGAATAAACTATTTTGAAATAAATTAGTCCAGATATAAAAATTAAAGACACAATAACAACCAAGATTAGTATCATTTTCCCAATGAATTTATAAACAAGATTGCTTCTGGAAACTTCAAAGGTCAAAACATAACATAAACAAGTTTAACTCCTAGTAATAATAATCTTACTCTACAATCCAAAATCGTAGACAATAATAAGCAATCCAATATAAGACATCAATCAGGTTACACAATACAAGTTAAATATAAAAGCCATATAATCATGGACAAAAGCTAACACACAATGCAAATTAAATATATATATATATGATTTATTTACATTTTCAGGCAATTACAGCAATTTTTTAAAAAATCTTTTTATAAATCATTTTGAACTTTTCCAAAATAACCATTGACAAATACATTTTTAGCATGATATTAACATACATTTTGGCAGTAGACAAATGAAGTCTTGTAATTGCATATTGACTAGACAAAAGGACAGCTGACCTTATGGTATGACACTGTATCCATGTCCTGTTGGTCTGACATATGTTTTTGAAAACTATAGGCTTCATTTATGCTCAGATTCTTTTTTGTCAGACTTGATCTATATATTTGATGTAACTGTAATGTACAGTACTGTCAGTGCAAATAGTGCTTAACATCACTTTAATCCTTGTTTATTCCCAAATATATTAGATGCAGATTTTGCTTTATTTATTTTATTTCTACCAAATCACATTCTTTTAGATAACACTTCAGCTAGTCGGTAATAGCTGTTTCATTTATGTTGGTCTATATTCTCATGAGTTACTAATTTTCATTGATATAAGCGATGCTACAAATTGAGGTAATCTTTATAAAAAGGTACACATGTTCAAGTTTGTGCAAGGCACAACCAGCATAACTGTTATATGTCCATGAAAGAATGGTAATAATGAAGGCTAAAATTCTGAATATAGATAAAGTGAAATCATCATCTACTTTCTTTTTGTGTTGTGGCTGAACAAAATAATATGTTCCCACACATTGGAAAGCTGGATGTTTCAGCATCTCCTTTGTTTTCAATTGGTGGATTTATCTTTTGTTTGTGAAAGCAATACAGGCATGCTAATCATTAAAATCCTGAAAATTTTGACCATCAACTATACCAGTACATTGAAGTGTAATTGCCTTTCACTCCATAATATTAGCATGATTACAATAGTTTTGTTGTTGTAGTTGTTGTAGGGTTTAACCCTTAAAGTGCGTATCGCGACTCCAGCCGCGCTGTTGTATGTGGGCCCGTAGTGCGTGTCGCGGCTCTAGCCGTTTTCGAGGTGACCAACAGTGATCGCATCCTATAACTTCACCCAGCCATAAATGCTTGTAAAACTATATTTGATTGGTTTAAAAAGGCCCGGAAGAGGCATACTGCAGTACTTTACTATATTATTAACGATGTAATTTTACAAATGCTCGCTCCCAAAAACATGGTACTAGTGCAAAACTAAAATGACCGACGCTGAATACAAAGGTGATTACTTGCAACAAATATTCACGTCTGATAGTGATGCTAATAGTGATTTTGAATAATTTGAGAAAAATGACATTATTGGAGCAAGCGAGATATTGATGGAAATACACATGAATGATTTTGAGCCAATATTTTACGTCGGATGTACATGCTCGCTTGACGTGACAAGATTTCGCGCCTGTCAACCCCCATTCACTGGTAATTCAAAATTAAATGTCGAGATGGTGAATAATGAACAATCGGACTATTGAAGACTTTTTCTTAGATGACGAGCTATTGCATCTGATAGTAGATCAAACAAATCGTAATGCAGATCAGAGAGTTCATGGGCCAGACTTGAAGGAGAAAAAGTCGCATGAAGAAATGGCGGCCCGTCACACCGGAGCATCTAAAACGTTTTTGCATCGATTAAAACAATGGGTTTGGTACATATGTCTGTTCCCGATTCCTAATGGGCTATTGATGATGCGATATCAACCGCATACTTCAGGAAAAAAAGTTTAGTATGGGATATATTTCAAGCTATTCCAGTCAATTTACACCTGTTGGACAATGAGAACAATTAAGGTGACTCTTCACACAAAATCAACCCAATGTTTGAACAAAAATTAAGCCTTTGCTAAGGTTTAATCACCAGATATGGACCTCGGTTTGATGATATTATAATAAATAACAGGTGATAGTTTTTCATGAACATTAATTGCTGACTGGAGGGTTTAAACTTACCTGTGACATTCATGGAGTGGATTTTTGCAAAACTGTCACCCTTCCTTTACCTGTGATTTTCACAATTTATATATAACATATATATAATTTATATATAACATTGTGACAGACATAACATGTGCATGGTTGGACTACTAAAGAATATAACATTTCTTAGATATATTTGAACTTTTCCATAAAAAAAACAAACAAAATTACTGATGAAATACAATTTTAACTTGTCATTTTACCTGTATTTACACCTGTATCTGCAAATATGTTAAACCTACACATGTGTCTTGATGCCAGTCTTAAAGTATAGACACGCGCCATCATTTTTCATATAGGGTTTGTCTATCAGTTGTGTATATTTAATGAAATACATGTAATTTAAAGACTGTGGAGTTTTCTTCTTTTCTCTCCTGAAACAATTCAGCACTGAGGGACCTTTTACTGCAAAACAATTCAGCACTTTAAGGGTTAATGCCATTTTTCAGCACAGGATAGGATATACATGGTGGCCAATATTAATGGTGGAGGAAGAACCTGGGACCCCCCTGCCCCCCAAATAAAAACCACCACCGACCCATGAGAAAATAGTTTTGAAAAATAGTTGTAAGATCGCTTATCTCAAAACAAACAGCAACTCCATTTTTATGGTATTAGCATAATTTTGGAAGCATTATTTCTGAAACTCTGTTATTGTATTTTGGAGGTATCATTATAGTTTATTGGAGTGGTTCAAATTCAAAGGATGCATTTCATTCAGCGCATATTCAAACCTACAATATAAATGCGGTGGCACCATTATGTAGATACACTCTCTAGCCTAATTGTGAGCATTGAATTTAACCCTTTTCTTTCCATTGTTGTCATATTGAAATTATATTTTAATAAAATAGTTATTTACAATTTCAAGGCAAAATAAAAATGTAATTACTGGTGCACTGATATAAAATGTCTAATTCAAAAATACATAAACAAAGAGTAATTTTGCATTTCTTGAGTTGAGACACATCAGTTACATTCACAAATATCTTTCAGTTGATGCCACTAAAACACTTGTGTGTTCATTAGTACTTTCAAGATTGGACTATTGTAACTCAATTCTCTCTGGTTCATCACAATATTTACTCCAGAAACTTCAAAAAGTTCAAAACACAGCTGCTCGGATCATCTTTAGAGTACCTTGATCAGAGCACACCTCACCTATGCTCTGTACCCTACACTGGCTATCAATTCTATACAGAATCAAATATAATATTTGTTCTGTGTGCTATGTTTCACTGACAGACTCCAGTCCAATATACCAATCTGGCCTCACCCATGTGTATACACTGGCAAGATAATTATGCTCCTCTTCTGACAATCGTATACTCATTGTTCCCACTATGAAAACGAAGTTATATGGACAACGTATTTTTGCATACAAGGGCTCAGTGATGGGAACGAATTGCCCATTGAAATTAGACACAAAGACACAGAGGTCCCTTTTAAGAGTGCTCTTAAAAGTCACCTTTTTCAACTGCAGGAACAAACTTAGTGATCCTATATGTTTTCAGCATGTTTTTATGTTTTTCAATTTCATGGTTTTTGTTATTTTTTTTCTGTAGTGTAGTCATATCATTACAGATGTTGTAAAGCGCTTAGAGCTTCTAAAGATTAGGCGCTATACAAAGTCCTCATTATTATTATTGAGTAAAGAAAAGGGAGGTATTTTTATAGCAACC
The DNA here is from genome assembly GCA_030141615.1 of Unio pictorum. NCBI lineage: Eukaryota > Metazoa > Mollusca > Bivalvia > Unionida > Unionidae > Unio > Unio pictorum. The sequence continues at coordinate 335,894 of JARLTB010000369.1, forward strand.
TGCGAATACTCAATTATTGCCATCATCCAATCAGGTTATAAACAAATCTGAATTAGACAAAAACAATGAGAAAACAGAAATTTAAATAAATTTCTTGACTTTTCAAAGAAATTAATACTCTTTTTATGTAATAATTATGCATGCTAACTCCAAGAGAGTTATACAGATAATTTTTGTTAATGTAAACTTGGCTAAAAAATGCATTTAGAATTGCAGTGTGCCTCTTATTATGTCATCTCTAAATTTTTTGTTGCCTTATACATGAGTCATGCACACTTGAGTGTTTATGCCTTTTCACGTTTTTCTTTGTTGTTGCAGGAGGGTGGGTGGGATGTCACCTAATATGTTGTTTTATGGCTTGTCTCCTTTAGGGTAGGTGAGACTAGGTATCACATATTTTGTCTGTGACATATTCATTGTCATTGTTATCCTAAACATTTGAATTTTTTAATGATTAATGGTACAATTCTCAAAAACTTGGAGTAATAACTATTATATTTAGAATACAAAATCATAAAGTTAGGGTCCTTGTAAATTCATATGACTTTACTTTTCTACTGAAACCCCAGGCAAAATCAAGTTCATTTAAATATCTTTGTTAAGATTTTTATTTAAATATCCTTTTATGGTCATAATTACCAAATACTTGGAATGGAGAATTACTAGGCACACATCTTTCAAATTCATGCTTTCCTTCTCTTTCTAGGCAAGGTCACAGTTTTTTAATAGGGTCATATATCACAAAACATGGAAGGGATAGCTAATAACTATCATATGTGGAGAACCAGAATCTATACCTTTCATATCCTTGCACTTCTATTCTCTTTCTGATACCAGGTAAGGTCAAGGTTATTTAATAATCTTGGTTAAGTTATTGGTTTTAGTTTTTCAGTATGGTTACAACTCCCAGACCGTGTAAGGAATAGCTCATAACTATAATACTTGGAAAATCAGGAATCTCTGATTTGCATGTTAATGCACTTTTACTCTCCCTTGGAAACCAGGTAATGTCAAGGTCATCTAATAATCTTGGTTGAAGTTTGTTTTTATTAAAGTCTTTATAACACGATGAGTCCCAAAACCTGAGAGGATTAGCTATCAGACTTGGACTTAAGAACCATTTGATAATGTAGTTCATGTCAGTTCACCCCCAACTTGAATATGACCCTCAGGCAAGGTCACTGCATATCACACAGATTCAGTCTTTACACATGTGTATAGCATCTGTTATACAGTAATATAAACTTATCTTAAATTTAAAATAAAGTTTTAACTTGATTCCATCTTAAGATTTGTTATTGATTTATACTGTTCTTTAATTAACTTTGGAGAGAGAATCTAGAAGGTTGAAATGTAATGGAAGAATTTAAAATTTACTTGAAGTGAATATTCTGCATGTCTTTGTGGGGTTTTAATTAAAACTTTCTTAATTCATCCTTTAACCCTACCAACATCACCTAACAGACACACACACACACACACACTGGAATGACTGCATAAACAGTATGTCATCATATATCAGCTATAGGTTTATTGTCATGCCACTTTGGAGGACAATATGTGTCTTCGCATGCATGGTGTTGTCCACTGTTGGTGTCTTATTATTGTTAAAGTATATTTGTTAACTCCATAGTGTTTGAAAATGACAACACACCTCATTCTGCTGAATACTTATTACAGTATATAGTTTTTATGGATGATATATGTATCATATTATAAAGCCATAATACCAATTTTTATATCTTTTTCAGGTGGTCTGTTCATGCTTGTGGGTATTTACATTTGGTACATTTGTGATTGGAGGTAATATATATATATATATATATATATATATATATATATATATATATATATATATATATATATATATATATAAAAAATCTGATAAAACCAAAAGTATTTTATCTTGATACTTAATTTTGCAGAATTGTTGCTAAATTGCAAACATACAGATTCTCAGAAATGTCAAAACCATTGACCAGGCATATGCATGAAGCCTAAATAGATTACCTATAACAGTTGTTGATTATACTACTTGTGGCAGATACATTTTGGCTTGGTTCTGTCTGCACCATCCATCCCATTCATCTGTCCATATCATCAATCCCATCATCATATCAATATCATTCATCCATCCATCTTTCTTTGCCATCCATCCCATCATCTGTCCATACCATTCATCACATCATCTATCAATACCTTTCATCCAACCATCTTTTTATGCCATCCATCCCATCATCTGTCCATACCATTCATCACATCATCTGTCCACACTGTCCATCTTGTTACATATCAATCAATCCATATACCTTCCATCTCATCATCTATCCATACCATTCATTCAACCATCTTTTTATGCCATCCATTCCATCATCTGTCCATACCATTCATTCCATCATCTGTCCATACCATTCATCACATCATCTGTCCACATCATCCATCTTGTTATATATCAATCAATGCATTCCATCATTTATTCATACCATCTATCCCATCATCTGTCCATGCCATCCATCCTGTCACATCCTGTCATCTATCCTCACCATTCATCCATCTTTTTATAACATCCATCCCATTATCTGTCCATACCATCTTCACAATCATATATCCACACCATCAACCCTCCATTCCATCATCTGTCCATACTATCCATTCCATCATCTGTCCATACCATTCATCACATCATCAGTACATATCATCAATCCTATCATCTGTCCACACCATTCATCCATCTTTTTATACCATCCATCCCATAATTTGTCCATACCATCCATCTCATCCATCCATACCATCCTCACCATCATCTATCCACACCATCAGTCCTGTCATATATCCAAGACCATCCATCTTTACATCTGTCTTTACCATCCATCCCATCATCTGTCCATACTATCCATATCATCTGTCCATATCATCCTAACCATCATCTATCCACACCATCCATATCATCATCTGTACATACCATCAATCCTATCATCTGTCCACACCATTCATCCATCTCTTTATACCATCCATCCCATAATATGCCCATACCATTCATATTATCTGTCCATACCATCCTTACCATCATCTATCCACACCATCCATCCAGTCGTATATCCAGACCATCATTCCATCATCTGGCCATACTATCCATTCCCTCATCTGTCTATACCTTCCATCAAATCATTGGTCCATACCATCTACCCCCTTATCTGTCTGTACCATCTACCCCCTCATCTGTCCATACCATATATCCACTCATCTGTCCATACTATCCATCCCATCATCTGCCTGTACCATCTATTCCTTCATCTGTCCATACCTTCCTTCCCATCATTGGTCCATACCATACATCCCATCATCTGCGACTGTCCTTACCATCCATCCCATCATCTGCCAGTGCCATCCATCCATTCATTTGTCCATATTATCCATTCACTGATCTGTCTGTACCATCCATCCCCTCATCTGTCTATATTATCCATCCCCTCGTCTGTCTGTTTAATCCATCCCATCATCTGTCCTTTTCATCCATCCCCTCATCTGTCTGTACCATCCATCCCCTCATCTGTCTATATTATTCATCCCCTCATCTGTCCATTTCTAGGAATTTATTAGTATAAAGACTGCACATGAATCAATCAAAGCAGACACAAAATTTCAGGCATATTCCAATTTATTAATTAGTTGAAATAGGGTTTTTATGAAAACCTTTAGTGTTATTAAGCAAAATCTGCTATAGATTTAATATACTTGGTGTGCATATGTGGATGATTTAATTACATGTAAATATGTATGCTGAATAGTAAATTTGATACATGTTTTAAACATCTGCAATTTCGCTTTTAATCTGAATTTGGAGTATTCATTTTTATGAACATAAATTTAGTTCATGCTTGATTCTTGTTGCATCTACAAAGCAGTTCTGTTGTCAAAGGAGTGGTACAATTTTGAAAATCTTTTCAAATTAATTTTATCAAATATTATTCCAAGATTGAATTTTATTTTTTGAAGCTTTCAAATTCCAATAAGATCACTGTTGGGACTAAGAAGTTTTGTTGATTTTATGGCAGTATCCAGAGGTCGACATAATTAGGACTTTATTTTGACTAAGATGCAGGTCCAGTCAGCATATGAATCATGACAATGTAAGAAAGTTTCTCTTTATAATGAGATAAACAAGAAAATCAAATAACCTAACTGCATTAACATTACAAAAGAAATTAGGAACATATACAATAACTTGATTTTCAAATAACGCATTTTTAGCAGATAGTTTTACTGTATGCATCATTCTTTTACAGATAGATATAATGGAGCACAATGCTGAAAGGGAGTTTTTAGAATGAAGTTTTTCAAGTACACTCAGATGTTGCTATTTACATTAACTATATTGAATTCTTGTTTACAGATCTTTTTCTCATAGGTGTGTCAGTTGTAGATACATGTGTGATTGTTCATGCTGCAGACGATGTTGCCAAGCAACAAGGAATAAATTTACAGCAGTATTTCAAGCCATCAGAGGATACTTTCATTCCACTGTGACATTCATCCGATACTGTCACCTACGGAGGAGAGAAAGAAATCAGAATGAGGAAAACAACTCAGTGCCTGGTAACCATGCACCCAAAAAACATAAGCTTGGTTCAATTAACTTTTATTTTCCTTTGTATGTTCTATGTAGTTTTATTACTTGAGTGCTTCATTTAAAGGTCCAGGACTGAGATATTGGGGCTCATTAGTGTCATCTTTTCCATCTATCTTCAGTTTGATTCCCCACACCACTTACACCAATAAGACCACCCTCCCTATCTGTTTGGCATTATTACCTGCTTTGGTTAGCAATCCATAGGCATAAATCAATGCTATTTACTAGCTGAACATCTTTACAAATGAATGTGTTCTTTATTAAGATTTCATCTAATCTTTTGTCCATGAGTTAATACTAATCTTAACATTGCTATTTGTTTGTAACTGGTACAGATGAGAAGCCATTCAAATCTTGTTGCAGTTGGTTGTGTACATTGTCTGCCACATGAAGATGTATTTTTAGAAAATTCATCTTTTCCACTCCATTTTGTCAGAATCATGGTCCATGCTGATAATTTAATTACAAAGTCACTTTGTAGCTTGGTTACATAAAGCAGCAAAGCTCAGCAGAAAACATTCAACATTAATTAATCTGACTGAATAAGGCATTAACACTTCCTCCTAAAATGAGTGACTGATTAAATTAATCATAAACACTTGCCCAAATATATAGATGATTAAATTAGTAATGAATGCTTGTCCCCTAAATATTTGACTGGATTAGACATAAACACTTTTATTATGGAAAAAAACCTATAAGTGACAAATAAGTGACTTATATTGCCTATGTATACTGAGCTTGTAAGTGACTTCCCACACTACTTAACGATCACTTACAAGTGACTTATATGTGAAGGATTTCATATCTATATTAGGCATTTCATTCATACATGAATATGCAAATTAGGCATTTCACCTATACATGAAATAAAAATTGGGCATTTAACTTATAAATGAAATATACTTCGCTTATGCATATACTTTACTGATAAACCAAGTGTACTTTATTTGTAAGTGAAGTATAAGTGAAATAGCAGTCACTTACTTGTTCTCCTTTAAGATTAGTATAAATTAAATGAGTGACACTCATCCCCAACCCGAAAATATAAATGGTCAATAGTACTATGAATGGTATATAGTACGTGTGATTAGTCAGGAATGCAATCATGTTTCCTTTTACTGGAATGGAAAACTGTCTTTGAGTACCACAAATCTGATTAATACTTATGTCTTTTATTGAAAAACAACCCAAAACACTCAAGAATATCTAGAAAGTGATAAGTCCCTTGCATGTAATTTGCTTCACTCATCACCCACCCTACTGTCAATTACTAATAAAGTTCTCATCTGATGTATTATTTATTGTGGTCCAAATTGTGCTGAAGCAATATAATGTGCCTGACTACAGCCCATCAAAATACAAGACAATCACAGCTTGGTAATGTTTCAGCATATTGAAAAAACTGATGATGTTTATTATTCAGTTTCTCTGAAAGACACAAATATGCTGAATAACACATTTTTGTATCATCCTCTTCTTTTCAGATGAAGTTGTGGCCCTTTATTTACATTTGGATAATTTATGGCCATTTACATTTGCACTCTGTCTACTCCATGTATCATGAAGAAATTAGGTTAAATACAAAAAAATTCCAATTCATGAAGATATTAAACATGTTTAGTATACAGTATATTTTGTGTCTCACTCCTGAGAAAATGTGAAACAAATATAACCATGTGATTGATTCCATTCTGAATTAGCCTTCTTCACTAACAAGTTTGATGCACTCAAAGAAAAATGATTCATTTCTTGATGATTAAAACTTAGACCGCTAGCACAAGTTCATGACTCACAATGTTAACAAAATCCACCTTCAAATTTCCTAACATTTAATTAAATTCTTGGAAATATCATAATATGAATGTAATTTACACGGAGAAAGGGTATAATAAATAATATAATACAGGTTTGAGAGTAATTATTCATCCTCTCCAGGAAATCAAACCCAGGTCCACAAATTATAACATCATTCATTGTGTTAATGCATACCAACACCTGTAGCCTTTCAACTAAGTGTACATCATCAAACACTAATGGATCTTAGTTATCAATATAGTCATTCCTGAGGCAAATACACTTGCTAGGTGATTCAGCAATTAGGTCATCTACATCCAATTAGGTCATCTACATCCAATTAGATCATCTACATCCAAATTCAATTAGAATAATTTGATAGAAATGCCATACACACTTGCTAGAGTATTCAGCAATTAGGTTATCTACATCCAATTAGGTCATCTACATCCAAATTGAATTCTAATAATTTGATAGAAATGCCATACACACTTGCTAGGTGATTCAGCAATTAGGTCATCTACATCCATTTAGGTCACCAGCATCCAAATTCAATTAGAATAATTTGATAGAAATGCCATACACATTTGCTACGTGATTCAGCAATTAGGTCATCTATAAAAAAATTTAATTGTAATAATTTGATAGAAATGCCATACACACTTGCTAGGTGATTCAGCAATTAGGTCATCTACATCCAAATTCAATTATAATAATTTGATAGAAATGCCATACACACTTGCTAGAGTATTCAGCAATTAGGTCATCTACATCGAATTAGGTCATCTACATCCAAATTCAATTTGAATAATTTGATAGAAATGCCATATACACTTGCTAGGTGATTCAGCAATTAGGTCATCTACATCCATTTAGGTCATTTACATCCAAATTCAATTAGAATAATTTGATAGAAATGCCATACACACTTGCTAGGTGAATCAGCAATTAGGTCCTCTACATCCAATTAGGTCATTATCTACATCAAATTAGGTCATCTGCATCCAATTAGGTTAGCATCAACATCTAATTAGGTCATCTGTATCCAAATTCAATTAGAATAATTTGATAGAAATGCCATACACACTTGCTAGGTGAATCAGCAATTAGGTCCTCTACATCCAATTAGGTCATTATCTACATCAAATTAGGTCATCTGCATCCAATTAGGTTATCATCAACATCTAATTAGGTCATCTATATCCAAATTCAATTAGAATAATTTGATAGAAATGCCATACACATTTACTAGGTGATTAAGCAATTAGGTCATCTACATCCAAATTCAATTCTAATAATTTGATAGAAATGCCATACACACTTGCTAGGTGAATCAGCAATTAGGTCATCTACATCAAATTAGGTCATCTGCATCCAATTAGGTTATCATCAACATCTAATTAGGTCATCTATATCGAAATTCAATTAGAATAATTTTAGAAATGCCATACACACTTGCTAGGTGATTCAGCAATTAGGTCATCTACTTCCATTTAGGTCATCTACATCCAAATTCAATTATAATAATTTGATAGAAATGCCATACACACTTGCTAGGTGATTCAGAAATTAGGTCATCTACATCCATTTAGGTCATCTACATCCAAATTCAATTAGAATAATTTGATAGAAATGCTATACACACTTGCTAGGTGATTCAGAAATTAGGTCATCTACATCCATTTAGGTCATCTACATCCAAATTCAATTAGAATAATTTGATAGAAATGCCATACACACTTGCTAGGTGATTCAGAAATTAGGTCATCTACATCCATTTAGGTCATCTACATCCAAATTCAATTAGAATAATTTGATAGAAATGCCATACAAACTTGTTAGGTGATTCAGCAGTTAGGTCATCTACATCCATTTAGGTCATCAACATCCAAATTCTATTAGAATAATTTGATAGAAATGCCATACACAGAAGTTCTAGTATTCACCCTTTCATGTACAAGTATGATCAGATGATGACTGTTTGAAATTATGTTTTTATTTCTAAATAATATTATTAAATTTCAGTTTTTTTGTTGTGGAAAGGTATATTCTGTGTGATGAAATTTATCCCATTTTAAATTCTAAGAAGAGTTTAACCCCAATCCCAGACTGCTGCATTGTCATTTGATCCATATTCTCCAAAAGTTATAGGTATATTTCACTTGTTCATCCATTCTATTTTGTTCAAACCATTTGACAGTTTTGTTATTGCACACAGATACATTTCATTTGACTTCAGTAGCATTGATTCTTGAGCTAAACACATAAATATGGGTCAGTAACTGATCCATGTCATGCAGAGTAGCAATAAAAGTCAGCCATAGGCAGTACCTCATGCTTTATTTAACTTTGATCTGACTGCAACTCACAGAGTACACTAATCACTAACTCGTGTACAATACACAGAGTACACTAATCAATAACTCATGTACAATACACAGAGTACACAGTCTAATCAATAACTCATGTACAATTCACCATCCTTAACCTCGATCTGACTGCAACTCACAGAGTACACTAATCACTAACTCGTGTACAATACACAGAGTACACTAATCAATAACTCATGTACAATACACCATCCTTTACCTTGATCTGACTGCAACTCACAGAGTACACTAATCAATAACTCATGTACAATTCACCATCCTTAACCTTGATCTGACTGCAACTCACAGAGTACACTAATCACTAACTCGTGTACAATACACAGAGTACACTAATCACTAACTCACGTACAATACACCATCCTTTACCTTGATCTGACTGCAACTCACAGAGTACACTAATCACTAACTCACGTACAATACACCATCCTTTACCTTGATCTGACTGCAACTCACAGAGTACACTAATCACTAACTCACGTACAATACACCATCCTTTACCTTGATCTGACTGCAACTCACAGAGTACACTAATCAATAACTCATGTACCGGTACAATACACAGAGTACACTATTCAATAACTCATGTACAATACACCATCCTTTACCTTGATCTGACTGCAATTCACACATTATACAATAAATAAATCAGTCTCTCTTCCCCTCTTTTTGTGACAGAGGTTTGTCTGCTCAACGATTTAAATGAATTTTATTGGTTTGGTGTTATTCAGAATGACTCAAGCTAGATGCATATCCATATATAATTCTCTGGATTTGATTTGGTATTTGTCCATGAATTCTTAAAATTGATTGCTGCACCAGTAATAACAGTCATTAATAAATATCATAAACTTAAGTATAATGATTGGTAATTTTCCAGGATTATTGAAATGTGCAAAGGTTACACCTATCTTTAAGAAAGGAGAAAAGGGGGAACCAGGGAATTAAAGATCAATTTCAATTCTATCTGTATTGTCAAAACTATTTGTAAAGCATGTAGCTGTTCAGGTCTATACATATTTTGAAACTTACTCTTGATTTCATAAAGTGCAATAAAGATTTAGATAGTTCCACTCATGCCAAACAGAACTTACCAAATTAATTGATCTTTGATAATTGGAAATTGATAATGGACACATGACTCAGGAAAGCCTTTGATCAGGAAATTCTGCTACAGATTTGTCAATCCTTTCTAAAACTGGTTTAGATCATACCTAAACCAAAGGTCTCAACAAGTAAGCATTGGCAATTTTTGCACTATTCTTTCAGGGGTACCTCTTTCTTTTCTATATCAATGATCTACTATTAAATAATGAATTAACAGATTCAGATTTGTTTGCAGATGATGCAACCTTTTACACATCTAGTTATGATACTGAAGTTATCCAATATAGATTAAACTAGATCTTCTTACAGTCAAATCTTGACACAACAAAATAGGATGGAAATTATGAAGGTAAAACAAAATGTATGATTTTGGTGATATCACAAAAGCTACACAAGTCAGGGAACCCAGAAAACTCTCTCTTGCAAAAAATAATCATCCATTAGAAAATCTCAAACATAAAAAGCTTCCAGGTGTGACCGCAGATGAATGTGGAATGACCATATCGATAAGCTTTGTAGAACATTGTCATCCAAAAATTGCCCTACTCAGCAGATCAAGAAATATTTACCTATAGAAACTCGCAATCTATACAGCAAGTCATATATTTTTCCAACAATGGATTATTGTTCAAATATATGAAGAAACTGTGATAAATCTGACCTTGACAGGATTTATATACTGAAGAAACAAGTAGCATGCATACATTTTATATGCATCTATTGATCATCCATCGAAAGCATTGTTTAAAGAACTCAAATGGTTCACAATATATGAAAGGATAGATTTTCAGAAGGCAGTTCTTTGATATACATGTCTACATGGAACTGCACCAGAGTATCTTTAGGACTTACGGCTTATTCAGCACGATACCATTTGCAAGCAATATCACATGGAAACCTTCTAGCACCAAAATTAAGAACAGAGCAATTTGCAAAGAGCTTCCAATACTCTGGTAATGTTCTGTGGAGCAAGCTTCCACTTCATATTAAATCTGCTAAAAATATTGCAGTATTTAAGATGAGACATCATGAACACACATGTGTTTCTAATAGATAATGGAATTTGCTGTTTTAATCATAAACATTTTAAAATAAACAGTAATTATTACTATCTTCATATAATGTGTATTGTTATACTCTCCTTAAGAAAGCCTCAAAGGAGAATAGTCCTTGATTAATGAGTAACCCTCTATAAAAGAGCAATATTATTATTATTATTATTATTATTATTATTATTATTATTATTATTATATGTATTTACAAAAGCTTACAAACTGTACTTTATTTCACACAATGTAACTGCATCAAATTAAATAATGGTCCTGTTTATTACCTTAACATTGACCATTTTGCTAAGTTTTTAAAGGAGACAGCATAGATAAAGATAGAAACCCTAATCCTCTACACCATTAAAAATATCAACTAATGTTTAGTTTGGTTAGTCTCAAAGGTACTTTTACTACGCTATTGGCTGTACCATCCTGAGGAAATAGGGGCTAAGTGTCTTTCTGATGGTCATACACTCTGAAGCAGTTGGATTAGGTAAATGGCCTGGTCAGATATTGAAGATGTGACCTTTGGATTATGAGTCCAACACTCATTACCCACTATAAACTCAAAAGATCTTGACCAGATTATCAGGATGGTCTTCAAGTGGCCTTTACTTTTAAGCCAAGTCACAATCATTATTGAATTATTGTGACATTTTATTAAAACCCTGTATTGAATGATCATAAGGACTAATAATAGTCAAAACTGTGCATGCACTTTGGCCAACTGTGTGAATATGTAGGATTAAATTAGTTGTAAAGAAACACAAAAACGAGACACACAACATGTCAGTGTGTTTTGTTATGTTAATATATTAAGAAGTTTGAGTTTCATGTATAAATCATTTCATTACAGATATCAATTTTGATGGTGTAGCTGTAGAATCTGCAGGCCCAGGTACATATTTATCTTCTTCCTTGTTTTTCTTTTAATTTTGTGCTGAAGATCCTACAGATACTTTTATGTTTGTAAACAAATATTGCAAGTAAGTTCTTCTTGTTGTGTCCAATTGTGGTGTTTACTGATATTACATTTTTTTTAAAACATCCCCAATATATAATGGATATGGTTAGTAGTTTTGAGAGATGAATGTTATGGGAGTTTATAGTGTGTTACATTTATTTTCAGCAAAATGAGGCTGTGATCCATTATAGTAAGGGAGATAAATGATGGATTGTATTTAAAGGGGTTGGAAAGCCATTTCCAGGGGAAATTATATAACAGTGTTAATTGGACTGAGAACATTTTATTTATTTCTGATACAAAATTTCTGAATATATTAATAAATCCACATTGGGGTATTCATAGGGTGAACCTACTGTTGGACCTCTCACTTTAATAAATTACAATCAAGTGGAAACCCAATTGGCTGCAATCCCTTTAGGCTACTTCAATGCATTGGGTTAATATCATTTGGCACCTGACAGGTCTTGCTATCTTGATCTGCTTGTCAGTAACCGGTTGTATCGTTGCATCCACATGGTGATAAAAAGTTAAATATTTTTTTTGTTACATTATCCCTATTTACATCTTGTTTACAATTTTTTTTGTCTTTTTGACTTGCCAGGTCAGGACTGGCCTGTGACCATGACATTATATAAGAAAAGATGGGAAATTGGGTGTTTTTTTCTCATTTCAGGGCATTCTCATTAAATTATGTTGTGAATCTAATTCTGTTTTGAATGCTTGTCATGACAAATGTTATTCATATAACAGTTGCTGTGAACCAGCCAGCAGACTTTCGGGCAAATCATCAACCAGCTAATGGAACTGAAGAGGGTGCCATAGGTGGTGCTGCAGCTTCAGCATCTCCTACTGAGACTGAGAGGCAGGTTCAGTACCGGATTGAAGCTAGAACCAGTAAGCACTCTTTTCAGGAATTAAAAGACAGAAACTTTAACAGAAGAATATATATATATATATATATATATATATATATATATATATATATATATATATATATATATATATATATATATATATATATATATATATATTAAAAATATCATGGCCTTTGAAGTGTTGGTATAAAGAAAATTGATATACCAATAGTATTAGCATATCAAACTGTGATTTGCCCATGGCGTATGAATATGCATAATGATTATGTTTTCATAGCTATTATACTCGGTAAACATAGATGTGAAATTCCCAGAATATTACATTTAAAAAGGAGAAAGTAACAAGAAAATAATTTTTATGTAAAATATTTTTAAAGGAAACTAATATTTTCATACACAAAAAAACCCAACCATACTCAATCCAGGAAATATAAATTATTGAGCTTCACCCTGTGTTTATCTTCTGTCATTTATGTCAACATTGCTGTTTCTAGTTTCTCCCTCCACCAAAAATTTAACACTTTAACTCTGTGTAGACATGAAAACAATGACATCCAATAAGAAGGAATATAATAATCAACATTTAATCTACTAAACTGTGAGTTAATTGGAGAGTTTGATAGAGACATGGCTGAGATGAAAATGATCAATGACATTATGTGTTTTAAATATGAGCTTGTTAGGGAAGACAGATTTGTACACCATAAACTCGATGATAAACTGAAATGTATAGAAAGTAAGCAGAATTCAAACACTTTAAAGAAGACACTTATGATGTAAGGCTAGTGAAAGGATTCTTGCAGTAAAAAAAAATGAATTCAGATATTTACACAAAATACACCTATCTGAACTGTATCAGCACTTGACTGTTTTTGTACTCAATGTTATGAGAAAATATGGATCTGAGTTTGAACCAAACAGCTGAAGAACCATCATCAACTCCATTGATCACCATCTTAAAATAAAAAATATGCAAGTACAATCATGAGAGGAACAAACACAAATTTTGCATTAACAATGCAAGCTCTTCAGGCTAAGCAAAAATGTTTAAAATCTAAAGGAAAAGGAAATAAACCCAATCTGAGTTAACCAATTATACTCGAAAAATAAATGCCTTGTATAACAAAAAACTAAACGGGAAGGAAACACTTGGAGCCATCTTTAACACATTGTGGTTCAACAACTCTGCATTTTGATTTGAGGGGAGTGACTGAACATTACAATCTGAAATGGGGGAGGGGCAATGTTACATTTAAGAAAGATGTGAATGGCCTCAAATATCTTGAACTCAATGAAAGCAGACAAAAACAAGAACAGGAGACAATGCTGAGGACATCAGGGATATTAATCGTAAGATGAATGAACACAAAAACAACAAAGAGAGAGATCCACTTGCTTTCTACAAATGGTGTGCTAAGCTATGACCGGCAGTAAGCACACACTACAATGGGGTTACTATCTTTGGTATTAAGATCATGATTCAAAGAAAGGGTCACACACTACAATGAGGTTACTATCTTTGGTATTAAGATCATGGTTCAAAGATAGGGTCACACACTACAATGAGGTTACTATCTTTGGTATTAAGATCATGATTCAAAGATAGGGTCACACAATACAGTGAGGTTACTATCTTTGGTATTAAGATCATGGTTCAAAGGAAGGGTCATACACTACAATGAGGTTACTATCTTTGGTATTAAGATCATGGTTCAAAGGAAGGGTCATACACTACAATGGGGTTACTATCGTTGGTATTAAATCATGGTTCAAAGAAAGGGTCACACACTATTTTTAAGATCATGACTCAGTATTTTACCTTTCCATTGGAGGTGCTATCATCAAGTTTATAGTCGTGGTTTATTTGTGTATTTTGTCCATTACAATTTCCCTGTTAAATATTTAACGATAAAACTTAGTACTGACTTACAGATCATCACTAGAAGGTGTTTTGTGTAGCACAGGTTCGTGTTCTATCCATAAATGCACAGTCGTGACTCCATATTTTATGTGTCTAATATTTTATGTTTCCAACACAATTTTCTATCCACACATGATGTTGAATGGTGTTTGAGAATGATGTGTGAAATATGGTATACTTGTACATCATTGCTAGAAGGTGTTTCACATCCATCAGGGGTCTTATCTTCAGGGGTTAAACTTATGTAATTTGTTATAACATGGTCAGGGTTTTATCTTTATATATTTTTTGTAACATGGTCTGTGTTTTATCTTTATACAATTTTTTGTAACATGGTCAGGGTTTTATCTTTATATAATTTTTGTAACATGGTCAGGGTTTTATCTTTTTATAATTTTTTTGTAACATGGTCAGGGTTTTATCTTTATATAATTTGTTTGCAACATGGTCAGGGTTTTATCTTTGTGAAATTTTTTTAACATGGTCAGGGTTTTATCTTTATATAATTTTTGTAACATGGTCAGGGTTTTATCTTTTTATAATTTTTTTGTAACATGGTCATGGTTTTATCTTTGTGTAATTTTTTTTAACATGGTCAGGGTGTTATCTTTATATAATTTTTGTAACATGGTCAGGGTTTTATCTTTTTATAATTTTTTTGTAACATGGTCAGGGTTTTATCTTTATATAATTTTTTTGTAACATGGTCAGGGTTTTATCTTTGCATAATTTTTTGTAACATGGTCAGGGTTTTATCTTTGCATAATTTTTTGTAACATGGTCAGGGTTTTATCTTTGCATAATTTTTTGTAACATGGTCAGGGTTTTATCTTTGCATAATTTTTTGTAACATGGTCAGGGTTTTATCTTTGCATAATTTTTTGTAACATGGTCAGGGTTTTATCTTTATATTATTTTTTTTAACATGGTCATGGTTTTATCTTTGTGTAATTTTTCGTAACATGGTCAGGGTTTTATCTTTATGTATATTTTTATAACATGGTCAGGGTTTTATCTTTATCGTCAAGATCAGTCATCAGTTTTTGTAACTCATTTTCTGCAGTTTTTGTAACTCATTTTCTGCAGTTTACTTCTAAAACCTTCTAGGATAGGGGTGTGAAACCTGGCTAGAGTTTTAATTCATAAACTATATGCCTCTAGTGGCCTTTTGATATAGGGAAAAAAAAGTTAATAACGAGACCTAATTTATACACTAGATGTACTTTAAATGTTTTATTCATATAGGGGAATGAAAGTTAGTTAAAAATGTGACCTATATTCATACATTATTCATATAGGGGAATGAAAGTTAGTTAAAAATGTGACCTATATTCATACATTATTCATATAGGGGAATGAAAGTTAGCTAAAAATGTGAGCTATATTCTTACATTATTCATATAGGGGAATGAAAGTTAGTTAAAAATGTGACCTATATTCATACATTATTCATATAGGGGAATGAAAGTTAGTTAAAAATGTGACCTATATTCATACATTATTCATATAGGGGAATGAAAGTTAGTTAAAAATGTGACCTATATTCATACATTATTCATATAGGGGAATGAAAGTTAGTTAAAAATGTGACCTATATTCATACATTATTCATATAGGGGAATGAAAGTTAGTTAAAAATGTGACCTATATTCATACATTATTCATATAGGGGAATGAAAGTTAGCTAAAAATGTGAGCTATATTCTTACATTATTCATATAGGGGAATGAAAGTTAGTTAAAAATGTGACCTATATTCATACATTATTCATATAGGGGAATGAAAGTTAGTTAAAAATGTGACCTATATTCATACATTATTCATATAGGGGAATGAAAGTTAGTTAAAAATGTGACCTATATTCATACATTATTCATATAGGGGAATGAAAGTTAGTTAAAAATGTGACCTATATTCATACATTAGATGTACTTTAAATGTTTTATTCATATAGGGGAATGAAAGTTAGTTAAAAATGTGACCTATATTCATACATTCGATGTATTTTAAATGGTCTTTTGATATAGGGGACTGAAATGTAGTTAAAAAATGTGACCTAGTCCATAAACTAGATGCACTTTAAATACAAGCCATATTGTTTGCAAATATATTATCAGATTATCAACATTCATTTGCTTCTCTTGTGCAATTAAAGTTTAGATAATAATATAAATAAAAAGAAACAAGATGTTAATTAAGCATGATCTTTTATCTGAAATTTGTTAATGTGAGAAAATTGCTTTAGATATTCCGATGTTATATTTTAAACTAGGCCTAATTTTAGACATTCTGATGTTACATTTTAAACTAGGCCTAACTTTAGACATTCTGATGTTACATTTTAAACTAGGCCTAACTTTAGACATTCTGATGTTACATTATAAACTAGGCCTAACTTTAGACATTTTTATGTAACATTTTAAACTATGCCTGATTAAAACATCCTGAGAGACAGATTTAAAGAATATATACCTATATGACACAATAATAGATATTTATCCACTTCATGAGGCAAGCTCTTTAAGAAGACCACCTCTTATGCTGCAAAAAGAGTGACCTTGTATGATAAAATGGGATTTATTTGCTTAATTCTAATAAGCAACCATTTTATCTCTTATAGATCTGAATAGTCTACATTCCATGCTGAAACACCCACCACAGATGCTGAGAGTACGAAGAAGTCAGATAGTGACAGATGTACTGAGTTGTTTTGAGGACTCTTCCACTGGAACTCATAGAATTTTCACAAGCTTCGTTGGTGAGACACAGTAAACAATGATTATATGGATGTACGATTGTTTTATTTCAGCACAACATTTAATCAAATTAAAAAAGCACAGATCACTGCTAATAATAACTGAGGTTCAGATACATTTACTGAGGAAACATCTATCACAGTAGATCCAGGGAAGGCATTTGCAATGTGGAATATTCACCCATTTATGCAATTTATTAGTTCTTTCTTCAGATATTCAGGTCATTATTAAGATGTAAACTTGACCATGGCATAGTTGTGTGTGATGAGAATGTAATTCTTACCTGAAGATGCTTTATCCAATACACAGTTTGATTAGATTTATTTGGGTGTATTTAGAATGTTCCTGTCAGAGGACTTCTGTGTAGAGCCAAACAGAACCTTGCATTACATCAGATGAACAAGATTGTCATTGACAGGATGTATTTCAGGTCATATAATCCCACATATGATGTAGTATTTAGATCCAAATAGGAAACTGACTTCCAGTTTATATATAATGGCTCTGCAGTTACTCATTTCTTCTTGTAGATGAAACATGGCATTAGAGTTACTCATTTCTTACTTGTAGATGAAACATGGAATTAGAGTTACTCATTTCTTACTTGTACATGAAACATGGAATTAGAGTTACTCATTTCTTACTTGTAGATGAAACATGGAATTAGAGTAACTCATTTCTTACTTGTAGATGAAACATGGCATTAGAGTTACTCATTTCTCACTTGTAGATGAAACATGGCATTAGAGTTGCTCATTTCTTACTTGTAGATGAAACATGGCATTAGAGTTACTCATTTCTTACTTGTAGATGAAACATGGCATTAGAGTTACCTCATTTCTCACTTGTAGATGAAACATGGCATTAGAGTTGCTCATTTCTTACTTGTAGATGAAACATGGCATTAGAGTTACTCATTTCTCACTTGTAGATGAAACATGGCATTAGAGTTACTCATTTCTTACTTGTAGATGAAACATGGCATTAGAGTTACCTCATTTCTCACTTGTAGATGAAACATGGCATTAGAGTTACTCATTTTTTACTTGTAGATGAAACATGGCATTAGAGTTGCTCATTTCTTACTTTTAGATGAAACATGGCATTAGAGTTGCTCATTTCTTACTTTTAGATGAAACATGGATTAGAGTTTTTCATTTCTTACTTGTAGATGAAACATGGCACTACAGTTACATATTTCTGCCTTGAATATCATACACGGTCCTGCAGTTACCCATATCTGTCTTGTAGATGGAAAGCTGCCCTGCAGTTACCCATTTCTAACTTGTAGATAAAAAGCTGCCCTGCAGTTACCCATTTCTGACTGGATTATCAAAAGCTGCCCCATGGTTACCCATTTATGACTGATAGATTAAAGCTGCCCCATGGTTACCCATTTATGACTGATAAATTAAAGCTGCCCCATGGTTATCCAAGTGAATTCCAGAAAGGAGTGGATGATGCTGTGCCAGTTAAGAAAATATTTGAAATATTTATCTTAAACGTTTTATCTTGTGATCATTCATGATTACTTTTATTTTGAAGGCAATATCATCCAAACATATTGTACAATTCATCATGGTTGCATTTGACTGCAATAGTTTTAATTGGCATGCATTATCTTGTAGTGCTATTACATACCAGTACACTTGTAGCACATTGAATTATGGATTTCTATAAACATTAATAATATCATCAGTAATTGGCATGATTTACATTTCAGGCCAATACATCATAGGCTTAAATTTTTTTAGACAACATTTTTTTTATATGTATGCCAACAAAGTATATTTCATGCATTTTTTAATTTGTTTTTTAATTGTTAACATCTTTGACTAATGCTGTGATAGCAAAATTTCGCAAAACCTAAAATTAAAATTTTATATGCATGTTCTTTTTGATAATTGTATAACCAGATTAGAATTTTATTTAAGTATACAATTTTAAAATTGTTCATCACTTTAAAATTATTAAACATTACAACACTGTTTCTAGTTAATAGTTTATGGTTTCAGATGAGGATGGAGTTGATGGGGGAGGAGTGACAAGGGATATGCTTACAGTGTTTTGGAATGAGGTTAAAGAAAGGTATTTCCATGGAAATGAGGCATTTGTGCCCCATCTTCGTCCAGAGAGACTTTCAGAGAAGAAAGACTTTGTCACTTTGGGTCGCATACTTTCTCTTAGCACAGCAACACTGAGATCCATTCCTTTTCAGATATGTAGAAGCACTCTTATGGTCATTATATATGATACCTGTGATGTAAATCCAGACATATTACTTGATGATTTCCTCTTATTCCTTGACAATGAAAATAGAGAACTTGTGAAGTCCTCTTTGAACAGCTTTGACAATATGGGTGAAGAGGAAATAGACAAACTTCAGGAATTTTTGATGAAATTTGGGATGGGAATTGTTCCTAGAGCTGCAACCCTAAGACAACATATGATTGACCTTGCTCAAAATGAACTCTGCATCAAGCCCAAGTTTTTCTGTGAAAATATGCGGAAGGGAATTCCTCAAAAGCATATGAAGCGCTTTTGGGTGCACATGACATTGGAACATTTGGATCATCTTTATGAAGATTTTCTTATCACAGCAGAAAATGTCTGGCCAAAGATCCGATGTGAGACGTGGCCACTACAAAATCCCAATGAAAGACGTGTATATGGCTATCTCAGGTATCCCCTATATGCATGAAAAATTTATCTCATCATTTCAGTCTTTTTAAAATAATTTTGTGCAAAAATTTAACAGATATAAAGCTGCTTCAGGTGTAGATTTGCAAGACTTAGATTTAATACTAAAGAATGTTTCTTTGTGAAAGTATTTTAATACTATAATTAACAAGACAAGTTGCAAGCAAAGAATTTGTTTAAAGTCACCAAGAAATCAAAACTTGTACAAAACCCACTTCTGCAAGAGGACATCTTACATTTTACATGTAATGTGCATATTTGTTGCAGACCACCATTCACTGAAGAACTTTAACAGAGAAAATGCTAGATTGACTGGACACATAAATATGATTTGCTAATCTCTTTAGACATACATTTAATAATGCTACAGTATTTTAATCAACAATATATGCATATGTTAGAAATAAATTCCATGAGTGCTCTTTACATTTCTATTTGTTATGAAAGCTCTTGTTTCTTTATGCCATTCCAGAGACCTTATACAGGACCTTGAAGAGGAGACCTTGTTGTCCTTTGTCCAGTTTGTCACTGCAGAAAGAAAAATACCTTCCTCTTTCATCACTGTTGGCTTCAATGACGCTCAAGGAATTGCAAGATGTCCAAATGCAAGTACCTGTGCATACCGACTTGATATTCCTTTGTCCTACAGCAGCTTTGAAGAGTTTAAAACAGAGTTTATGATGGTTCTTAATTCTGATGAAGCAAAAACGTTCAACAGACAATAAAATAATTCAGTTACCATACTGATTTTAAATCAGATCCAGACCTGGAGTTAATGTTTTCAGATTTTAATGATGCAAAATCATTCATTCCTGACTGTTAAGTGACAACATTTGGCCAGTTTCAGAACTGTTTTCAAATATGCAGCTATCCACTATAACATAATTAGAGATCTAGTAATTGTACATGTATGCTGAGTACTGAAATGAGTACTGATGTATATGCTTGATGAGTACTGAAGTGAATATTGATGACATGCCTGATGAGTACTGAAGTGAGTATTGATGACATGCCTGATGAGTACTGTAGTGTGTATTGATGTACATGCCTGATGAGTACTCGAGTGTGTATTAATGTACATGCCTGATGAGTACTCGAGTGTGTATTGATGTACATGCCTGATGAGTACTTGAGTGTGTATTAATGTACATGCCTGATGAGTACTCGAGTGTGTATTGATGTACATGCCTGATGAGTACTGTAGTGAATATTGATGAACATGCCTGATGAGTACTGAAGTGAGTATTGATGTACATGCTTGTTGAGTATACTCTCATAACATCAGTGTCTGTTTCATGAGTTAACTATTTTGCATATTGACCATTCATGACCTATAAATACTATAAATACATATTTCTGATGACACAGTGAAATGGCAAGCATATGAATCACTGGGTTTCAGCAGATGTAAATTTCCATTTGGACTGAAACTCATGTAGATGTTTATCATTACTAAAGATAGGTAAGTAATTCCTGTTCAGTACTCAAAATAGACCAGTAATTTATGTTCCTTGCAAGAAAATTAGATCATTAATTATTTATTAAATTAACCCGACAAGAGTGACCTGGCAGTCTAACTTTTCAGTGGAATATAAATGATTATTAATAAGCTAGAGTTTGATTGGATAATAGGGTATACTGAAATGAGAATGCACAGGTTGAGGATTGTTTTACTAACGTGGTCACACCAATACAACTCAGGTTACAGGAACAGAGCAAATCTCATTATTATGAAGGTAGTTCTAATGTAACAGTTTACTATTTCAGAGTAAACATTTATTTTCAGTTTTCATTTTTGGGGAAGTTTAGATAAAATTATAGAATAAAAGCAGTTTGGACCCAAAAATATTTTAAAGGATAATGTTTTTAAGATATTTAGATCCATGGAATTTTAATTATATACAAGAAACTTAGTGTAAGGTTACAACTTTGGTTTGGCTTAATTTACTGCCTGTAAACATTTACAAACTTATTACACCTTAAAGAATATGCGTGTTACAGTGATGCAGGAACTCTCCATTTCACTAATTTACACCTCTACATTGATAACTTGCACACAGCAGGGTCCATAAACATAGAATGCACTCTAAGCAAGGCACGAATACCTCCAGAAATGATAAAAATTGCTTTGACATCAAGAAAATCATGGAGGCAGAGGCAAGGGAGGCATTAGGGAACTTGGCTGTTTAATGACTGAATCATCATTTTGCAATCACGTTGATAATAATTTTTAATAACGAGCTTTATCTAATGAAGTTGTTCATTAATCTATTTAAGTAACATTTTTTTTCAAAATGTCCAATATGTGAAAGATCATTACAACTGGTTTCAACAACCATCAGGTGTACGCGAAAAGTCTGTGTGTTGCATCACTGCTTTTTGTTTTCTTGGTGAGTCTGGTTCCCATACTGGTCTTTAATAGTATCCTACCAAATCAGGAGTCCACAGAGCAGGAGACTAGACTAACTGTTGATTCACTACCACACAAGATTACTTTTTTCTAAAAACCATGACATTTCGTGATACAATCATCTACATCAAAACTCAATTGTTGTATTGTTCAATTAGTACTATATTGAATTTGTGATTTTGTTGGAAGTAATAATCAAATTTCTTATCATCCTTGAGGATATCTCTAAGTGCCAGTTAAAAAATTCTCTGCAACTTGCTTGCCCACAGTGATCTTCATCAGCGAAATCAAGCTCTTTATTTTATGAAGTATTCATTTTTCTTGGCTGCCTTTCTATCTTTGATCACAGTTATGAGTCAGTTAATTTGAGGTAGTTTATGATACATACACATTAACGTTTATAACAATGGTCCATTGATCAAATAAAGTGAGTTAACCCGACATATGACCGTGGCTACTCGATTTTAACTCTGTATGACATTTCTTGCATTTTAACTTTTCTTTTGTTCCACCTCTTTTATTTGATTCAAAAGACATAATTAACATGATAATACAAAGGAGGTCAGCTTTTAATTCAGTGCAACAATACAACAAATACTTCTGCAAGTTGGTTATCAAAACACAGTTGGCATTTAATTAGGTTCTCAGAGAAATGCTTGCGGACATAGCTGTTATGGTAGATTGATGCATTTTATGTTTAACCACAAATGGACACATTGCATTTATGACAATTACACTTAAAATAAACAAAAAGAACTAGAACACAAATTTGAATTGATAATTTTTTTAATTTAATTTGTATTTATAAATTAAAATACTGCCTTCATTCGATGTAAATGGCATTTTCATTGATCAAAATTTCCTTACATATCATTAACTGCGGTATACTATGAATGTTGTTTGGAACAAAATTGTAAAAAGTTGTATGACCTATTTTTAAATTTGATATTTCATAATGTAAATTAAAATTTCTAGGTCATAATCTACCATTTACAATGATAAAACAAACAATATATCAAAATTTCCGTTACAAATTTTAATCACGATTTTCTTTAAGTTCAACAATTAAGGATTCAAATGTTTGAGTATTTTCTCATTTAAAAATGGGATCCTTGCCTGACCCTGCGTTATAAGTGGTTTTCAAGTTATCAGGGTACGATTTATTGAGAGAGTAGTGTATTTTCAAATCTGTGTGTAAGATGTATGTACAATAAGTATTTCCATTACTTTCTAACATTGTTATGTTTTATACATTGAATGTGGCATTCCTAGACAAAAACCAGAAGTTGACAATGATTGGCTGTTACACACATTAGAGCATGACACATCAGGCTGATTTATTGACAATGCTGTTAATAATGTATATAAATTACACTGTTTATCTGCAGGATTTATTTACATCATTTATTTACATACTCTTTGTTTAGTTACATTTAATTTGATGAAACATCTTGCCAATTTAGTAAACTACTGTATGGATTCTTGATCATTGTCGAGCCTTCAATAGCATCCTTATGACATGTTAATGTATTTACATTTATTTATTGACTTTTTTCATTATATACACCTAGTTAGCATTAGGAAATAATATTACAATGATAAACGTGTTTGTGCCAGAATTATCAGATATATTCAACAGAGGCATATCTTATCTACTGACTCCTGTCATAATAAGTGGTAAAAGACATAATTAAAAAAATTCCAAGTTGAGATAGATGTGGAATGCACAATTAAATTGAAGTCAGCTCTTCAGTAAGCCCAATGAGTGGATAGGAAGAAAGATTGAGTTTCTAATCATTTTGATAAAACAGATTTGTTTCAATTATTATCAACCTTGGAAGCATATAGAAAGGTTTGCAAATGTTGCATCTGTAGCTTGGTGTATGTATTGAAACTTTCAGACATGATTACCCCAAACAAGCTTTGAATGTATACATGACTAATGGGTCACACCATGCCAACCATAGTCTTGTACTGCAGTCTAGTAGTATTGGTGTGTTTTAGAGTTTTACTGACATTATAAAGATAGTTAGCCCCTTTCTTAAAGAAAATTCTGAATAGTTAAATAAAATTTGTCAGTTTTGAGTAAGATTTCCTAGACTAGAAAAGCATTTAGTGCATCATACTTTTATGGGTACATTTTTTTAGCCTAGAGCCGAGTGGTCCAAATAAAGGTCAACAAGCCTAATGTGGCCAATGGGTCATTTTTTGTTCATTCATACAAAAAGTCTGTTCTATTACTATATTATAATTACAATACATACATATATATATATATATATATATATATATATATATATATATATATATATATATATATATATATATATATATATATATATAAGGTGCATAAGGCATAAGCCTTACTTTTTTTGTCCATGTAGCCAATGGCGTTGAATTGAAAGATGTTCATCCACCCTGGTCTGTAGTAAAATTTAGTGCTTACATTGCTGAGTAAATGTTTTGTATAATCAACATTTTGTACTTGATGTGTTTAGTATTATTATTTATTACATATGATGGTGATGTCTTCATCATCTTAAACTTTAGTTACCATCTTGAGAAATCAATGTTAATAGAGACATAAAAGTCTTAATCAAACTTTTGAGTAAGATTTAGTGTCATTGTATAGTAGATATATCTAATCTTGTTTAGCAGCTCAGTGTGATTATACATGGGAAAATGCAATGTCTATCATTTCTCTCTTTGATTTAAAATACATCATTTTTGTGGAGCCTGGCCGCAACATTAGCGGTAAGCAAAGCATACTGGTAACCCTTACAAGAATAACAAGTATCATGGTAGTCTTCAAGTTTTCATTTGTATTTTCTAAACTCCTCGATAAGTTCTCATTTTGATTGGTCATAATCATTATGAAGGTAAGGTAGTTCATTGTGTGACATACATTTTTGACCATTTCATCATATGGCAATGTCACAAGTTCTACAGTACTGCACTGATTATGGGCTTAACATGCAGTCCCTCTCCTTTGAAGCTTCTAAGGAATGGAGTTTCCATTGATTAGAGGAGACTTGAATTTAATAGTACATGTGTGTTTCTTGAGATGCTGTATGGACTCAATGTAAACATAATTTGCTTGATAGATTTGCGTGCACATTGGTGGCATTCCAAACCAATGCCAACAGTTGTAAAACATTTCTATATTTGTTTCCAACTTGTTTTCTTTGTTGCACATTTTTGAGACAGAAATCTAGTTTTTAATTAATATTGTTTTGTAATCAAAATTTGTAAAGTTGATTATGTGAATAAATAGAGGATATTTGCTTGAAGCTAGCGAATAAGACATATAGTTCATCGAGTGGATGAAAAACTGAGTATCTTCATGAGTGGATGAAAAACTGAGTATCTTCATGAGTGGATGAAAAAC
The DNA here is from genome assembly GCA_030141615.1 of Unio pictorum. Classification (NCBI taxonomy): domain Eukaryota; kingdom Metazoa; phylum Mollusca; class Bivalvia; order Unionida; family Unionidae; genus Unio; species Unio pictorum. The sequence continues at coordinate 361,881 of JARLTB010000369.1, forward strand.
TGAGTATCTTCATGAGTGGATGAAAAACTGAGTATCTTCATGAGTGGATGAAAAACTGAGTATCTTCATGAGTGGATGAAAAACTGAGTATCTTCATGAGTGGATGAAAAACTGAGTATCTTCATGAGTGGATGAAAAACTGAGTATCTTCATGAGTGGATGAAAAACTGAGTATCTTCATGAGTGGATGAAAAACTCAGTATCTTCATGAGTGGATGAAAAACTGAGTATCTTCATGAGTGGATGAAAAACTGAGTATCTTCATGAGTGGATGAAAAACTCAGTATCTTCATGAGTGGATGAAAAACTGAGTATCTTCATGAGTGGATGAAAAACTCAGTATCTTCATGAGTGGATGAAAAACTGAGTATCTTCATGAGGGGATGAAAAACTGAGTATCTTCATGAGTGGATGAAAAACTGAGTATCTTCATGAGTGGATGAAAAACTCAGTATCTTCATGAGTGGATGAAAAACTGAGTATCTTCATGAGTGGATGAAAAACTGAGTATCTTCATGAGTGGCAAAGTTATTCACCCACAAGATGAAATGTATCCGTTATTCACTCATTTCAAACAAATATTCTTTTAATTTTATGCTCACATACGTTGGCTACCTAAAGTTTGTGACACAGTGAATTAGCAGATTTCGTAGGGTAATGTCAGCTGTTTACCATACATATTCTGCTGTGCTCTGTGTACCTGCACACAAAATTAGTTCCACATCAGATAACTGGTATTTCCAGAAAAACAAACTAGAAGTTTTTCAAGGATAACAGACATGTACATAAGGAAAAAGTAGTTCACTGACAGAAAATGAAAGGGAGGTAAGTATGTTCTGACCCCAAATAGTAGTTCCTGTTGTGAAAAAAATATTGATATTTTTTCACTACATTGAAATATCAATATTATTTTTATTAGAAAATCAAGTAATTCACTGATTAACATAAATAAAAATTGGTATTTTTTAATATACATATCATTTATTAAAGTATAATTATTATTACAATTGTTGATATAATCAGTCAGTAAATGTATATTATTAATTTTTCTTTTGTTAGAAATATTTTAAATTAATTAAACTGTGATGATATAATTTTCATAGCATACATATCTATGTTATATATTTATTTCTTTGTTTGAAAATATTATGAGAGAATTATTGAGATATTTTTAACGATGGCCAAAATATGTTGTGAGACAAATATTTTTGTTACAAGTTTAAATTTTATTCATGGTGTATGTTTTGTGAGACTACAGAAAATCAAATGAGCACCTAAGCATAACTTTTAAAAAAAATAACACAAAATGTTTTATTGTATTTTATATGGCAGCAATTATTCTTAAACCTTGTGATTTTTGTAATTTTTGTTGATTATATTATTTATACATTGTTTTTTGTTGTCATATTCTGGTTAGCTTTTTCCCTATGTCATACTCTGCTTCATTTATTTTAAGGATAGGTAACATGCATGCCTTCTGGTTTTATTGTAAGAGAAATCTTAGATTATAAGTGTTTGTACACATGAATCAAATTTTGAAGTCAGGAGTATCACATTTTGTATGCATTTTATAATAATACGTACTATTTGTATTTTGTATGTTTTCATATTTAAAAATTTTAATTATCTACTGTTTATACATTTATGACATCTTTAGTCATTGAAGCATTAATTACACAGTAAGTGTTAGTTAAATGTACATGTATTGGTGTGGAGTAAGGCTGCAGTGTTTATACATGTAAAAAGTTTAGTTTAGATTACAACCTGTAAACATTTACACCTGTAAATTGGCTTAGTTCAGTTTATTACCTATAAACATTTGTACCATAATAAAAAGGCTTAATTTAGTTTGTTACCTGTAAACATTTAATCCTGTAAAAGGCTTAGTTTAGCTTACTACTTGTAAACATTTAAACCTGTTAAATTGCTTAAGTTTATCTTACTACCTGTAAATATTAAGCCTGTAAAAAAGGGTCAGATTTAGTTTTACTACCTGTAAACATTTAAACCTGTAAAAGAATTTGTTTCATTTACTACCTGCAAATGGCTTAGTTTAGTTTATTACCTGTAACATTGACACCTTATTTCACCTGTAAATGGCTGCTTGTAAACATTTAGAAAATCAATAACTGTGTAAACAAACATGCACATGACTATTAGTGAAATAGTAATTACCTGTTTGAATTATATTTCTGTGTAATTGCATATTGGCACTGTTTAGTAGGATTTTTTCTGTTAGTTATTTTCTTAAAGTATGCAAGATTTTTGCTTCATATGTGGCATTGCTGGGGAAAAGTTAGTGTAAATAATAACTGGTTTTGACACACAACATTATGTAACTGATTTTCAGATCTTGCTGACCTCCATAAATTGTTTAAATTATGTTATTTACCTTTTATAATATATTCCTTAACACTAATTGATAAGTATCATTTTATTTTAATGAAACACTTTTGAATTTATAAGCTACTGCATAGCTGTGTTTCTTTGTCAGGGTAGATCCTACAAAAGCATCTTACGTCCAGGCAGTGTGATTGATTGCATTAGTGATTCAAGTTTTCATCATTTACTGCCAGCTAGTTGAATTGTTAATTCAGATTCTCTTGATTCACCTACATGTAGCAGTTTGAATAATACCATGACAATATCAATATGTTTTACCAAAATTGTGAGATATATTCAACAAATGCATGTCTTACAAACTGAACCCTGTCCTAATTACAGGTAAAATACCTAAAAGAAATTAAAGAATTGAAAGTTGATTGATGTATGGCATGCACATTGTTGATGGCTTACATATAAATAGCTTTCAGCTATATGTCCAATGTGAATATTTTGAGAAAGGTCAAGGTTGAGTTTGATTCATTTGACTAAGCAGTATTGATTTTTTTTATTGCATGCCAATTTAAAAAGTTTATATCAACTGCAGCCGTAGTGACAATAAAAATGATTTTGTTAGATTTTACAAGCTACCTATTAATATTACAGTTTATAAAATATGTATATTATATATTCAGAGTCTATGCTTGTATATATGAAGTCTTGTTAAATGCTATTTTTACTGTGTAATCAGATCTTAATAAAGAAAAACAATGTTATTGCTTATTTTCTAAGCTTATCATCCCTATGATAATGTGATGTCCTGTTTTGAAGCCCTTCATTTTATGACTGTACAGTTAATTTATTATTATATATTCGGACCTCAAATGGTTGAGTGGTCTAAAGTGCTCACCTTTGTGGATCACTTCCATCTCACTTGTCTACTTGGGTTTCCAGTCTTGGTTTTGAATAATGTGTTTATATGAGAAGACTTCCAAGTAACTTGCTATGGATTCTAGTGTTTTCCTTGGTTCTTTCTCCAACAGTTATACTGGCTGCCATGTATAGCCTAGCTTGTGTTGAGATATGGTGTTATAACCAAAACAACAACATTCAAATTGTTATATTTGATCTGATCATGATCACCATTTGTTGACTTATTGCATTTTATTTTAGTTCTGGACTCATAAGAACTGTTTATAACATGGTTTCATATATATATATATATATATATATATATATATATATATATATATATATATATATATATATATATATATATATATATATATATATAAGTTCTGGACTCATAAGAACTGTTTGTAACATGGTTTCATATATATATATATATATATATATATATATATATATATATATATATATATATATATATATATATATACTGAGTACACATATTCTGTTATAATGGAGGACATAAGAAAATAGGACATAAGAAAATAACGAGAAAAATTATAAATTAATAATCCCCGTTTTCTCTCTCTCTCTCTCTCTCTCTCTCTCTCTCTCTATATATATATATATATATATATATATATATATATATAAATTCTTTTTTTCATACTACAAAGTCCATACCTCTAAATTAAAATATAAAGTACAACTGTATATATATATATATATATATATATATATATATATATATATATATATATATATATATATATATATATATATACTTCCCTGCCTATGCTAATGTTAAGCCATTTTCTCAATAAAGAAACTAGTCAGCGGCAATCGAACAGCAAGCAACATGCAATTAGACTTACCAGCGATGGAATTTTTCCCGCCTCAGTGCCCTCATGGGCATTGGGTTACAACAAGCTAGCAGTTGGAGCCTTCGATCAGCAGAGAAGAAGACTACTCTACTCTTCATATGGGATAAGGAAGAAAATGAAGACAATAAAAGGGGGAATCTCATGTACAGGAGAAGTAGGGGTAAACGGCAACGGTGGTGACCCAGCCAGATCGCAGCACCCCACCCCCAACACCAAGGATCACCGAGGAACCTGCCTCCAACCCTCCTGAAAAGGAGGAAACTGTACAGGTGGATGTAATAAAGGAACTCCAGGATCAGATAGCATTGCTATCTACTAAACTTCTGGATCTTTTTTGCGGCCCAAACGGAGGAGGGTGCCCCGTTACCGCCAATGCCAGAACCTTCACAACCACAACCACCACAAAAGGGGAAGACCAAAACGGGGATGATTAAGTTAAGTACTCCTACCCCAGTGTAGACTCCAAAAGTGGCAATGAATTTGGATGAAAAACTTGAGGATGCCTTGCCACAAGACTAATTTATGTCACCGGTTAAAACAGTGCGCATGCTGATCAAAACAAAGGAAATGATCATGGGAAAACTCTGCAGCGACTTGGGCCTCTCGGAGCTCATTAAGGACAAAAGGAAAGCAGGAAGTTTCATTTCCGCAGTCACCTACAGAGGCGTAGCGATGATACTTTGCGCCCGGGGACAAACTATAAAATTTGCGCCCCAGCGATCTTGTGACAGATTTATTACTCTTGTTTTCTTATTATAATGTAACGTTGCAAGCCTCATTTTGGCGCCCCTGTACCTTGGCGCCCGGGGACATATGTACCCCCGGCCCCCCACCTCGCTACGCCTCTGGTCACCTACATGGGCTTCAGGTCGCTGCAGACATCGCCGCCCAGGATGAACCAATGGCACTTTGCCCTGAAGATTCTAACCCGCCACTACTATGACATATTCGAGCAACGGCCCATCCATCACCTGTTTGATGCAGCGCAGCATTTAGCCCCCCTCCATGAAATATATTTTCCCAGAGTTTCCAAGGAGGAAGAAAGAACCGCTGCATTCCTTGCAGAGATGGAGGACAGACGAGGCACCTTCTGCCAGTCTGACATACAGCCCTTCTAAGGGCTAAAACATTGGCATTTATCCATTGAGTTCTCATTTGGCACGAAAACTCTATTCGAACAAGCTCTACTGAGAAATCGGACTTGATCATTTTGAAACACCGCTCCAAATTTACAATCTATTCAAACCTAACAGTGACCAAACTACATATGTCGCTTAGACATATTAGAACACAATTTGTTAGGGACTTATAATATGTACACTATGTACTAGAAACATTGGTTTGTTAAATGACAGGAAAATTCTACAACTTTTAGAATTTGATTCAATTGTACAGGTGGCTTACACAATATTGGTATATTTTTTGTCCATTAGTATAACTGGACTGAATTTGAAATAAGTATGGCTAGGGCCATCCAAGGCATAAACTACATCCAAAGGCTGAATCTCCTGGACTCTTTCCTCCTTTTCCGCGACCAAGAAACTCTCATCATGACGATATGAGAAAACTATTTTTCTCTCATCATTATTCGTGCCATTGCACATCTGGTATCTTCCTACTGGTTGGTTGATAGGGTTGATACTACTCCCACTTACATGAAAGTCTTTCATTCATGTCGATAGTCCCTCAATAGGGACTCGACATGACGACCAAATTAAATAGCGTAATTTGTATGCATAAACGCCCGTTTGGATGTGACACCATTCCTTACCCCACGGGAAAAATTAAATAACTGTCATTTGACAGATACAATAGTGCTAAATGACCATTCGCGGCCGAAGCACTTTAATTTAACTACCTACCTAATAAAGAAACTATCCTAGTCCCGTGGAATGCTTAATAAAATTCAGAAACGTACATAATATTGCGTTATTCTGGTATTTAAAGTTTTTATTAAGAAAAAAGAAGGTAGCAGAAAAACTGACAAGTTCCGCAGTTGTGTATCAGATGAAAAATTATTTATTTCGAGAGAATGCAACATTCTTTGTCAAGAAGATCTATGAGACAGTTCACTAACGTAACTTGGCTGTTGTTGTTAGGATCTGACACATCTACCTTTGTTCTATATATCGGTTTTATCAACATTGTGGTCTGGATTTATCGACTCGTACAAGTTTAAAAATACAGGTTAAAACAAGTTTACGAAAACTTCTAATAGATTTTTCTTCTGTCCAGTTAAAATATTTTTTCAAAACAGAATCATCATCAGTTGACCAATTCGATTTCAATTTTTCAGTACTTTAGTTTATCATGTGTAAATAATGGTTCCCTTAAACCATATAATAATGTTTAATATTAAAAGGTTCTTAATTCTCCATTGCCTCGTCGTTAATCTCAGTTTGTATTCCTGATGTCACGTAAATTGTGTATTTAATGTTTGTACATTATATCTGAAATAAAATGTGCTCGTTTATCGTTTACGAGTAGTGTCACAAAAGAATGGTTTATTTACATACTATATAATTTCAGATACTTAGTTCGGTTCAGCCTACGCCATACACTTTGATTGACGCCATACACTTTGATTGACGCCATACACTTTGATTGACGCAGGGATTATGACTACGCGTATAATAATGGTTTCTACAGTGGACTTCTGCGTCCATATTCTATAGATCACTGATGATATTCTACACTTATATCATTAATAAATAAAAGGTATATATGTGCGATATATATGTATGTATGTATGTATGTATGTATGTATGTATGTATGTATGTATGTATGTATGTATGTATGTATGTATGTATGTATGCGTGTGTGTGTGTGTGTGTGTGTGAACCAGTCGGGAAATAGGTGAATATTAAAAAGAGTATATATGAGTTTGGCTGACCAAGATTGATTATTTATGTATAGTTATGTTTTAAGAAAAAGAATCTTTTGATTCTAGTTGCAAGTGAACAAATAAATACATCGTTTTACTGATGGAATTTCAGTCGTTTAACAATCTTGAGTTTGGAACACTTGTTACTGAAATTAGAAATTGACTCTTTGGTTCCCTGCATTTGGGTGTTTGACTTTGTATATTGCCATGGCGTGAAATACTGGCGCTACGTTAGTATATGTAATAAGGTGAAACCATGCAGTTGTGAAGCTGGTAAATAACCGCTCCGGTGGCCTAGTGGATAGAGCGGAAGCAGGATGTCGTGGGTTCGATCCCCGGCCGAGTCATACCAAATACTTACAAAAATGGTACAGCTTCCTCGCTTGACGCTCAGCGTTAAGAGGTTAGTGTTAGGACTGGTCGGCTTGGTGTCAGGATAATGTGACTGGGTGTGACATCATGCTACATGTCTGCGGAATGATGCCCTAGTGCTAGACATCACTTTAAACTGCCTCACTGCAGACATATTAGCGATATGACTGAAAAATTGTTAAAGCTACGTTAAAATCCTAATCAAATAAACAAAGCTAGTAAACAATTGTGAAGTTGTGATGTAAGTATAGCTGTGAACTATTGTGGTCATGCAGTGATTAGAGGGAAAGTATTTATAGTCTGGGCGCGTTAGAGTTTCGAGTTTACAACAGAAGTTGTAAAGAAGTCCTAGTAAATCAGGAGAAAACATATGACTTCAAGCTGGATTCACGTTAGGTGTGGTGTCGCTCGGTTTCGCTTCCCTTTGGTTTATTACAATATGTATTTGTGAATTAATGAAAGGGTCTCATCTAAAAGCCAATCTTTGTATTCATGTGTACTGTACAACAATGTCTCTAATGTTATTACTTTGGCTTGGATTTACCTTGGGATGCTGATTAAGCCATGATGATACATGGACAATGCCTAAGGAAATATCATGATGATAAGGAACTCTGAATACAACTCACCGTTAAACGTAAAACGAATGTTTTGGTTATATAAACTGTTGCCTGTTGTTGTTTTAATCATGTTCATCATTGACTATTTTGTCTGTGTGTGGTCTCAGTTACAAATTGCCAGAGAAAAGGTTTGTCAAGAATTACTGCCAAAACTTTCAGCATAAGCATCGATCATTTCAGAAAAACGTACTTAGCTCATCAAATAAATATCGGGCACATTTTGATATTTTTGAGGTAAATAAAATCTGCATAACTGATCCATGACCAATGTTATGTGGAACAAATATATAACACGCTTTCTTTTTTTTAAATTTCATTATCGTTGAAATTGAGAATGATAAGGTTGTTCTAACGAGGTAAGTACGGGCGAGCCTTTACCCATTTTGAATATTTTGTTCACAATTTCAAACCAACAGAGTTCTGCTTGGGAAGGGTATAATGCTTTTATACGATATATAACAAAGTACAAGCAACAATTATTCTGGTCGCAGAGTTAACACTTCATGAATTCTGTATTTTTAGTTACTTTATGCGATGGATAATTTTGCTTACAGAATAAGACAAGCTAATGTCTAAAAGTCATGCAGAAATGAATAATTTCACTAGATATTATCTGCTGAACAAGTCCAGTTTCTCGCATATACAGATTGTCCGGACCCTGAGACTCGAACCCATGTGGACAGATGTCATATTGCAGTGACATGCAAAGGCGAACGCTTTAGAATACTCGGCTACCCATGTTTCCGTCTATGAAAATGTCAAACTATATCTCATTTCTATCTTATAAGCAACGAAATGTTATGTTTTTTATTCAGATGCAAATTTCTTAAAAAATAGTCGCAAGTCTTCCAAAAAAAACTTTATCATTGGCATTAAGATTAAAGAAAGAAAGAAAAGTTATCGCTGAAAACATGTATTTAAACCTTTTTTTGGAAACAGATTACAATTCGAATTGAAGTAATGTTAGATGAACTACAGTAATTTTAAATTTACATTGAAGTGGACTATCTTTGTCTTGTTTCATTTGTGTAACGGCTGGTTTGTGCACAAGAGATATTTTTTCCTGGTCGAAGAAATCTTTTCTGAATGCTGTTATTTACTGGGTCATTCCAAAATTACTAATCAAACAAATGAATTCAGTGGGAATGGAAGAATTACGACATCATACCACTTCAGTTGCTACCGAAAATTGATACAAACAACTAAATGATCCGCCGTCTTTGTCTGATCCTGAAACAGTTACGATTCCTGTGTCCGGAATAAGTACCTCGCCCTCAAAAATACCATCACCAGCTCTTTTTAAATGTTGCTTCGAGACTTTTATTCTCTGCAGAAGCTTGGACTCTAGCCGAAATATTACGGAGGATTTGGCTGGGAGGGACCCAATTAGTGGCTCTAGTAGTCGGCAATTGTATTTTGTAATAGTCCCGTAGTAACAATGAGGAAACTCGTAGTATGGAGACATGGGCTTTTGGCAATCAATTAGATACGCCATGGACGACCTGTATTTATCGCTCTCTTCCCATGGTCGTTTAGCCATAATATCCAGTGCGTAGAAACCTTGAATGGGCAGTCTTGTCCTTACAACTATTTCATTAACCGACGATTCAACGAGAGTGCTGTTTTCAAGATTGACGTCTTTATCTTGTGCATGGTGAAGTTTGGCTATCGCCTCAACTTGTTTGGTTGTTGGTATGTTTATGCTAAGATCACCATCGTTTGTTGTGAAAATCGGAATTGCTCTGGATTCCTCTGCAAATCCATATTGTTTATATTCTGGGCAAAACGCCCACGGTGCTTTTCTTGAAGGGTACGGTTTCGCTTGTACATCAGGATCAGTACACTTAATTATATACTTAAGTACTAAATTGTGGGAAGCTGTTTGTTTTCCTATAGGCTTTGCAAATATTTTTAAAACATATTTCTCAACATTTGGTGGTCGTACATTAATTTTCAGAGTGGTCATGTTTGATATGTAGGACATGGCATAATGGCTCATATCTGTACCATTGCTGAGTGAAAAATTTATCAACCAATTTTCTATGTTCCCCTGTCCATCTTGGATAGTAATCGTGTCATCCGATTTTAGTTCAAGCACTGCAGACTTATGTGATATAGGCATTACTCCAAACTCTAAGGCAGTGCTACTTAGCTTTACTCGTTTGACAAATTCTTTTACTGAAATTGGTTTATCCAACAATTGCCATTTTGAATCCTGTCCTTCCTTATGTTTCGTGGATGGATAATGCTCACTTATGAAATGCTCCGGATCTGTAAGAAAGTAGAATTCTGTGAACTGTTTGTTAAAAATTTGTCCCTTCAAATGGCCAGATCCCCACATACACTCTATAAATCGCCAGTCACCATCAAGAAGGACAACATTCCATGCATGATTAGGTTTCGTGGATGGAGTGATAGCTACTTCAGGGTCGTGGTTGTAGCCCTTCGCATGTCCGTTGATCGTTTTAACGGGAATATTTACGACCCTGCAAGATTAAACGAAATATAGATCATACAAATACTAGCTTTAAAATTTGTTTCTTTTTGTAATAGGTAAATGCCTCTTGTTGTTGAGCCTATCAACATAAAGTATTTTCAGATATGATCATTCGTGGTTGAGAACTCGAAAAAAAATAATAATAGTAAAATAGGCTCGAAAATAAATTAAACTTTCCAGACATGCATTAATTTCTTCTTGGATAACAAGTGATGTGCCCACAATATAAATCTCTTTCAAAAAGTGCACATAAATTTTAGACTGTCCAAGAGAGCATCTTACCTGCAAAATGCCGAGAAGAGATCCGCGTATCCCAGACCCACAGATTTTCCTGTTTTTAAAACTTCATTTGGATCACAGGAATTTGTTATGCCACTAAGATAACCTTCCGTGTCATATCTGAAATTATATGTTCAAGCATATGCACGTTGACAAATAATTAAATTTATATTTGAATTCATGCTATGCAGCGTGGATTAGGACTTGTAATTGCCATTCCTAATTTAGCACTTTCCCTAAGTTCGAGATACTCGAAAACATATAGTCTTCGTACTTGAATTCCTGTAAATTCTATTAGCTCGTGATTATCCCTACTGGTGTATGTCGTAGTGTTGCTTGAGAGCATACGAATTCGTGGACAGGGCATATTTTACAGAAAAATTTGAAACAGAATATTGATTGCAGTAACTATCTAAAACTCTGTTCATTTCCGTTATTACCCCCTTTTCAAAATGAGCAAGAATATTCATAATAACAATCATGCATACATACGGGTCTCACCATCCACCTGTCAGCGTATAGGTGCTTGCAGCGACTGTATTCTGATTAAATTATTCGTATGTAGTTTCATAACTGCATTCACCGGAAGGTATAAGTTTGAAGATAACACTTGTCAAAGAACATCAGAAATCAGTAAAGGTTAAGCGATCATGCTGGATACGGGAGATACATCAGAAGTTGATAAGCACATGTTGACATCTATGTGATATAAATTTAAAAAAAACTACCACTACTACTACTAAATGGAACAATTGATTTTCAAACTAATGATAATTTAAGTTTTTTTTTATTTTAAAAGATTGAGAAATACATTTCATATTATAGCAACACTGTTGTGATTCTGAATATATGTATTTACAATTGATATTTTTTTCAGTGGCTTCATGAATCTAATTTACGTCGGTGTAAACGCAATTGTAAAGCAATATTCATATTTCATCTTGTTTCAACATTTAAATTACCTATACAGTACAAACAGAAGGCAAATCTGAAACATTCTATATCTAATGTGTATTTTAAGCTATACCAAACCAATGACATTTGTTATATCAAAATAAGATGGATAAATATAAGATTGATACAAAATCAAACCAATGCCATTTGTTATATCAAGATAAGACGGATAAATATAAGATTGATACAAAATATATTTATGGACCACATTAAGTGTGATGGACCGGGTGAATGTCAATAACATCACCACTATATTGTGGGAAACGGAAATGACGTTTGAGCGTGATATATTGAAGACCATGTTGAAGTTCGTACGAAGTAAAACATAACATCCACAGTATTTGCCTAGCCACTTTTATCTTGGGACACAGTTTAAAAAAGAGGTATATCAAGAACAAGCCTGGTTTAAGCGGGGTGTGGGTGAGGAGGTTAGAGAATCGACCTACACCTGTTCGCACATACCGACGATGAACAAGGAGGGGACCGTTACAACCTGCATCATATCTGGGACAATATGTTAACATCGTTCACTATTCCATCTGATGATGGTTACGACCATAATAGAACAGTCATCTGATAAAGTCCTTAGTACGAGACTGAAAGCTTTAGGTCAGCTTTCTACATGTATTGTGCATGTGAATTAAAAGTTACAATATTACCAAAAATATGCGTCTTAATTTAGTTTTTACTTAACGAGATATTTGTATAGTTTACGCTAATCGTATTATTCCAGATCTACTTTCATTGAACTCTGTAAAAAAAAAAAAAAAACGTCGACAAATGATTCGGTGTGCTAAATATACTCATTACTGCAAACATTGGATTGGATCCCCTATTTCACACAAAATGTGGAAACCTCAGATAAATTTAGCATTCAATGGAACCTGAACATATTATTTCTGCAGAAAAAGGACCCATTTCTCGTGAACTCAGTATGTACTATTACTATCATAATTACAAGGACCCATTTCTCGTGAACTCAGTATGTACTATTACTATCATAATTACAATGACCCATTTATCGTGAATTCAGTATGTATTATTCCTATCATAATAAAAAAGGACTCATCTATCGTGAACTCGGTATGCATTATTCATATCATAATGTGATCAATACAAGTAAACATAATATGATAAAGTGAATATTGGCAAATTTATAGAGGCAGTGACATATATATATATATATATATATATATATATATATATATATATATATATATATATATATTCATTATCATATATTTAGTTTTAGTCATATGCCTTTTGAAATATCTATATCGCGACCGGATACTGTATTGAAGAATAAAAACTGAGAAACTATTGGCTGCATGCAGTTCATCTAGCTGACATGATGGATCTTCTTTAATATCGATATCGAATGTATCTGACAACAAATGGAATTGTCCATTAGTGTATGACATACCTGATATTATCCGTAATCCAACGATAGAAAGCGCGGACTCTCTCAAGATTATTTTTGGCAGGTTCCACGAGATAATTTGCTAGCTCGCTTACTGAACTTCGAAGAGAACTTGGTGCCTAAGGGTAAATGGGAAATAAAATCAAAAGTTACAGCATTTTTCAAATCCTAGCTTTGCATTTGAAGTTGGAATCGATATAGAAAGTAACAAAATAAATTCTGTGTCAAACATTGACAGCAAGCAATTGTACAAGGCCGAATGTCCGCTTTTTAATTAGCATATTTATACAAATCTGCAAGATCTTAGATAATGAAAATGATGTATAAAGAATAATTAGGTGGGATAAATTACAATATAGCTTTTGATATTTACAACTCGTCTAATAGAGAAGCCCGTATTTGCGAAATACAATCGTAAATTCAACAATGTATATCTGGGAGCTATCTGTATCGCTGAATCCTTGCATTGGCTTTTGAAATGTATGGTAGTCCAGTGGTGTCCAAATTTGAAAGTTCTTCTGATTTTTGAAACAACTCTTTTGTGGATTAAAAATTCTTTTCCAACTCAAGATAACCCTCACTATACTGCTATTTTAAAGGATGATGCCAAATGATAACCATTATATGTACTTTTTTCTCCCTAGACTTTTGTCTTTCAATGCGGCAATAATGAAATAAATGCAGTGACAAATATCATGACAAAATGTAAGACTAATCCAACTGTACTAAATTGTCTGTACCATCCCTTTTCCCAGTCATTGAATAGCAGTACACTGATTCAACGATTTCTTCTATAGTAATTAACTCACATTCAGTGAATTAATTTTGGCTGCAGCTAAATAAAGAGGACACTGCCCTGCAGTACTGTTGTGGATAGACTGTTGGCAGGGCAGTGTCCAAGATGGCAGAAAGAGAGGTAGACAGAGAAAACAGTGGGCTGACAACATCACATAATGGAGGAAAAGTTTGCGGAGACAAAGGCATTGGCACATGCTCGAGACAAGTTGAGGGAACTGGATGTTCAGCAGCACAGTACTTCAACGACCACACTAGATCAAGAGACTGATGATGATGATGATGAAATAAAAAGGACAAGGAGAAACAGCGAACGCCGTCCAAGTCATAAATATGATGCATGCCAGAGGCTAGCAATAACAGCAGTCCTTCCACTTGACGCCAGGGCTATTTCTGGCCATAACTATTACATCCGTGTTAGTACAATAATACCAGATAATCTATGGCAAGAATTTCACCCTGAATGTATCTTTGAAAATACTTTGGATTAACATGATTTTTTAGGACTTGGAGAAACTGGAAAGTTCGTTACTGACAAAGACATTGTATGGATTATAAATGGAAAATATAGTGATCTGCATCGTGTCAGTGTCTTGGCCAAAAACCTTTAAACTGGAATCTCATAAATTTATATTAAAAGTGAACACATTTACCTTTTGACAGTTTTGTGCAAAATAAAACTGTCAAATTAAAAGTAAATTTTAATTACCTTTCTTTTAAATATAAATTTAACAGATTTTTAAAAGTTTTTGCAAATATGTTCATAGTTATAGTCTATGTGGGGTTCATGCTTATTAACCGTATCATGAATGCGTTGACATAATGCTTATCAACCGTATCATGAATGCGTTGACATACATGATTATTAACCGTATCATGAATCCGTTGAAATACGATATTACAGTTCTAATGTTTGATGATTTTCAAATTATGCCAGAGAAAATTTCAGAAAAATATCTTTAAAATTAAAATTCAAACTGAGACCATTATTCAAAACACTCGAAGACATTTTACAAATTGATATCGTGTCATTTACATTTACACTATTCATTATGGGTCAGATGATTTAATTTGTTAGGTTATGATAAAGTTATTGGATGAGCAACACACACACACACACACACACACACACACACATATATATATATATATATATATATATATATATATATATATATATATATATATATATATATATATATATATATATATATAATTCAGTAATTGTTTCTTAACATAATGAGAAGGTGGCTAATGAGAGGATGGCGATGAATGCTCTACATTCAGACTGTCTACTAGGCCATTTTAGGATGGCAGAGAACATTACATGTGACTTAATATATACAGCAACGTTTAACACAAAATACCTTATGTTATGCATTAAGGTACAGAAGTTCTGATCAAATAATTTAATATGTAATAAAGCAACTTCACGTGCGCATGCGTAAAGCATATCATCACAATTGTTCTTCACAGTGTCTCGTGTATTACGTGGCTCTAGTCATTATAGTTTTAGCTGACGTTTGATGGGAGTCGTTAAACACTGTGGGTTTTCGTGTCATGAGTAAGCCGCTTTCAACGGTAACGCTGGCTCAGAGGATGGTTTTGGTTTTCTTGCAGTGAGGGACCAAAGCTGGGTCAAACGTGTCTGCACCAAATAAAATGGGACTCGTGAGGAAAATTCGGCAGAGAGGGGTGGTGTCTGCTTGACCCTTTTGGTAGTTGTGATGATGGTAGTTGTGAAATACTACAGTTTGATGCTTAAATTAACTAAATTTCGCATCTGCAGTGTTGAAACCGATTGACACCAAATCGAGACATAACCACGCTATAAAATGTTTTACCTATCATTCTCATCGCAAGTTCTACATACGATGTATATATATGTTATAATCTTTATGGATTCTTGTAGCGCCTACCGTGAGAGCGTGTTCATCAATTTGCTTGAAAACAGTTGGGTCCGGTACGATATCTCGCTTCTTGGTCTTTGGAGGATGTGGTGGAATTTCTCCAACGCCCACAGAGTCGCTCTATAAAGGATACATGTTACATTTGTACAATACTTGCAAGATAAGAACAATTAATGAAGGCAGATTATTCGTGCACTGTGTGATAATTAAAAATCAGATGTTTTGTTTTGATTTTATTGTTTTGGTCATTTTACAGATATCCTCATTGATGTTTCTGTTTTCAGACTTCAATAGTTTCTATTATGTAGATTATATGTCAAACTTAGAATTTTATTTATAACCTTTCTTCAAGCACTGAAGTTTATGATGTATTTTTAAATAATGTCAAACGCTAGACCTTTTGTCGATTTGTTAATTGATCTAACAGTCTCGTAATGGCTGCCATTGTCAGTACAATTTAAATTTTTAAATACTTCTTGAAAGTTGGAATAGCTTAGTTATCGTTACGTCTTAATAATTGGAATATGTACGTTATTATTTTTGTTTCTTAGTTGTCTCGATACTTATTATATGCACAGGTGTCAATAATGTTTCTTGGGAACCTACCTCAACGTGTTTATTCGTATCATCCTCATTCTTTGCACTTGCATCTAGACTCTCCTGGTCAATTTTAGCATCTGTAGGCTTGGAACGAGAAACAATAATTTTGCTACTTTAGTAATATTGTTGGAAAGTATCGTCATTTTAATCTTTCTGTTGTGTGTTTATAATAGTAATATATACCGTTAGCATTATTCCTT
The DNA here is from genome assembly GCA_030141615.1 of Unio pictorum. NCBI lineage: Eukaryota > Metazoa > Mollusca > Bivalvia > Unionida > Unionidae > Unio > Unio pictorum. The sequence goes on from JARLTB010000369.1 coordinate 378,528, forward strand.
CTGATGTGTGTTGATAATAGTAATATATACAGTTATGATTATTGTTTATATTGTGTGTTGATAATTGTCGTATTCCGTTATAACTATTGCTTCTGATGTGTGTTGATAATTGTAATATGTACCGTTATAATTATTGCTTCTGATGTGTGTTGATAATTATAGTAATATATACCATTATCATTATTGCTTCTGATGTGTGTTTAAAATCGTAATATATACAGTTATGATTAATTTATTACTTCTATTATGTGTTGATAATAGCAATATATACCGTTAGCATTACTGCTTCTGATGTGTGTTGATAATTGTAATATCTACCGTTATAATTATTGCTTCTGATGTGTGTTGATAATTATAGTAATATATACCATTATCATCATTGCTTCTGATGTGTGTTTAAAATCGTAATATATACAGTTATGATTATTACTTCTGTTATGTGTTGATAATAGCAATATATACCGTTAGCATTACTGCTTCTGATGTGTGTTGATAATTGTAATATCTACCGTTAGCATTATTGCTTCTGATGTGTGTTGATAATAGTAATATATACCGTTAGCATTATTGCTTCTGATGTGTGTTGATAATAGTAATATATACCGTTAGCATTATTGCTTCTGATGTGTGCAGATAATTGTAATATCGACCAATATCATCATTGTTCTCTAAGAAACTAAATCAGAGTTTTTTTATGATCATAAATTCTTGGTACTTTCATTATAACTCTCCTGGTAACATTCTGAATCAGTAAGCTTGAAATAGGAATAATATTTTAACAACTTTACTATTATGCTACCGAAGTATACTTTCCTTAATTGTTCCTTGATAAGTGATACAATTTGTCCGGGTTGGAATCGTTTTATTTGGTATTCAATCATGTATATCATTACTTCTGCATCTGTCGTGTCGGGTTGGAATCGTTTTATTTGGTATTCAATCATGTATATCATTACTTCTGCATCTGTCGTGCTGTCTATAGTCTTACGAGTCTTGCCAACGAATTCTTGAAACCTTGGAGATCATCTGCCTATACCATAATGTTTATAACAGTTTGATATATAAGTTTCTTGAGAATTGATATAGATTCCGTTACGGTCGCTGTTTCTTAAGTGTCGTTAAATACCTATTATGATGCAGTGGTAACAATGTTTGTTGTGATAATAGTGCAACTGGTTGATGAGACAAGAAACAAAGGGTCATACCTCGTAATAGTAAATTTCAATCCCGTGTCGGCATTTACTGTTATGATAGTAATTTATTGCCACGCGTATGATTAAACAAATTTGACATAATAAAACTCTCTCAAAACACCAATACGATGTACAGAACACGTTTAGGTTTTCAGGGAAAGTGGCACCATGAAGTATACAGCTCACTGAAGTGAGTTGTTTAGCCTACGCATTCATCAACTACTTGCCTAGTTCTAACGAAGGAGTAGTGTGGGAATGAGTTTAGTGCATGTCAATCTCTATGATAGCCTATCCATAGGGTACGTGGGGTCTTCATACTTTACGAATTGTAGCGCAGTGGGTTATGACTTTGCACACGCATTGTGTTTCAAGTGAAAATAAATGCACATGGTTGAACCAATGTAGTAAAGCGGTGTGCAGGAAAATGGTTTTGTATCGTTTTGTTCTGCACATAATAATTTGTTTATCATTGACATTCATCAGATCGTAGTAACTGGAGTTCTTGTTGCAAAATTCATTCTTCATTTGAACTCTGAGGTTTTGTGTAATTTACACGTTCCTCTCTATTGATCCAAAGGGAGCAATCTAAAGTTCCAAAGTGATAGACCATGGTTGCTCTCGTGTTGAGTCCGCTGTACACCTATACACGTCTAGAATGTTGAGACGTGGTTCCAGAAATCGGAGACGCCATCACCAGATTGATAAAAGCCTGACCTGCTACGGCGAACGTGCCAGCCACGTCCACATTTCCAGAGATGAATCCACCCGTTGTATCGTATTTTCCAGCCAGACACGCCTAGAGATCAGAGGTTCTTACTAGGTGAGAAGACTCAGACCAAGCTGAAGGTAGTCCGTACAAGCTCCTTTCACCCATGCTGAGAATCAGCCTTTGTAAACTAAACATCAGCAGGATTAGACTCTGCTCGACGGAAAGAACGAGTTGAGCTATAAGCGGAGAGAAACCCCGTGCAATCATCAAGAGAGAACCTCGCCAAACCTACTGAATCTGAAAAAGATGAGTTACAAATTATACCTATCGTAAGTTGTTAATGCTGCAAGAAAACACTTAGTGAGGTTAAGAAGAGAGTATGAGATTAAAACATGGGAAAAAGTATAAAAAAGAATGAATGAAGAAAACAATGTATCTATTTCAGAAGGACAATGTATCGGAAGACGACATGGAGGTAGCATTCGCTACTTCCACACTAACGATGAGATTATCTCGCGTCTGAGGCTGCCGATCGCTTCTAAACAAGCGAACATGTGCATGACGTAAATGGAAAACAAAATGGTAGAAATCCTCAGTCCTCTTCTGGATCAAAAGCTGGTAATCTGGGATCAGTATGAAGTTTTGTGCGAGGGGTTTATCAAGAATTTTCCAAATGTCTCTCGAATTTACCACTCTGCTCTTGGTAAGGAATGAGGAATAATCTTCCGTTTGAATTAGACTAGCAATCGTCGACGAAATCGCGTTGGTGTCCGCCAAAATCTAGAACGGCTTCTTAACGTCAGCGCCAATAACAATTGGTTCTCTCACGATGATGCGCTTCTACATAAAATAATCATGATCTCCACAGGAGGATACAACATCACCGACATAGCCCCTGAAATCTCATACTGATCTTCGCGAAATGGTGATGTCTCTGTCAATATTAAAATCGAACCCAATTACTCCATAATTTGTACTAGAATCTCGCTTGCCGGAAAATACTTCGTGCGAGTCAACATTGTCAACTCAGTCTGATCATTCCTGCATTATAACGCTTAGACTTCCCGTGCTCAAAATCGAGTGTGTGAAAGAGTTCTGACCGTCAATATCATCGATGTCAACAGCCTCCTCATCAACTTCTCAATCGCACAGTGACCATTACCGTCGTTGGGTATAGTCTCCAACGTGATTTATTACACATTACGTCAACCCATGATCACTTTTCATATTCGTCCTAATTAATTAATTTACTATCCCATTCTGAACACATATACGATCTCGGAAATCACCATTTGGCTGACCGATTAGTCGAGTAATGCCATCGATAACAACATCAAGAGAATCACCTGTTATCTGCATGTGAGACGCAAAACCTAAACATGCTCACAGAAGAATAAACAGCTATATGACCCTCCACGTGTAAAAAGACGTAAAATCATGAGTGAAATTAAATCCACACAATTTTCTTGCTTAGAATTAGCTCTTTCAGACATTGCCGCCAGAGCCTCGCTCATTGCCCTCAAGGCATCCGTAGAGGTTTCCTTGGGATGTTTCTCTGATGGGTAACGGCTGTGAGACTAAACATATCAGCAGATGAAACAGATGGAGTTAATGTTACTGTAATCCTTTCCAGAATCAATTTTGCTTTTGCACTTACTGCTTCCAAACACTTGAGATTGGCCGCCCGACGCGAGCTTACTGATACTAGCAATGAGATCAGCATGTGGCTTCCTCTTAGCAGTATCTTCGGTGCATGTCAACATATCCGTACCATCTTCTGCATTAAAGAGAACCAGTCGTTCAATACATGTATATACCCGCAGTACCTAGCAATGGAAATTTTATCATGACATGGATATCGCTGCGAAAACTCATAATCACACCCTTTACGAAGCATTAGCTCAAACTGGACGTAACGTTAGCGAGACATACTTCGAACAGCACTTCATTTATATGCAACAATTTACTGCGGCTCAAGCCACCACTTAGCGGAGAATCGCCACCAATCCAGACAGCGAACATCCCAGAAACTTAATCGTCGCTTTAAGCTGGCAAAACGGCGTGTAAATCAAACAGGAAACAATCACATCTTTAGCAATATCGGTATGGCTCTCATTCACGTTCGCATCCACTCCAGACAATATCCAGAGTGAGAACTCTAACGCAACTTCCTCATCGGCATCCTAAATTATTTTCGCTCCTACATAATGCTGATGAAATCCATTCAGAAGTATCAAGACGTGGATAATAGTAAGCAAGTCCCGTTGGACGAGTTCGCTTACCTTTATCCCATCTTTGACTTCGATGTCTATAAACAGTCCGAACGTCTCAAGGACTCTTCCGCTTATGAACTGTCGCTTCGGGTGCTTAATAGCCCTGTTACACTCTGGTCACTCAGATCGATAAATAGCGTTGGACGCACTCAGTGGAAAAATGATCATTGTATAGACAACGCCTATGCGCAAGTAACATTGTAAACGTGACGGTCAGGGATTAGCGGATGCGATCATTTATTTTGTCAAAACTATAGCTCTCAAGTGTTTTTTAATATTCTTTTGTCATTGCACCCTTATGACTGGTTGCCGGCACAAGAGCTATCAGCGACGCTAATCAAAAGGCAATCATGGGCAGATGAGCTGGTCACAAAAGAGCCATCGTCGCCACGACACGAATTACAAAAATAAAAGAAAGCGAAAAAAATAATAGCATTTCATATAACACCATGTCGAACATTCCAATCGAAGTTACGCTGTCACCACGGAAGATGAAAAGTATTACTGTGGCAGCCACGCATAAGAGACCTGTTACCAGCAGGTTGAAGCCCTCATTGTTTTGTCGCTAAACGAGGCTGCGTGAAAAGGTCTCGTTCTGAACTTATCCTCATTTCTGCTGTCCAAAGAAGGGGAATTTATCGTACCTTTGTTAGCAGAAAACTCTGGATTGCTACTGCCAGGATCTATTTGAATTGAGAAAGGTCTTTAGCTGTTAGGAACCACGCGCGGCATAGGCACGCAAGCAACCTCGATCTTAAGTACCAGCGTTCCAAATTTCTTACAAGTCATTTAAAAAGATCAACTTCCTAAAGATATCGCCTCCAAAGAGAGCTGTGTCATTAACTTACCAAATTATTAGGATGTTCATGACACTCACTGGGTCGCCATCGTCAGCGATCCTTGTTGATAATGTGGAATATTTTAATTCATTTGAAGTCGTGCACTATGTAAAAACAGAGCTAACAGAAGCGGTGTACAGCTCATTACAACTTCAAAAGGTCGACAATAGCACCTTGGATGATACTGACTAAACCCAAACAAAGACAGGAGGACAATCTCCCTTTGAAAGAGGGTTATCACCGAACTAATATCCAATCATCATATAGCCATCACGGACTCGTAGTGTCTCAAGTGTAAAGCCAAAAGGTCTCGTCCACGTCGTGACCAAGAATCATCGACTGATGATCAAATCGAGGTGTGCCACATGTTGTATCAAAACAATCACATTTCATCAAACATCATCAGCTGGAAATGAAGAGTGGATATGTATAAACGTGTATCATTCAGATACTGCAATATCTACGAAGACCATAGCGGAGAAAAAGAAAATATGTGTGGAAGACTGTGAAAGCTGCAGATAATAAAAAAAAACCATTTATGGAGCGGTGAATGTTCATGCGCTGATCAAAAAAGTTCACAGACCTTGGGGAGGAAGGAGATTGCTAGGACAGATGTACATAAACCTGACTAGTCCATTAGAACAAAACCTAGATGAACTTGATCAGCGACTGCCAGGTTAAGAGCCCTACAAAGGGCGTTGATGTAATCTCTATACAGCACGATATATATTACAAATATCATTCCAAGTCATGCTGATATTCAAGCCAAAAGTTTCAGAGAAAGACAGACCGAGCTCTTGTGCGTGGCAACATAGGAGCAAGTTAGGGATAGGGGTGCAAGGTCAAATGAGAAGGTCAACTGATGATCTTTCCGAACTGAGAGTTCTTACAGATGATCTAAATGAACCAACGCGCAAGCATTATCCACGACACACATGGGTAATTCCTTTCAAAAAGCAAAAAAGAAAATGATATCGTTGAAGCGTTTGATAGAATTGTAGGTGATCGAAAGCCCAATACTGTATGGGTAAATCATGGTAGTGAATTTGATAACAAATCCTTATCTGATTGGCTTCAAAAATAATATTACTTTCTACAGCTCACATAATGAAAAAAAAAGTGTCTATTGAAAGCAGTTTAACGTAACTCTAAAGAATCTAATGTGGAAGAGATTTACTATGGATAACACCAACCGATACTTCGATTTTTGCATGAAATCATTAACCAATGCCATCGCAAATGGCACCGTTGCATCAACAGACATTAAGTGCGAATTACATGGAAAAATGGGAACTATCCAGGAAGTGGTTGAAAATAAAGTTGTGTTTGTCTGGCCAGGATTAATAATGTAAGTTATTCTTTAGAGAAAAGAATCTTTTGAGAGCGAATGAAAACAGTAAAAGAAAAGTAGAGACATTATTTAATTTATGGAATTTCAGTTCTTTAACATTCATGATTGTGGAACACTCATCACTGAAACTATCACCTGACTGGTGTGGAATTGGAAGCACATGTTTCAAACACATGTAGGTCCAGAAAATGTTTCAGCTCATATCCTTTCCTTTTCACAAAAGTTGATATCCGGTTCAATCTATACGAATAAGTATAGATTTGATCATAACCACTCAGAAATTGTTACGTAATTGTATTTTTAATATCATGGTGTTTGCATAGCTTTACTATGGGAACTGATGTAGTACCGGGAGTCCCATAAACAGTTACAGCAATACAGTGACTCCACATATGCAAGTGCAATTAACTGTACTATATAAATGCAATCATATGGTTATGTTTGTGAGTAACAAGGAAAATTATCACCTTTTGTTAACCAGATAGTGACTTTCAGTGGGATATTAAACAACTTCAGTTATATCAACTGTTGCCAAGAAGGGGGGGGGGTGTATAGTAATTAGGGTAAGCAATGCGATATTTCCTAGTTGTGTTTTGAAACATAACGCTTCGGATATGATTGCCTAAGTCTCTTCCACCATGCATAATGGTGACGACCTCATGACTTTGCATCCCACTAATTTCTTTCAGAGAATGTTTTGAAACTTCATATTTTGCATTCTAATGGAATTGCGTCTATTTTACTTTAGTCTTAAATTATGTCTTCTGGGAGTAATTCTATGTACTTGTTGTCATTTTAATCTTCTGTATATAGGTTTAATCATGAGCACTCCGACAGTTTAAGTTATTGAATTTTTAATATCATGTTGTTTTCATAGGTATACTATGGGAACTGAATTAGTACCGCGGGTCCAATAATGACACTGACGGAAGCCACTTTGGCTGACAAATAAGAACAGGTTACAGAGGCCTTCATGTTTAATCCAGATTCAAGGTGGAGGATTACATCAGTATCAGCAGACCAAACAAAATAATCACGTTCAAAGAAGGATACATCCCCAACTGGACCGAAGAAGTCTTCGTCGTCGATACCAGTCAAAAACCATTCCAGTCACTTACACACCTAAAGACTCCTCAGGAGAGCCAATCCAATGTTCTTTTTACGAGCAGGAATAACAACAAAAACCACGACGTTCTCATATTAAAAGAATTTATAATAACGGAACAAACATCGCTCGTCAAGTGGTTTGGCTAAATGTTTAAACTCGTGCATTCCCACATCCTCTTTGACCAGTGTACATCAGACAACCTCTTTGAAACAATATTATCATACGACTCAGCTAGGTTCTTTCCACAAACTGATTTACATTTCGCTGCATGTATGTAGAGTCGCAAACATGGTAAATATAACTCTTTTCATCGGTTGTTACATGAGCACGCATTTGTCCCAAGATTCAAAACTCGCGAAAATCGCACGTTCCGAAGCCCATAAATTCAGTTTGATACAACGTAGAAAGGTCAATGATGGCTTGATGAATACAAAAATATCTCTGGAGTAAACAAAGCCATCGTGTTTGGTCGTGTGGCTTTAACGCCGGAAATATAAGAAAGAAATCGATGGTCATAGGTGGAACCGATTATTTGGAAGTTACGTACCGTCTCTTTTATATATTATGATAGAGAGGATCCTATATCAGAACGGGTCATGGAGGTAATCTAATATATTTTTTTATCACTTTATGATTTTTTCCTTCAGATTATTGTTGTTTTCTCTTCCTCAAAACATCAAGTTTGCGTCGAGTACTTGTGCGACCGAATAGATTAAATAATACAGATCTAGACTGTAACTGTGCCGAGTAAATATTTTAAGGACAGAAGGTTGGTTATGGCTCGTAGTGGACAAGAGGCAGATAGATGACTGTACAGATAACAAGGACTTCTATCGTTGCTTACAAGTTACCTACAAGTCAAACACGTACAAGGGAATACTTGTATCGTTGCTTATGAATTACTTACAAGTTATACACGTACAAGGGAATACATTTTTCGAACTTGGCACCATGTCTAGCTCAGGCATTCGACACTGTATGCCGTTACTAAGTTTGACTTTTGTACCGTTAAGGAATGCCATAATAGTGTCCCACGCTACCACTCGATATCGCCTTAATCGTGCATGCTTAATACGCAGGTGCAACGAATGAATCCTGTATGATCGACTGAGAAAAAGCATAATATGCCTACTGATAGTCTGACATATTTAGACGAGGTCCAACTAAAATTGTCTATAAATCAGCCCCCATCCATCATGATACTGATTGGCAGTTGAAGGGCTGATATCACTTATTCATTCAAACGTGAAAATCGGCAGCAAATCTTGTCTGGACACTTTGGTATGCATTGTATTCACTTATCGGTATTTATCATAGCTGCGGAGCTACCGGCAGTTGAAAGGGTATATTGTAGTGCATTAACATAATATTTCTTGAGCAAATCCTACGTTTCTTGATTTTGCAAATCCAAGAGAATAGTGCAACACTCTGTCCTGTGGAAATTTAGAATTTTGCGCTAGATATGGGTGTTACCAATTACCGGTATAAGTTTAAAATACACTCAGATTTGTTCCCGAAAGATTTGCATGTAGGACAATTGTACATATTTATGAACATGTGATATCATACCCACATATCGTCCATCAGTATCAACACATATTTGGGGTTGGGGTTAATTTATCAGGCTAAATAATAATGAGGACTTTGTATAGCACTTAATCTTTAGAAGCTCTAAGCGCTTTACAACGTCAATAATGATCTGAATTTAAAATAAAATTAAATAGAATAATACAGTACTAAAGTATTTGAAGTCAGACTGAAACCTGTTCGTGTTGAAATATTACGTACTATCTTAAAAAATGTATGCAGACCCGACGCTTGTTTTTCCTGACCAGTTTTTGTAATAATAATAATAATAATAATAATAATAATAATAATGACTTTGTATAGCCCCTTATCTATAGAAGCTCTAAGCGCTTTACAACATCTATAATGATATGACTACACTACAGAAAAACAACAAACAAAAAAGCATGAAATTGGAAAACATAAAAACATGCTGAAAACATTTAAGGTACAGAACATTATAATGTTTCTAAGTTTGTTCCTGCAGTCGAAAAATGTGAGTTTCAAGAGCATTCTTAAAAGGGACCACTGTGACTTTACGTCTAATTTCATTGGGAAATTCGTTCCACATCACCGGGACCTGGTATGCTAAAGAACGTTGTCCATATGACTTCGTTTTCACAGTGGGAACAATGACTATACGATTGTCAAAAGAGGAGCGCAAGGATCTTGCTGGTGTAAACACATGCGTGAGGCCGGATAGGTATGTTGGACTGGAGTCTTTCAGTGAAACGTAGCACCGATAAAATATTTTGTGTTTGATTCTGTATCCAATGGATAGCCAGTTTAGGGATTGAGGACTCTAAAAATGATCGGATCAGATGTGTTTTAAACTGTTTGAAGTTTCTGGAGTATATATTGTGACGAACCAGACAGAATTGAGTTACAATAGTCCAGTCTTGAAAGTACTGAACAAACAAGTGTTTTAGTGGCATCAACTGAAATATATTTGCTAATGGAACTTATGCGTCTCAGCTCAAGATATGCAGCCTTGCATATGTTCATGACATGTTGGTGCAATGTGAGAGTACCGTATAGAGTAACACCTAGGTTTCGTACTGACTGCGTGAATTTAATGGTGGTGTTGCTGATATTTATTGTCTGAGGTAAAGGATGTGAATGAGAAAGTCTTTGTGTTGTGATCAGAATGGCCTCAGTTTTAGCATCAGTCATCTGCAGCTTGTTAAATGTCATCCATGATTTCGCATCAGAAATGCATCTCTCTACTCCAAAGATGGTAGCATCAACTTCAATTGGGTGGCTAGATTCGTATATTTGGCTGTCATCAGCGTAAATTGGTGAGACACTGGGTGATGATCTATTTTAACACTAGTACCCGGCCATCATCGTAAAATTCCATATCTATCAATAATTATCGTCTGGACGTTTCTGACGACATTTAAGATCATTCAATACTGATTGGTTCTAAATTTTAGAGCAAAAAATAGTATTTAATTTAATCTTGAGTAAAAGCATGTGCATGACATTCTCTTTAATTCTAGTCATATGAATACTGTATTGCACGTGTGACCTTACCTTCACCTGCTTGGGTTCATCTATTGTTGACACAACATTTGATTTAAAGGCAGCACATCCCATGCTTCTTTTATTTTAGCAGAATCGAAATATTGGGTTTTGTTTTGCTTCACCTGAGTCCTATACCAGTCCCACAGCTTGGTAGCTTGCGCTATAAATTGTTAATTCAGTATTGCAGGTCGCGATCAATAAAACATTTATCCCGATTGCTTAGCTAATGACGTCATTCGCACAGTAGTGACGTAATTAGCAGCACCGTTGTTGTTGTTTCTTGGATTTAAAGCCATTTTTCAGCACACAATGTACATGGCGAACCACGGAAAATCCTGGTAAAAACAACCAACTTTCGGGAAACTAATAACAGCTTTCAACCCAACAAGTGACCAGGTGATGGCTTTGTATCGGAAAGTCGGATAATGGAAAATAAGTCAGTCATAATTTAAAAACAAAATGGAGAACTTCAACCGACTAGAATACAGCTCACATGGCTCATAAATGCGCAATTACTCATGTTAAATTAAATATAAATTGTTCTTTTAAAATTCAACACGGATTTTCTTTGACCAAGTATATGAACCCTGATTATTAGATGCTCTGCACCTTAACTTTTCACCAAGAAACTTTCAGACGAAAATTATCTATCGCTATGGACGTTTACAATGGCGACCATGTACACAATGTTAAAAAAAATATAGCCCGTTTCAGCGCTAACCAGATCTTTAGAAAATAGAAACTGATCAAGCTGCCAATCATATATATATATATATATATATATATATATATATATATATATATATATATATATATATATATATATATACACACATATATGTGTGTGTGTGTGTGTGTGTGTTTCCCTTAAAAAAAAACTTGTCCCTACGCTAATGAGTGTTTGATGTGTGTGAAAGTGGAGTAATGTGATTATAAATACTGATTCCTTTGCTGGTGTGATCGTAGGATCCCAATGTACTGGTCAAAGCTATTATGGGTTTTCTTGGTATTCGTGTGTTGATTTGTACAAAATAAAATTAAAAAGTGTCTTTTACATTAGCACTCTAATCACTCAAGAATTTTAATATCTGATTTGATAAATGGTGAGCGGTGATAGTTTTCTTCACGTCCGTGCTTGAGACATAAATTGGATCCCCAAATAAATACCCAGAAATCATAAAAAAATTAATCCTAATCTAAACACTACCTACAAAAAAAATAATAATATTTTTACAAAAAGCAGGGCTATATAACAAAATATAACTAAATAGTATTACTCCGTACAGACACCACCCTTTGCATAGGCTCATTGAAGGGTTAGCTATATAACAAAATATAACTAAATAGTATTACTCCGTACAGACACCACCCTTTGCATAGGCTCATTGAAGGGTCAACTATATAACAAAATATAACTAAATAGTATTACTCCGTACAGACACCACCCTTTGCATAGGTTCATTGAAGGGTCGGCTATATAACAAAGTTTTATGAGACTTTTATTAGATGTTTGGCTGGAACGTTCTATAGATCGGTCTCATAAACACAGACTGGGAACTCAGGAGGATAGTAAGAAGAAAAAGGATGAGTCCCCAGATAAAGAATGTCACCCGATGATGAAATGTCAAGGGAATTAGTCAGGTACGGAATCGAAGCTGGAATGAAGAAATCAGAATCTTTTTCTGCTGATACGGAAAACTTTATTTAAATAATCAACACACATATATATTACACATCTAAAAACTCATAATAAAAATTCATGAAATACATATTACATTTTCATCATTAAGCTTTCCAACTTCATTTTATTCATATAACTTCTGCACCTTAGAATATTATACAATAGTTAATTCTCAATCAATTTCAAGATAGTAAACGTGTTAAATGTAATAACAATTAATGCACTTTACTTATTTTAAAATAGAATATTGATTTAGAATATGTTGCTAGATATTACTATTTCTTTCTTAAGGAATACTTTATTTCAACATTAAATCAAAACATGAAGTTGGTAGCAATTCAACCTTTTCAATAAAAATTACATAAATAATTAAAAATGAATTCTTCAAAACATTTAGACATTCCATTACAATATATTATAAATAAAAGAATTCAATAGAATGTTGCACACAAAACAATTTTACAATTAAAATCTCAATCATTAAAAATACTTATTTCTAAAAGAAGTTACGACATATACAGTTGCTTACCTGGAATGAAGAAATCAGAATCTTTTTCTGCTGATACGGAAAACTGAATCTGACCTGATTCGCGCATATGTATTTATACATACTTGGCCAGATTCAGGGTTAGACAAGGTCATACCCTCCACGTATCAGACAGAAAATATCAACTCTTCAACCGGTAAGAACCAGTTTCAGCAGGTGGTAACCGATTTATCTTACGTCATAAAAATTAATTTTGTAGTCATTTATATTCGTTTGACGACGTTACACCAAATATGGATATCCCTTAGTTGGAAGTCATTTTGTTTCTGTGTCGTCTAGAAGCTTCTTAGAGAGAGGTTACTCCACCTTTATTAACCGAATTGGACTTAGCCCAATAACTAGGTTACTAAACATATTTTTACTGATGGAACCTAGAACTGTAGCTGAGCAGGCAAAATCCATGTATTATGTTTTTCGTATACAAACTCACACAACATTGTATATTGGCAATGTTCTTAGTTATTTTTACTTGTGTTATGTAGTGTGGTTATATACATTGCCTTTTTTTCACTTGCTCAGCAACCATTTCTATTTTATATAGTTGTGTTACAAATTACCTTTAATATATTTTAGAAACTACTTAAATATAAATAAATAAAACATTACTTAATACAATTCAAAGAAAATATCAATCTTATTAATTTTACTAAAAATTCAATCCTAACAAAAGTATAACTAATTAGTATTACTCCGTACAGACACCACCCTTTGTATAGGCTCATTGAAGGGTCAGCTATATAATAAAATACATGTATAACTAAATAGTATTATTCCGTACAGACACCAGCCTTTGCATAGGTTCATTGAAGGAGCAGGCTATATAACAAAATATAACTAAATAGTATTACTCCGTACAGACACCACCGTTTGCATACGCTCATTGAAGGGTCAGCAATATAACAAAATACATGTATAACTAAATAGTATTACTCCGTACAGACACCACCCTTTGCATAGGTTCATTGAAGGGTAGGCTATATAACAAAATATAACTAAATAGTATTACTCCGTGCAGACACCACCCTTTGCATGGGTTCATTGAAGGGCATTACACCTCATATGGGTTCAATGAGGTGTAAAAGGTGTCAAGTACGGTTAAAAAGCATAGGATTACAAGGGATAACTCAACAATATAAGTCCTGATTAGATCAAAATAAACAGCAAATTAAAATATAAAATAATATTGATGTCACATGAATGAGGATTTCATGACACTGATACCTAAACAGGACCTCACCATGGATAACTCTACATTATTTATAGTATAAGACCACAAGGGATAGGACCACAACTTTGAAATAACACAAAGCTCTAAATAAACATATAAGGTGGTCTCAAAAAGCCGGTGACCATCAGGGCCAGCCACATAATGTGGCACCATTAATAACTATGGCTGTCAAACTCGATAACAAATTCTAACTCTTAGGTCAAATATGAAGCAACAAAGGCGGCCGCACAATAACTCTAAATAACACTCTACCTAGACGACAACCGGCCTCGGCACTGTCTCTAACACCTCTGAATATCGTCCAACAAACCTAGCTGACAGCCCTATACATGAATAACCAAAATCAAAACTAGTAAGCATAAGTGGTTCCAACACAGCCCACTAGGGCCGTCCACATAACACACAGGGACCCATAATTAGCACATATAAGGTAGTCTGAACGCCCAAGACTATCAGACCCAGCAGCACAAGGCTGCACACTAGACCTTGTCAATAGGAGCCCAAATTGAGACATATAATGTGGTATAACCCAAACGACCACCAGGTCCCGCGGCACAAGGCTGGAAGTAAAACACTACCATTAAAATACTACCCCAAATTAAGACACAGAAGGATGTCCAGCCCATGAGACCATCAGGACCAGCGGCACAAGGCCGGAACACAAAAACGCATAGCATAGATCAACATGGTCCAAAACTTATACCATATAAGGTGGTCTCAAAACTCCCGAGTCCATCAGGGTCAGCCACATGATGTGGCACCATTAATAACTATGGCTGTCAAACTAGATAACAAACTCTAACTCTCCTAAAAATCAAGGGGGTGTTGGTCCTCGTGTCTCTCCCCAGCACATACAGCTGGTTTGAGTCGATTGAGGAACACTGTCTACTAGAATATGTGATACAATGGTGCGATGGATCCCGCTCCAGCAGAGAGAATCTTTTCGAAACTATGCAAGAAGACCTTTAGAACACAATATACTCTGGAGTATGATAGCACCTGACCTGCGCCAAACGTCTCCCGAGCCGGATACATTGCCCCGTCTGCTGTGACCGGGCTCAAAAACCATACATGCAGTGCACGCCACAGAGCAGTTGGTTTACTGGAGAACGTTGAGTGTGTGTTGGGTACAATTCCAATCCTACGCGGCCCCCTACATTCAGATGGATAGGAACTTAATAGTACCTTGATATGACGGCCTAATTAATAAGCGTTCTGTGAACACATAAAAGCCTAGGATCTCCTTTCTTCCCCCAGAAGTAATTAAAAATCCAGCTGTGTTGGTATTAAATAGTGCTACATACTCCTAGTGAGCTCAAAACACTTTAATCCAACTACAACAACAGTTGTCGCCCTGACACTTTTTCATAATTCAGGCGGTGAACACGGAATAGGCAGGACCAACATATCGGGAGCGTTGTGAAAGGGCGCGAAAGCAGGAAAAACTTTGGATCAAGGATATAAAAAAAAAAAAAACATTCTGTAAACCCGACAGGGTATAAAGGCTATATTATACCCAAAGGGAAATAACCCGTACTACCATATGGAGAAATGAAGACATCTAAAGGGATAATAATTGTGGAAAAACCAGCTTCTATGGAACGTACGATCAAAAATAGAACCGGACAGTTGAGCATATACATTATTCTCATAGAGATACCACCAGAAGCTGTGGTAAAACACTCTGAGGAAAAATTTGAAGTAAAAGTAATATCATCAAGAATGACGACTATCCCGACAACGCAAATCTACGATGGAATGTGAATACTTGAAGTAGAGAAAATACATCTCAAAACTATTAAAAGGTCATACTGTATGCACGGATTTCTTGCAAAAACATGGTATAAAGGATGCATCTATGACAGAAAATGCAACATGTGTAATGAGACCGGTCATATCCCATTCAAATGTCCCCAAAGTGGCGACGAGCAAAGAGGGAGAACATAACAAAAACAACATCAACCGGACCAGAAACTACAAACATTAATGGAATTGATAACGGAGCAAAAGGAGGACAAATAAGAGAAAGAAACAAATGAGAGCTTATATTATACAAATTGGTGAAAGAAAAAGAAAACGAGAAGAGGAAAACCAGGAGAAGGTCAAAGAGGAGGAATGGACGAAGACTACAAAAATGTCCTCCAAAAAGTGAGGTATTGGTGAAACAAAAAAAGGGAAGAGAAAAAGAGAAGACAATTAAACGGCCATTTTAAGGGCCACTCACTTGTCTCGACTAGGTATCTATTTTATATTGTCTAAATGTATTTGTTGATTTCATAGTTTTCGTTTGATAGATTTATGTAGATAAATCTATGTTTGTCTATGTCTCTATACATGTCCTAACCATGTCCCTTAATCTATATATCCATTTTTATTTATACCATGTCCTAGAGTATCACACACTCAGGTCAGCCCCTTGCAACGGTGTTCTTCCCTACGGTTTTCTGATGAACTTGGAACATTATTGTCATTGTTTGCCATTATTATTATTATTATTATTATTATTATTATTATTATTATTATTATTGTATGAAAGATGCTGCAGTGATCTATCCTCGTGCAACGTCTATACGGTACATCTCTGTAACAGAAAGATATTCATGCCAGTTCTATTATGATGGTACCGCATATAAATAGTATTATTGTGTTTATTGGTAAGCTCAGTACTACTCGGATCCTTGTATGGTCACAAAGCTCTTCCAGCACTAGATATTGACTCGTGCTTAAATTTAAAAAGATCTTCAATAACATTGTTTAAAATGAGATTCGAATCACGGAAATAGCAGTAAGAAGGGTGGACAGACCGAAACTATTTCAGACAAACCGAAACTATTTCAAAACGAAACTATAAGACATTTACATCTTCAGCTTGGCCCTTCTCCAGTGACGCCTCTTGGCATTGTATCTGATTGTGTTACCCGTCCTCATTCGCACTAGAGAGAGAATGGACCATAGACAAGTTTTCACACTACTACGGAGAAAGAGAGTAAATAGACCGAGTTTTCAAACCTACGGAGACAAACCGAAACCGTTATGGTTTCAAGCGAATATTTTATCAATACGATATCTTGATCTAGGGTCATTCAAATTTATCGTTTTGAATCCATGTGGGACCGACTTAGCGTCACTAAGGAAATTTCTAAAGAGATTATAATCCATATCTCCACTGCACCCGGTCTGGTGAATATTTCGTAGTGTATGTGTGTCAATTCCATTAAATACAGCAAGAATATTACACTTTTTCCTTATTACTTTTGGTATTTGTGTATACTTCTGAGTAACATATATCACATCAGTATTTTTATGCCTACCTCTGGAAAATATCCTGGCAGGGTTTGCTTGTCTATCTAACATCACATCATCATATACCACTAAATTGTCAATACCTCTATCAAGAGAATCAACACTCGGTGCTTCTTCGATGTCGGTTATAAATTCAATAATATCTTCATCGATTTCGGATTTTGCTCTCTAGTTAAAATCCATTAACACCTCGTAACATCGCTGATCATCTACACTCGGGGATACCAAATCTAGCTTATCCCATTTCATCCATCTCGTTATCAAATTAAGTAACAACTGTGTCTTGCCACTTCCAGATGGTCCAATTATAATCATGCTAATATAATTTGGTAGCACTGCGTTTCGCCTAAAAATCAATTACATTCATGTTATTATAGAAACATTATGGATCTATATTGTGTGAAATGTAAGAAGCGTACTAGCACAAACGACTTGACAACAATTACAACAAGTAATAACAGATCAGCACTTGCTGGTAAGTGTGTACAATAGGGTAAAAAGAATTTAGATTTGTTTCTAAGGATTTTAAAAGCAACGAGGAGGTGATATTGCAGCAAAATTGACAAAACTTCCGGGGACTCCATGGGGAAAATATCCAGGAGAAAAACACCTTCCAGGGTATAGCTATTGTGGACCTGGAACCAGACTCGATATCCGACTCGATGATCAAAAACAACCCCGACCCGGTGAATATCCAATAAACGCTATTGATAAGGCATGTCATGATCATGATGTTGCTTATAAAAGCAGCACTCAGCAACACAGACAGATCGCAGATGTGAAATTCATTCATGCTTTAAATTCTATCATTGATAAATCCTACAACGAAAAATTAGCTTCGTGGTTGATAAAATCGGTGATGAAAAGTAAATTAATGCTGGGTGCTGGTAATTAATAACAACATGAAATCTATTTATCATTCCCCAAGAGGATACTGGAGGGGTAAATCAGCAATCGATAAACTCGCTAACGCCGGAAAAGTGAAAAATACCACCTCGGCGGATTGGTTATCCAAACAGGCGATATGGCAGATTTATCTACCACCGCCTAAACAACTTGACTTCTCACATTTTGATGTCAGCGTCCCTAATGAAGTTCATCAAGCTCATACATTATTTCTGCCACATGATACTGTTAATAAACATACACGTATGCGTTAACCATATATGATGTTGCGAGTAGATAAAAAATGCAGAGCCGCTAAAGACGAAGTCATCAACTGAAGTAGCATCTGCGTTTGAAAAGATTTATCGACGAGGTCCTCTACGGAGACCAAATCTATTACAAATTGATCCTGGCAAGGAATTTTCAGGGTGCAGTGTTATCAACAATGAAGCATCATAATGTCACCATCAGACGCGGACATACTGCACGACATCGCGATCAGGCAATTGTTGAACGATTTAATCGGACGCTTGCTGAGCGCTTATTTGGATATCAATACGCGAAGGAATTTATTCAGGATAAACGATTCCGTAAATGGGTCAAGAGATTACCAGGTGTAATTACCGCGCTAAATAATGAAATTACTCGATCAATTAATATGAAACCTATAAACGCCATCAAAAAAAAGTATACATGCGTACATAAACCACGCAATGATTTTTCGAAACAACGAATACAAAGTAATGTCACTGTGAGATATTTATATGAACCAGGAGAGCGTGAAGGCGGCATCGAAAGAGCTACTGATCCTATTTGGAGTGTCACTACACATAAAATATCTAGCATAATAAGATCCACGGGTAGACCAGCAATCTATAGATTAGATTCAACTGTTCCTTAGCGCGGATTTACACGGGAACAATTACAAGTGATACCCGATGATACTCAATTACCACCGTGTGGTCTTAACTAGCACCTCTGCGTCTGTTACACTCAAGACAAGTCAACATCACATTATCTCTGGTATGACCAAGACTGTTATCTTTTCTGTCTGCGGTAAATTGGCAAGGACCTTTATCCAACCAACACGAACGCATTATACAATTACAATTCGCGCAGTGATTATTCTGTTGTTGTCTCAGTGTAATTATAAAATCAGTATCAATATCTAATTTTCTGTTATTTTTTTTTATCCTGTTGTTTTTAACCAGCGAGTTTTTGTCTGATTATGTCATTGCTGACAATATCACTGATTCTGGTGTCATTAGCATATGAAACAACTCTTCGAAGTTGATTTATTCTTCGTACTCTGGATACTGCTAAGTAAACTAAATTGGACCACTGGATGCGATCATCTACGATCCAAACAATCGTATCGGATATAGTCAATCCCTGCGAAGAATGTATCGTCGCTGCGTATCCTAGCGTCTATGGATTTATCAGCACGCAGTGCATCTACGACAGCACTGATATCAACCGACATAATATCATTTAACACGAGAAACTGCTTTTCAGACTTTCATGGAATATCAATTTCAATATTTAGTCTTCGTGTATCCGTAGGCCTATAACACAATGGCACTGGAAGTGTTGCGAATTTTTCTTTGTGCATTTGAAATAACTTCATCTGAAGTGTGTCTCTGACTATCATTCCACTTGCCAGTATCAAATCGTTTGGTCTCCACGCTTCCCAAAAATCATTTAATGAGGTTTCTGAAATTATTTCACGCGTAATTTCACACTGGATTTTATATGGTTATGTTCTGATTAATTTCTTAAATTCACTTAATTCTTTATCAATATTGATCAGTATTAATTTCTTCATAATAATCTACAAATTTCTTCAGCCAATCATGTGGAGATAAAGCGACAAATGGTGGCTGTTGACCATGATCGCCACACATTGTCACAGTTGTATTCGCTAGCAATAGCCAATTAAGAAACATTTTTTATATATCTAACGACACTGTGCATATCTCATCCCAAATAATAATTTCAGGAATATATTTGTCGCGCATTCGATCAGGAGTCCATTCGCCACCTTTCCATCGAAAGAAACTGATCAGTACAAGCATTAACTCCTCGCTGTTTCATCTCTCTTGCAAGTCTGTGTGTTGGTGTTTGCACGATCATGTTTGATATCCCTCGAAATAATTCAATCACACGACTTGTCCTCCCAGACACACCACACCCGTTTAAATAACTGGTTTTATATCTACATATTGGATCGGAACACGAAGGTTCCCTAGATAGTTCTGATATTTGATTTTTTTCAAGTAATTGTTTTCAATTATAACATCTGCTAATTTAGAATAATCACGCAATATTTCCTTTTTAATTCTCCATGACCCCCAACATTCGTCGAAAATTGTAAATTCAGCCACTGCTTCGCTGTGTTTTACATCTATGTAAAATGAATCAGTGGCGACTCTAACCGCGGATTCAGGAAATCTATTTATCATCGAAAGTAAATTGATATAAGCATAAGCCAGCATAGAAACCCTTAAATACGTATATTAAGGATTATCTCCATCTATGTAAGTAACACCTATACCAAATTTTGTTCCATCGGACAAGAAAGCGTCTTTACGATTGACATATATACCTCTAGATTTTGTATCTGCGATTTTAAAATCGTATTCAGCATCATCTGGAATTAATCGTGAATAAGGTCGCTTGTGATCATATTTTCCACCCTGGGTGAACTTACCAATTATTCTTCAACCGAGATCTTTTGCGTGTTTATTTCTAACTTCAAAGATCTCCTTGGACAATTTCACGATATATTCTTCGTCGAGATCAAGAAATTGTTTTTTGTTTTCGTTAATAATACTATCTAGACTATCTGGTTGTGGTAACCAAACTTCAGTTTGTTTCCGATATGATATAATTGCCTCACTGACAATCAGCGATATCAGCATTTTATAACCAATCAAATACAGTAATAACACTATTGGCATCCAGTGTTTTTCAGATATATGTCTACCAAACCAAACATAACAGCACGGATGATGTCCTTTAGCGAATTCAAATAATACCACACGAGCGGTTCCCGTTAGATCAAAATAAGGTAGCGGTCTATTAATCGTAACACGGGTCATCTCGTGTGTAGGATGTCCAAATCGTTTAAAATATTCAGATCATTCTCCGTACCCGAGAAAATTCCCTGGATAACACGCAAACGTATCAACCGAAATAACACTTTTTGGATCATATTTGGTATTCCAAAATGCACTATGACCAAACTCGACACAGCTTAATTAGACATCTGAGAGAAATTCAGTTCTTGTTGGTTTCCATAGATTTTTATTTCTCGCGAAAGGAGCTGCAACTGACGGGATTATAAAACAGTTTGATAGTAATTGTTCGTCGTTATCAGTTGAAAAATCACGAGCTAGTTTTCTCATCTCGTCGTGAAGAGATTCAGTACGGTATATTTCATCGTTAGGTCCAACAAATTGATCGAATTTACACTCTTCGTTTTCAAAACTCTGAAATAACCACACTGCCACAGGATCGTTTTAACTTAACTAATAAATAAAATCAAATAATTTCTTCTCCCCAGAGAACATTTGTTCGTGCCGTCTTTATATAAACGAAAACGGGTCAAAATTGACCCCACCATTTTTGGGGTATATATATATATATATATATATATATATATATATATATATATATATATATATATATATATATATATATATATATATAATGAATTTCAAAAATATAAATGACAATAAATGAAATTTCAGATTTAAAAAAATAAAAAAATACAATTATCAAATAAATTAGATTGGAATCAAATTCTCTCTGATTTTCAAGATCTCGATGATAGCGCTCAGAATAATAAACACGTGTTGCCGAGTCAATATAGCTTTATTAAACGGATACAGCAAGCCGTAAATGAATTCTTAGCATATAACAGGGATGTAAATAAATTCATTCAGTTATTTACAGCAGTCGAAAAGGTCAGAGCTGAACTCGGCCAACAATACCAGGTCAGGCGTACAATAAATTCAAGGATTAAAATGATAAAGAATATCATTAAACAGAACAATACACCGAGTTTTGAAACATCATAAGTACGCAATGCATCACTTTCCTCTCTCTCGACTGTCCATATCCTCGTAGTGTTTTGAAAACATAACACGTGTACACTACGTGTTTTGAAACAACACAAGTATGGTATTACTTACACAGAACGAATTTGTGTGGGTTTGAAATTCTATATCACTAACGCGAACAGGTATGTGTTATTGTTTTGTCAATGAACACGGAAGTAATATCTTACGTGTTTGAAAACATGTCGGGGTGGGTGAAAATCAAAGAGTTTCCTCCTACACTTTAAATCGTATCATATTAGAAATTGCTAGCAATTTAACAATAATGGTCGGAGCATCTTTAACAACCAGATTGACTCGCGAGAGATTACAAGCAATAAAGAGATTTTTACCCGTAAGGGATTTTGTCAGACATAAACTGCAAGCGAGACAAGAATCTCAAACCGATTTGCATCTGATACTGCACAATTATTTAAACCGGTAAATTCAGCTACTGAGCAAGCTGCATTGACCACTGAAAAATCTATATTAGGAGAGATTGTTGACGAACAGGATAGAAAAAATGGTATTCTCCCATTGTTAAAACAGATAGCTGGAGCTAAACCACATGATGAAGAAGAACAAATAAGTTCTATCTATAAAACTCAAAAGGGTTCTTTCTCTTTCATGGATTAATTTACCGAAGGGGTTAAAAAAGAAATAAAAAAATTCAATTATTAAAACCCATCGATTATTACATTTGTGATGATTTTGCTACTAAAAGCTAACATTCAAAAAGTGATTTTTTAAAAGAGGAGTATAAAAAAATGAATGCAACGCGATGACTAGGTTGATGAGTTGTATAAAATGAAAAAAGGGATTGGTCGTTTAAATAAAGGGGAGTTGGGGTATATAGAATCTTAAAAAGGAATTACTAATTATGATATACAACAAAAAGAAGAACGACAAAGAAAAATCGAAGAAAGACAAAGACAAGAAAGACAAATAGAAAGGAAACATCAAACACCAACACGGAGACAAACACGGAGACAAACAAAACGAAAAGAGTATTATATCCCATCTGATCGAGAAGAAGATGATAATGATGATACACAAGCTGCAACTGGTGAGGGTTTTTGTCAGAGTGGAGCTTTGGGCGGTGGTCTTGTTCGTTGTCCTAATAATATTCTCGGAGATATATGACGATTAGAAATTCTCATTGAGGGGAAACGAGCCGGAAATAACTCACCGGAAATAATTAATGAAGCCGCTGATATTTGCAGACGACTATGAAGGCGGTGTCATGGATATTGGTGAATATCGAGAGTTTATAGATGAACTTGCGGACGGTTACCATAGTGATTGAATCACTGATTAGATAAATAGCATTTAAATAAGATAATCATACGCTACAATCACAATAAACCAACCATGACATACGTCGTAAATTCATGATTGCCTGTTTATAGAGCGTATAATGGAGACGGTCTCGGTCATCTTATTGAGGGATTATTTGCAAGGATGGCTCCAAAAATATCACCAATCGCAAAACAATTATCAATGAAAGCTATTGATTTTATTCGTGATAAGGGTATTAGCGCTGTTGGTGATGTTGCCGGTAAGGCATTTTCCGCGGCCAAACAAAAACTATTAGCGTTAATTCGACGACGAAAGAAACCACCAGTGATAAAATCACCAGTGATAAAATCACTTGGACAACTACCATCTACGGAGATTATGCCTGAGAGTATTAGTAAAACGATAAACAACGCAGTCGATCCAAAAATAGCATCACGGATAAATGAGGGATTTGATATTCAGTGAAATATTACTGCAAATATGATAGCGGGAAGTGGCCTGACAAAGTCATCGAGATCGTGATTTAGATAATAAAATGTTCAAATCGTCACCTGATACGGCTTTTGATTTGGATGCCCCAGTGCGCAAAGATGATTCTGTACGCGATTATCAATTGAATTCCTATAACGTAATACGACGAAATAGTTGATCAAGAATCGAACTTCAGGTTCAAGATACCAGCAAATACTTTCTACCCGCTGAAGCATTTATCGAAGTGGAAGGAGTAACAAATGTTTCACTTAATACGCCTTATGCAGATGACGTAGAAGTTGGCTTTGTCAATAATGGTATCATGGCATTATTTAGTAGCGCTAGATATATGATTGATGGAAGAGATATTGAATATATAGAGCATGATGTTGATGTTGCCACAACAATAGTGGGGTTAGCAAGATATTCTGATGATTATACAAGATCCGAAGGTCCATCTATGATATTTGCTAAAAATAATACTGATCTCGCTGAACACAATAAGTATATTAAATTACGAACACCAAGAGATACTGCATCTGATCCACAACCAGCTGATTCTGTTGAACATTAAGCTAGACCAGGTGCTGCTTTTGATGTTATAAAAGGTGATAGTTCTCGTTACAACCTAGGGTTTTCAACACGCGTATCAATGTTGTATGGACAGCGTAGATTATTTTCATGCGCGATTCCACTATCTCATATTTTCGGATTTTGCAGAAATATTAGAAAAGTTATATTCGGAGCGAAACACACAGTAGTCATCGTGCGAAAAGGCGATGATAATGATGCAATCTGGCGAGAAGCAGGCCTTGCTGGAGCTCTAGTCGCTGATGGTAAAGTAAATATAACAAAACTCTCACTGTGGATGCCAGTAATGACTCCATCAATCACCGCAGAGGAAACATTACTATCATTTATGGATACAGGTGGTAAATCATTGCTATCATGGCTAACATCAACAACAGATATTATGGAGACTACTGTTGATGGTATATTTACGTGGCACATGGCGTCAAAACAAGGAGTTTCAGCGCCGCGGCGTATGTTTGTTGCGTTACAGAATAGGGCTCGTTTAAATTCACGCAGCCATATGATATTTGATCAACTCGGTGTTAATGAAGTCTCGCTGAGGATAAACGGCCAACAAGAACCATCTGAGGATATTTTACTTAATTACGATCAGAACCAAAAAGCACGCGCGTAACATCGTTTGTTATCATTTATGGAACTTGATCTGAATGTAGATACTGGTCTGCACATATCACAGTTAGATTTTAGAAATCGATATCCGATTTATTACTTTTCGTTGGAAGATCTTGGTTTAACCAGACAGTCCGTCGTTGACACCGGTATCATTAATCTCGATAACAGCACTTAACCTGGAGCTCACTGGGTTGCAAACGCGTACAATTGCTTATTTCGATTCATATGGGTTAGCGCCGTCTAAAGAATTTATGCGTTATATACATCAATTAAAAATTCCTATCTGGTATTCCACACTACCAACACAGAAAATGACCGACCCACCAATATGCGGCCTAGAAGTATTTAATGTACTCAACGCGTTATCATGATCAACTAAACCACCCTATAAAACCGTACACGAATATACCAGTAATCGCTTTTTAGAAAGATCTTAAAATATAATGATTGATATTTGCTGAAGATCTCTCTCAAATCTGAAAAAAAACCCACCGCGGAAATATCTGTAACCAAGGATGCAAAGAAAATTATCGAAGATGACATATCCGAGATATTAAACCTCGCAAGTGTGGATCCAAATGAAATAGTCGTATTTCAAGATTGTCAGGGTAAACTGAAAGCGAATAATGTTTCCCTTGATGATATTTTGGTCAAAAACCGCGACGCAGCTTCTATCGCGTTGTTTTCCGACCAGGGTAAACTTAAACTGGGTGTCTTCGTGTCAACTATCGTGGACTCCCAGCAAAAGCTACAATTGGACCATAACGACCATATCTATTCGAGGAATTACAGCAGAATATAATTGACAATATTGAAATTCCGATAAATAATTTCTTTGGGTTTACACGTGTTCAGACCACATTGAAAATCTCAGAAGTAAAAACCGCTATCGATACGTTGACAAGGATGCAATCAGATTATAGCGACTATACAACTAAATTTGATCCATTTACCGAATGGCAAAATAATGTTATTGACAATATATACAAACCAATTTTAAATTTCTTTGGAAATCCACCACTGACCACACCGAAGCTCACAGAGATATAAACCGCTATCGGTGAACTAGCAATACTTGAATCGAAATATGAAGATCGCGTTGAGAAATTTTCAAATTTTCGTAAAAATCTCATTGAGAAATTCTTTGGAGTCTCATTAGACATAAAACTCCTGGATATTAAAAAAATCCATCGAAGAGATTAGGAGAACTTACGAGGCCATCAAAGATGATTTTCCTGCGATGATAACCCGATTAGATAAAATCAAAATTCCTCATGAGAAAAATATAAACTCTGTATACACAATTCAACATGGATCATTTGCGTGGACACCACAGACTAACACGTTAGATATCGATGCGACCGTCAAAGGTATTTACAGATTAACACTGGTGTCACTGACTCAATTTAATATTTCATCGACAATTTCAACTGGGGTCAACAATATGATATCAACGATCATCGATAAGAGAACAATTGAGCGATTCACGATAACAGCCATTGATAATAAACTAGCTAAAGTATCAATAACATGGTATGTGGAATTTGTAGCAGATTTGAGTAAACAACTTAATTAAAATTGCTATCTGTTATTGTAAATAAACAATGTCGACGTTGACACTAGCATCGCAGATGACAATGTCACATCAGTATCGCTATGATCAGGTCAGAGAATTTCAAACTAAATTCAAAACACTCACCGAAGAATACCAAATAAAAAAATATCGGCGAAGAATTACTGCCGTTGACGTTACCGTGTACTCGGTATCAGGTGTAATTACCGGAGCCGGTATTTTACTCTCCTCGGTGACAATGGTTGCCCCGATAGCTGTTCCAATTTGTATATCCGCGGCGACAACAATCGCGAGAGTAAATTCAATAATAACAAAACAAATGTCATTGTGTAGTCAGCGTAAACTACAGGATTACGTAGTTAAATGTCATACTGTGTCAAACACGTACTCTCAGTTATCCTCGATGATATCGTCCTCTCTGGAAGACACATTAATATCCGAAGTGAGTTTTCCGCGATGGTACGTGTTTACGATTCCGTGATGTCAAAATAAGAGAAACAAAACGAATATAATGGCAACATCGCAAGAACTACTTCAACGAATAACGGAAAATACCGCCCCGGTGAAAATCACCATGATCTCAATAACCTCAATCAATCCTAAATTCAGTGTGAATTTCCCCACCGCGATTCCCGCTAATGAGATAGCGCTAGCAAAATTACGAGTATACCACAGTTGGCCAAATATTATATCAAAACCATTTGGTTGTCAGCAATCGAATAATTCCTTATTGTTTTCGAGTAAACAAAAAACAAGACGTAACTCCAGACTGGAACTTTGTTTCCTTACCATCTGGGTCTTACCAAATCGAACAGATCAATACTGAATTACAGCGTAGAATAAAATCCATTACAGGAAAAGAATCAAAAATCGCTATAACAGTTCAAGAACCAACACTATCATCGCGTATGAGGTAAACTCACCCGGGTATGCCGTGGACATCTCTGAGAGTTCTATTATAACTGTGCTAGGATGGCCTGAAATAACACCTCGGACATCTTTACGATGTACGATCATACAACGAAATTGCTCCATCATATCGAGGTTATTTGTCTGATATAAAAAATGCAAAATTAACCGATATATTTACATTTCTCGATAGGGATATAATTCAATGGGATATTGTTTTTGAGAAAATTCTTGATTCATTCATTACCATTGCATTTACTTTAAATAATGTCATTGATTATTTTAAAGAGATTAATCAATTACATAAAACACAACAAGAGAGACTACGACAGATGTTCCAAGAACATAGTTTTGATATAGCGAGTTCACGCAGCGAGATCATAAAATATGTTAGGATATTAAATCAGCTTGTATCCGACATGGATATATCAACACACGAATAATTCAAGCAATAACTAATGATAAGAACGGAGATAAACAAAAAATTCTAACTGCATACAACATAACAGAAGCTGATTTACCCAATTTCAAATTTCCTGGGTATAACGCAAATGAACTAAAAAAATCTGTTAATGATCTTATTTCGGAAAACTTTTCTCTGATATTCGAAACATGGAAAAAAAATAACAACAACCACAAACAACCATCATCAAACATAATAATGATATAGACGGGGGTGGTAGGCATATTGCTCATCAAAACGTAAATATATCCTCGGTGATTGCAATAAATCTAGTATGTGACGCTATTGGCGGACGTTACCAAATAAATCTCGAAAAATCAAATCAAGCCCAGCAGGGATATATTTTATATTCATTTGTACCAATGGCTTCACCCGGATTTCTAATAGCTGAAGATGTAACGAATCCGGTCTATATGCGATGTCATAATGATTCATTATCGAGAATTAATTTTAAACTTACCGGCCAGTCCAATAATTTGATTGACTTAGGAGGAGAGATTTTACAAATTAGTCTGTATGTGAAATCCTAAAAACTTTTACCATAACAGTTTCGGTTTGTCTGAAATAGTTTGTCTCCGTAGGTTTGAAAACTTGGTCTGTTTACTCTCTCTCCGTAGCAGTGTGAAAACTTTTCTATGGTTCATTCTCTCTCTCTAGGTTTGATCTGCCTGAAATAGTTTCGGTTTGTCTGAAATAGTTTCAGTCTCCATAGAGGCTTTATGTTTGTTTGAAAACTTGTCTATTCACCACACTCCCTCTCTAGCCTCGTCTGCCTGAAATAGTTTCGGTCTGTCCACACTTCTTGCTGCTGAAAATTTTACACTTTCAATTTATCCATTTTTAGATAAATGATAAGTTAAATGGCATTAGAAAGAACCTGTCCTTTTGAATTTTTCCGAGTTCCAATTTGTTATACTTGATTAGTTTCATTACTTTCGAACTTAGATGGCACTCGTTTTGAGCCTTTTGTTGTACCCGATTCAAAAGTCAGAAAAGTGATTTCAGAAATGAAGATAATTATACATTCGTGTAGAACTTAAAAACAGTGTGGGATAGGTTGCAATTGCCAAAGAACATGTGATTAGTTTAGAGTTTGAGGAGGAGACAACTCGTACAACCTTGATCTAATTACCGTGTGATTTGGACATTTAATGTAGCTTTAACAATGTTTCAGTCACATCGCTACAATGTCTGCAGCATGACAGTTTATAGTTTTCCAAATGCCGTAAACATCCGACCCGACCTAGATTGGTTTGCAGCAATATCGTTTAGTTCATCGCCAGAAATGATGACTGCTTAGCTAACTGAAATTAAACCAAAACCATCAATTCACTCTCTAGAAAAAAAATCTAGCATGCGAGGCAATAAAATAAACGCTTTAACCAAAAAGACAGCTACGACCATTTTACGTCTTACAAACGTCCAATTGTCTCGTTGAAATTTTAGTTAAGAAGAATATGGTCTTATGCAGAATAACTTTTCCGTAATCCATTGCCGCATAGAATTCTCTTTTTTATTTCATGACAAGTATTTCGCAGATAATTTCATTGATGACTGTACTAGGTTTATTTCAAACGCTTTACTACCTTATACGCATTCCTACCTTAAATATTTTCACCATCTTTTTAATAATTTTTTTCTAATTTCATGGCGTTTGTTTTGTTTTAGTAGTGATATTATTATATATTTTGTAAAGCTCCCGGAGCTTCTAAAGATTAGGCGCTATACAAAGTACTCATTATGTTTATTATTATTATTACTAGCATTATTTTTAATTATTATTATTAATTAATTTCTTCTTCTTCTTCTTCTTCTTCTTCTTCTTCTTCTTCTTCTTCTTCTTATTATTATTAAATTTTTATTATTATACTAGAACAACGGTCAGTGTTTGAGTGTTTCAAACGCAGAGAGAAACAGTCAGTCAGTCAGTCTGTCGTTCTGTCTGGATGGTTTGATGTATGTATGTATGTATGTATGTATGTATGTATGTATGTATGTATGTATGTATGTATGTATGTATTCATGCACCAAACAGAATAATATACAAAATATGTTTTTAATTATCATATATATACAGTTAATTATGTAGTAACTGCATTGTTTTTAGTGTTACTGTGGAATTTTGCTTTACTAGTACATTAACTGTAGTTATGAGCCTAAAATGTATTAAACGGTCTCAAATGTCATCTATTCTGGTCACTAATACCCATCATTTAGTGTTATCACATATTTAAAATAATACACGATATACTTTTATGACCCAAAACATGATCCGTAACCTACCTTATAATAGTAACAATGGGATCATGGTTTACATTTTTGTAATTCGAATCCAAACGATACGCATTTAAGAATCCTTTGTGTCTTTTTATAATTGGGTGCATGAAAATGTAACAAAACACGGGGCAAAAACGTTTTTATTATACAGGACTCCCATTAGAAATTAACCGGGTCACTTCTCAAAGGCCAAACACATATTTATGTATTTGAACACGTATACAAACATATAGCGAACAAAAAAAAAAGCTTATACAAACACTGAACTTTATATAACGTGACTTGTTTAAAACTTCATATGAGATATGTTAGCACTTCGAGTTCACTTACCTATTCTCAGAAACGCAAGAAAAACAAACCACCACACCCGCGTACTCTCTCCAGTACATAGTTCAGATTTATCACCTGATATTGGCTGTCAAGGTGTTCTAAAATTTCTTTTTTCTCCATTATCGTAGCTGGTTTATCATTTTTCAGGTACCTATACAATCTATTGCACCAATTACACAACTGCAAGTCAACAGTTTATCAAATTTCTTATACGAATAGCATACACTGTGAGACAGGTTAAAAATCACTCAGTACTGCGTCAGTAAAGACAACCAAATACAAAACACGTGGCAAGAACGAATTAATTAGTATTGATGGCATTTATCTTCTTGTACTGTGGGTTGATTACACGCGTAAATGAAATGCGTGATAATAAAAAGGGAGCTTCAAGGAAGTTAACTATGTTATCAAATGCGGTCATCGGAAAACTGTTGGCCAATGAATCATATAACAATCGAATAAATAATATAGGCCGACTTTTATTTTTGTTTCAAGTTTTTCTCTAAATTTATGAAAAGGTTAGTATTCAGTTAAACTTATTCAGACAAAGGTTAAGTATCCCTTTTGGTGACCTTGCTGGCTGCCTAGTTGTAATAGCGTATTGAATAAGCACGTCAACTCGCAATGCTGTGTGCCATTTTTTCAGTAGTATTATGTGTATTATCAAGTACGTTGCACACAGTTATGCCGATGTAGTAATTGGCTTGCAAGCAAAGAGTAATACAGTCCCAAATCATAAATTCAATTACATGTATTTCAGTGTGTGTTCGTTGTCGACTAATATAGTAAGGTTCTATTATAATATACTTCAGTATCCAAAAATTTCATGTCAAAGTTCCATATATGGCAAATTATCTCCATACTGAAGTCATCCAAATGTATTTTCGCTAACCCATTGCTGTGTTACGAATGTGTCATGGGTGCTTATTACAAGTAAATACCCGTCGATTTAGTTAATGCCAGTTCGTGTCTGAACAAGAATCGATCATCATATGACAGTTGAGAGGGTATACACGCATATAGGTATGCTTGTGTATATGGATACTAAGGAACATTTAATGGGTTGATCGTATTCTTATGGAAAATAGTTAAGTGTAAATTGCCATTGCATATCAACTGGAGGTTTAATTATTTGTCTTCTCACCACAGTAAGTATAGTTATTCTGGCATTTATTTGTGAAATAATGTAAGGTACGATATATTTGTTTCATGAGAAAGCTTAGTACACTGGTAAGCAGTATGATCTACAATGTACATGTATACATTTTACAACTTTACGACACCCATATGTCTTCACATAAGGTCCTCCCCAAAAAATATGTGGTGTTCATTTGTCTAGCATTTATATAAATGTCTTTAATGTATTCCCTACACAGACTTGCACAATAAGTATCTGTGATTATTTGGTTGTCTTTTGTATAATAAAATCCACAAAACAGGTATTACTCATTGCTAACGTAAGTGCTATCTACATAATAGTGTATTTTCGATTTCAGATTTGGAAGTTAAAGAAAATGAAAGTAAGACAATAAAAAGCTAAGCGATATTGTGTAAGATACAATGTTAATCGAAATAAGCATTATATATATATATATATATATATATATATATATATATATATATATATATATATATATATATATATATATATATATATATATATATATATACACCTCTACTGTGTCCGCCTTAATTGCTTAGATATCTTTTTATACAATTATGCAGAAGATAATTAAAATTTGTGTTGATTGATATTCGTAGATCTATATATTCTTTATATGGTGGATTTTTCCGTTATAATGTAAGTTGTCTTTTTTCCCGAACATTACGGACATTATGTTAGTATGCTTGCTGATATGTGTGTCGTCATTCTAGAACAAAGTCAACATTTACTAGTTGCAGGGTATTTAGTACACGATAAACGTTCAAGTAAAAATGACATATTTTGTGCTATATTAATGCAAATGAAATACAAATATGAGAAATGGAAGATACATACAGAATATCTGAAGGAAGCGATTTTATACCGTGTGCAACTGGGAAGTATTATGAAATGTTTTGCTGAGTAGATTCTACCGCTTATCAACTCTATCTTACTGAGTATTATCGATCATGCATATTTCTAGATAAATACATTTAGGCTGTAGAGATATACTTTAGATAATCTTTGGGGTAAAATAGAAGACGATTGTGGTACAGTGAAACAGAGAGAGAGAGAGAGAGAGAGAGAGAGAGATCGAGATCTTGGCATTTGAAAGCCTATGAAAATCTGAACCTCGAACACATATCTAATTTGCTTCGTCATTTGAATTTGGTATAAATAATAATAATAATAATAATAATAATAATAATAATAATAATAATTTGTACAGCGCCTAATCTTTAGAGGCTGTAAGCGCTTTACAGTATCTGTAATGTAATGACTACAAAATAACAAATTATACTATTTAAGTTAGGAAACATTATTAGGTCTTTAAGTGTGTTCTTGCAGTAGAGAAAGGTGTTATTTAAAAGCACTCTTGAAAGAGATCACTATGTATTTGTGTTTAATTTCAATGTGCAATTCATTCCACTTTGCTGGGCCCGGATATGTAAAATAACGTTGTCCATATGACTTCGGTTTTTATTGGGAATAGCGAGTATACGATTGTGAGAAGAGGAGCATACTAATCTTCCTGGTGTGTACTCATGGGTAAGAGTAGATAGGTATCTTGGACTGGAGTCCGTCACTGAAAAGTAGCACAGAGAACACATTTTGTGTTTGATTCTGGATCGAATGAATAGAGTTTAGGGTACAGAGCAAACGGGAGGTATGCTCTGATCGTGCCACTATAAAATGATCCGAACAGCAATGGTTTGAACCTTTAAAAGTTTCTGGAGTAGATATTGAGACGAACCAGACATAATTGAGTTACAGTTGTCAAGTCTAGAAAATACTAATGAACACACACGTGTTTTAGTGGCATCAACTGAAATATATTTGCGAATAGAGCTGATGTGTCTCAGCTCGAGATATGCAGTCTTGGTGCGGTGTGAGAGTACTGTTCAGAGTAGCACCAAGGTTTCGTACTGACTGTGTGAATTTAATGTTGTTGTTGCTGATATTTATTGGTTGAGATATTGGATGGGAATGAGAAAGTCTTTGTGTGGTGATTAGAATGTCCTCAGTATTATTATCAGTCATCTGAAGGTTGTTACATGTCATCCATGATTTCGCATCAGAAATGCACCTCTCTACTCCTTGGATGGTAGCACCAACTACAGTTGGGTGGCTTGACGTGTATTTTTCTGAGTCATCAGCATACAGTTGGTGAAACACTGGATGATTATCTATGATACTTGAGGGCGGCTGAGTATAGAATGAAGAAATACAGGTCCAAGAACAAAACCATGTGGAACACCACACCATAGATCCACTGGACGGGAGTGTATTCCGTTTGCAGATACAATTTGTGTCCTGTTGATTAAGTATGACTTAAACCACAGTAAGGCTGTGTCATGAATGCCAAATACATACTGGAGACGGTGAAGTAATATATTATAGTCTATTGTGTCAAATGCTGCAGACAAATCAAGGATGACTGTAATCTTTCCGTTATCTAACTCAGAGAGAATATCATTAACTACTTTCAGAAGAGTAGTTTCAGTACTATGGCAAGGGAGTAGTAATAGGGGGCACTATAGCCTCAATGGAAAATCCAGTCAAAAAGTGCTTGGGGCACTATAGCCTCAAGATTTATAGCCTCAAGGGAAAATCCAGTCAAAAACAGCTTGGGGCACTATAGCCTCAAAACAGCTTGGGGCACTATAGCCTCAAGGGAAATTGAACATAGTGGGTCTATATAGCGTCAAGGGAAATGGAACATAGTGGGTCTATATAGCCTCAAGGGAAATATAACATGGGGAATAGGATGGGTATAGGGGACTGTGGAGGGACAAGGGAAAAAAGGGTGGCAATGAAAGCTACTTTCTTTTCGAGACCTATGAGTGGCCCTGAAAAGGGCCGTTATGTGTATTGTTAACGTTGTCTTGTTAACACAGAGGACATCTCACAGATCTTCTTCTCTTCCTTAAACTTCTCCTTACTGTGGGTCCATAGAAGAGAACTCTCTTCAAGCAACCTTGTCTTTCTACATAGACTCTTCTCTTCCAATAGGCTGTCTCCGTCCTATGAATGACACTCCATGATGATCTGACATACATGGGTATGTCAGTCCTAAACAGCATACTTGACACAAGGGTTGACGATTCAACATTAGTCCACATCTTCTGATGAGAACAGGTGAAGCGAATGCCGTGTACTGCGGTTATTTATAGGGGAAGAGCGGATTGAAACGGATTGAGTGTATCGACCAATCCAAACGTGCGTTACAAAAGTCAGTCACATCCATCCAATCGGAAGAGAGCAGTCTGTGACGTCACCTTTTCTATATAGAGGTACTAGCGCCTTTGCGCAGTCAATCGATTCAAGAGAGTTGTCAATCATGGCGGACAGTAAGAAGACAATGAATTGGAGTGAGACAGGAGTAGAGACAGCAAGTCATGGACCAACAGTGACTACTAAAGTCATGACAAATCTACATCCAGAAGAAGTGGATTTTAACTGGGATATTGTGGATTTTTTAACATCGCAAGAATTTATTCCGGAACCTTCGTTGCTTTCTGTATCTTCTTATGGACACGTCGATGATTTTAAACAAAGACAGAAAGAAGCATTGGAGCAATTTTTACAACAACAGAAAGTAGAAGAACAAGCTTTTCTTATGCAACAGCAGGAAGAAGAAGAAGAAGCAAGAAGAAAACACCAGGAAGAAACAGTAGCAGCAGCAGCAACAGCAACGGAGAAGAATGAAGACCAAGGACAGAAAGAAAATAGTGAAAATCAAACGGTCACGACGGTACTTTTAGATATTTTAGCTGAGTTAAGGAGTCTGAAACAAATGTATCAGACTTCTTTATCACGACCGAAGAGAAAAAGACCTTCTCGAGCGAAACAACCCGATCTCTCTGTGACTACGTCTACCTTACCACCGTTAGTGATTTCTACCAAATCATTGACAGGAACCACCAGTCCCGAAGTAGGCCTTGGCCGTGGCAAAGGCTTAAGACAGCTCAAGAGGATTTCATCCCGTTTCTGAGTTTGTTTTGTTTTAAACACACAAAACACCAACGGTCCTTTTCAGGACCACTCCAATTATTTCGAAAAGAAATACTATGTCAATTGCCTATTTCAATGAAAACTCAAAAGTCCTTTATTTTTTTTAAAAACCCATGATGTACGTGTGAGTGAATGAATGTGTGAGTGTAGGTTCTTATTCTATCAAATCAAAACCAAGAGACACTTACGTTTTTTCTCTCTGGTGTATTCTAGTACAAACGTTACAATTCAATATCACAACATAACATAACACAAGACCACTTTAAAAAAGTTCATAGGTTTTCTTCTGTTTCACTCTTTCTGTTTTTTCATTTTCTTTACTGTCACAGCTTTTTCTTTTTCTTCGTCAGTTTCGTTTCGTCTTCTTTTCTTGTCTTTGTGAACGTGTCGGGGTTCTTCCTTGGGGGGAGGGTACCTCTTCCTCCTCCTGTTCAGAATTTCTTTCCTCCTCCTCCTCCTTCTCCTCCTCCTCCTGCTCCTGTTGTTTCTTAGGGCAGTTTGGAGACCAATGTCCTTTCTCTTTACAATAATAACAGGTATCTTGACTTTTGTCTCTATTGGTACCTTTTTTATTTTTGTTACGATCTGAACATTCTGTAGCCCAATGTCCTTTCTTCTTACAGATATAGCAAGTATCTTGACTTTTATCTCGATAGGAAGGAGAGTAGGCCGTCGGCTGGTCTGACGAAAACTTTCGTATGACCCCACGTAAAGCTCTAATGAGAAGTTCCACTTGTGTAGGTTCTTCCATCGTTCTGGTCAATGTGAGAGTGAAATGAATACTGAAAGGTTAGACACTAACCCTTTATATATGCACGGATCGGACATGAATATATAGGGGTTATGGTCTTTAAAAGGTAGTCATTTGACTTTTTGCAGACAAGATGAAAAGACCACATCATGCTGTGGAGAAAGGAAAAGACAGTAAGAGACAGAAACGTAATGTATCGCCTAGCACAGTAGCTGAAGTCTTGGCTCAAATTCATGCCAGTGATTTTGAAGATGACATGAGTGAGCCCGAATCCACACCCAGACAATCCACGTCCAAGCAAAGTGCACCACCCTTAGTAAACCCTGAAAATTACTATCACATTCGAGAGACAGAAAAGCGTTCCTCTCGAAAATTTAGAACAACGGCTTACACGTATGCCGTAAAGTTTAAAGATTTCAAGGCCAATGTACCTTTGGAGAATACAGAAGGGTTCATTACTGAGGTGTGGGATTCTGTGTTAACTGCACTGAAACAGCAATGTCAAGCTAAAGAAGACGATCGCTTGAGACTTTCTATTCATCACGATAATTTAAAGTCTCCCGTTTGGATCGAGTTTACTAGTCCATCAGAATTAACACCTTCCAAAGTCATCGACAAAATTCAACATGTGCAACAATCCAACGACAAGTTTCACATTGACGATGGAAAAGCCACACTGTTTATGACCCACGTGTCTCTTCCCCAGGGGACAGGACGCAAAAAAGTATTATTGGTGGACAGCCTTCGCAGCATGAAGCGAAGCCTCGTCCAAATTAACAATCCTCAAGACCAGATGTGTTTAGCCCGTGCTGTCGTCGTGGGACGAACGTATGCCAACAAGAACGACACGACAGAATGGAAAAGAGCCTGGAAAACTATTCGACAATCGGACCGAGCCAAACAAAGAAGTGAAGCAGAACTCCTGTTACAGCAAGCGGGGATATCCAAAGATACCTCTTGTGGCATTCCAGAAATGCAAAAGTTGCAAGACGTCTTGTCTCCACATTACACTTTGAAAGTACACCCTCAAGAAGTGCGTGGACCTCTTTTGTTTCGAGGCCACGATTTCAAAGACGGAAAATACATTCACGTCTATCATCACGATGGTCATTTTGATACCATTACCAGTATCACTGGATTTCTGAAATTCAGTTACTACTGTGAAAAATGTGACTATGGTTATAACAATCGAGAACAACACAAGCATTGTGGATCGAAATGTGAGGGATGTTTGGCCTCTCAACCTTGTCTGGACAAAGGACAAGAAAGAGTGCATTGCCCTGTGTGTCAGCGCACTTTTGTCAGTCTTACCTGTTACCAACAACATTTGAAGATGCAAGGTTCACAGCAGAAAAATACTTGTCAGCTTTTGAGATTGTGCCCTACTTGTGGACAAGGCATACGTACCAATAGTGTTAAGTTACACGTTTGTCGAGGGAAGAAACGATGTCACATTTGTCATCAAATTGTGGACTTGGAGCACGAATGCTTCATTCAAAAATATCAACCCCAACCAAAAGATACCCAGAAGAAAGGGAATTTTATCTTTTTTGATTTCGAATGCATGCAAGAAACTGGTATTCACATTCCTAATTTCTGCGTGGCTCACCGTGCGTGCGAGCAGTGCATCCAAGAACCTATCTTTAGTCATTGCCCTCACTGCAGCAAGATTCCTGGAGGACGTGAAAAAATCTTTCGAGGGTCAAACACGCTAGCCGATTTTGCTCAATGGATCCTTAATCCCATCGACGAAACGTGGAGTCCAGAAGACATCGAACGTTACGGCAATTGTCATCGCCATGCCACGGTCATGGCTCACAATTTCTCGGGATACGATGGGCAATTTCTGCTCAGATACTATGCGGAACAAAGTACCGAACGGCCTCAAGTGACTTTAAACGGAGTCAAAATCATTTCTATGCAAGTAGGACAAGTACAGTTTAAAGATTCGATGTGTTACTTGGCCATGCCTTTGAGTCGTATGCCTAAAACGTTTGGAATGACAGAAATGGCTAAAGGTTATTTTCCACACTTTTTTAATTCCAAAGCCAATCAACATGCCGTTCTACCCCATTTGCCTGAGGCTGACGACTACGACCCCGACAACATGCGCACCGAACAACGAGAAAATTTCTATGCTTGGTACCAGACTCACGCCTCGGACCCTTTTGACTTTCAAGAAGAAATGTTAAAGTACTGTCGATCTGACGTGGACATTTTACGACGTTGCTGTGGAAAATTTCGAGAATTGTTCATGGAATACGGAGGGATCGATCCTTTGAAAGAAGCTTGTACCATCGCCAAAGCGTGTTCTTTAGTGTACCGAAAACGCTTTATGCCTGAAAATACTCTAGCGGTCATCAGTCCTCAAACGACAAATTTTGTCAAACGTCAATACTCGGTCAAAGCCCTACGCTGGCTCCATTACTTGTGCGACAAGGAAGACAAATGGATCCAACACGCTCGCAACGGAGGAGGCGAAAAGACCATCGGAACGTATTCGGTAGATGGTTGGGACTTAGAAAACCCTCAGATTGTGTACGAGTTTAACGGATGTTTATTTCACGGATGTCCCCTATGCTACCCTCAACGAGACACCAAAAATCAGTTTTTACAACGAACCATGGAAGACTTGTACCAGACCACGTGTCAGCGACGTTTGAAGTTAGAACAGCAAGGATACCAAGTGGTGGAAATGTGGGAACACGAGTACGATCAGCGTTTGAAAACCGATCCCGAGTTTAAACGCATCGTAGAAAGTTACAAGTGGGTGGACCCATTGAACCCTCGGGATAGTTTGTACGGAGGACGAACGAATGCTACCTGTTTGCTGTACCAGGTGGACAAAGAGAAAGGAGAAGAAATCAAATACTTGGACGTGTGTTCGTTGTATCCTTACGTGTGCAAATATTGTCACTTTCCCGTAGGGCATCCAGAATTGATGACAGAACACATTGACTTGGACCACATTCGACAGTACGAAGGATTGATCAAGTGTAAAGTCTTACCACCCACAGACTTGTACCATCCCGTTTTACCTCACCATTGCCAAGGAAAACTGATGTTTCCTTTGTGTCGCACATGTGCCGAAACGTGCAACCAAGGCCAACCTTGTCATCACACTCAGGAAGAACGCACCTTGACAGGAACGTGGGTGAGCGTGGAATTGTTTAAAGCTCTGGACCTGGGATATCAACTGTTAGAAGTGTACGAAATTTACCACTATCCCAAAACACAACAATACCGCAAGGGCGACGAGAGACAGAAAGGTATTTTTGCAGACTACGTGGATGCCTTTTTAAAACTAAAACAAGAAGCTAGTGGCTATCCTTCCTGGTGTCACACTCCCGAAGACCAAAAGATATTCAAAGAAAAATATCGGGAGCAGGAAGGTATCACTTTAGACCACATCGAGAAAAACGAAGGAAGGCGATCGTTTGCCAAAGTGATGCTCAATTGTTTGTGGGGTAAAATGGCACAACGCCCGTCTTTACCCAAGACAGAGTATTTGTCCGAGCCGTCTCGCTACTTCCAGATGATTCACGACCCAACCAAAGTCATGAAACACGTGGACGTCATTCGTGAGGACTTGATCTTAGTCAATTACGAAGAAGAACTAGACTTTGTAGAAGCCGACAAATTTGGAAATGTCATCATTGCGGCTTACGTGACAGCCCACGCTCGCTTAAAATTGTACGAAGTGTTAGAACTGTTAGGAGATCGCGTGTTGTATTTTGACACGGACAGTTGCATCTACATTCACCGACCGAACCAGTGTAACCCTGTCATCGAAGGAGACCGTTTAGGAGCCTGGACCGATGAACATCCCGACGACAAGATTCTATGTTTTGCAAGTGGCGGTCCTAAAAATTACGGCTACGAATACCGAGACCCCCAAGGAAAAATGCACACCGAATGTAAAGTGAAAGGATTGACTCTTAATTATCGCACCAGTCAAGTGGTGAACTTTAACGTACTACAAGAAGCCTTACAGTCGGGACAGGATGAAACGTTTCAAGTGACTACCCACGAACCGCACAAGATTGTCCGTTTACCCACACACCAAATTGTTAGCCGACCTTTGGAAAAAGTCTACCAAATCGTGTACCAAAAGAGAGTACGACTTCCCAATCACTTCACTCTACCGTACGGTCACGTCGAAATTGGGCAGCATATAAAAAGGGATATCGTCCAAGACCAATAGTTCATTTGTCACTACAACGTCACAGCGAAAAGAAGATGAATCCATTTAAACAGACATCATTCAAATTTGGGAATTCTCAAGTGGAGTGCGATGCTAAACCTTGCGATTGTAGTGATGCCAGGCGCTGTGACATTAGCGATTCAGCAGGATATCGTGGGAACTTTGCTATGACTACTACCCCTATATCTACCCTGGAAAGTGATGCTGTGCGTGTCAAACCTGAGGGATGCGAAAGCGGTGCGACACGTTATCGTGGACTCCTAGGAATTTCACCGTACCTACATCGAACTGAAGTGAGGAGAGTCGAATATTCGTTCCCGACGAGTTTACCTGAATACTGCCACTTTAAAAGTCGATTCCAAACCTTCAAAGATAAATGGCCAAAATATCTGCCTGGGCCAACTCCTGAAGAATTAGCCAGAGCTGGATTTTTCTACTTGGGCGAAGGGGATAAAGTCAAGTGTTTCAGTTGTGGTGTATCCATTTACGAGTGGGAACATAAAGATTCCGCTTACCTGGAACATGCTCGATGGTCTCCGAATTGTCAATACCTACCTTTAGTGGGACCTAATGATTGGAAGTGACACTATTGTTCCATGTCGTGTAACACACCTAGACCAGTATATAATATAAAACATAATATTCAAGGATTACCACAAGAATTACAAGAGAAGATCTACAAGGACGTTTGGCAAAGCCTTGCGAAAGAAAAATCTCAAGGGGTGACTGTAGAACTTTTGTGTCGTGAAATTCATAAGAGGAAAGTGACAAAAATTAACGAATGTATTAGATTTCTCTGTGTTTTTTTTGGTACGATTACACCTGAAAATGTTTTGATCCTTTTTCAACGTTACATTAGGTAGTGGGACAAGTGACACTACTGCTCCATGGCGTGTAACACACCTAGACCAGTATATAATATAAAACATAATATTCAAGGATTACCCTACGAATTGCAAGAGAAGATCTACAAGGACGTTTGGCAAGGTCTTGCGAAAGAAAAATCTCAATGGGTGACTGTAGAACTTTTGTGTCGTGAAATTCACAAGAGGCAAGTGACAAACATTAACCAACGTGTTAGATTTCTCTGGATTAAGGGTATTTTTTTGCTCTGTTACCAATTTACTACGTTTACCTCTGAAGATACTTTGATCCTTCTTAACCGTTACCCTGAATGGCAGTGGGACGAAATTACACGTTATATTAATCACTTTCGCTTTTGGAGCAAATTTAATTCTATGTTTAATTCTGGGTTGAATCTACACTGATGATCTTCGACCTAAAGAAGTATAAAAGAGAACAACCATGCCACAACCTTTATCATTGGTGATCCAACAGATTCCGTGGAAGGATATCAATGAGAAGATTCACACGGTGAAAGATTACGAACACTTATTACAAGAACTATACCCTATGAATTGGGGTCGACGTGTCGTGTGTGTTTTAGTGACTTGCTTTCTGGGATTTCGTTTACCTGCCGATTCCTTGTGGACACTTTACGAACACTACCTATCAAAAAAATAAGACAGTATGGTGACTCCTTTAAATGTCCACGAGAGACTTATTCTGTTCAAAGCCTTACGTTTTCATCTGGATACGTCTCGACCTTTCCAAGAAAAAAAGATTCGTCAACTTTTACGTACGGAAGCAGTGTACGAAGATGTGTGTGTAGCTTGTGATTTACACCCTCATTGGACAGATGTACGTGACTGGAAAAGTTGGGATTTTGAGGCTTGGACAAACGAAGCATCCCATTATGCCCAAGCGTTGTGTTCCTAAAATTCATCGTCGTGTGAAAAAAGTCACTTTTAATCCTGTGTTAGTGACAGTACCAGAAGAAGAAAAAGAAAAAGAATCTATTACCCAAGACAATCCCTCTGTTCAAGACAAAACTGTCATCATGGACATTCCCCCACAAAGACCCTTTCGAGAAGACACCTATGTGACTGTACCCCCTGTAGAGGAGACTATAAGAACATTACACACTACCTCTAGGACACCTTCGTTACCCAAACCATGTTGTACAGGAACTTGTTTATTTGCCACTTTGATCGTTTGCCTAGGTATTTTATCCCTGTATTTATCCATTTGGCTTTTATGTTTTCGTGTTGTTCAAATTTAAACATGCATTGAAATAAACGTGTCTTGAAAAAAGTATAAAAACCTCTTGTCTTGTCTGTTTTTGTGCCAATACTGTCATACCACTACACGACTATGGCTCACTCTACTCTTTCTACTACTCCTTCCTCCTCCACATTCAAAGTCATTGACGAACACTTAGATCAGGCTAGTTGGAAAGCCTTGTATCTTCGTCATCCTTTTAACATGTTAATTGCTGGACCGAGCGGTTCAGGCAAAACCGAATTTGTCAAACGTTTGATCGAACATAAACATCATTTGATCGATCGTCCACCTCAACGCATCGTGTGGTGTTACAAAGAGTGGCAATCGGCATACAGCCTCTTGCAAGAAAGTCAAGGTGATTCCATTGTGTTTGTAGCAGGTATTCCTAAAGAAGACGAGGGGATCGTGTCTGACCCTAGTCAAACTCATTGGGTTATTTTTGACGACATGTTAGGAGAAGACGAAGAAGAAATTAAACTGTGGTTTACACGTAAAGGGCATCATCGTAATGCCAGTGTCATTTACATTACACAAAATTTATTTCAACAAAGTAAAGCCCATCGTACCATTAGTCTTAATACTCATTACGTGGTCTTGTTTAAAAGTCCTCGAGATAAATCACAAGTGCAAGTTTTAGCCAAACAGTTAGGAACACCTTGGCTAACTCATGCGTACGATGATGCCACTCAAACGCCACACGCCTATTTACTCGTGGATTTAAAACCCACTACCCCTGATTATTTGCGATTTCGTACCGATTTGTTTCACGACTGGTGTCAAGACGGAGGACCTGTCGTGTACACGTCCTCCTCGTCGACATAACACTATGAAGCACTAAAAAAAATCTATAAAAACCTTGGG
The DNA here is from genome assembly GCA_030141615.1 of Unio pictorum. NCBI lineage: Eukaryota > Metazoa > Mollusca > Bivalvia > Unionida > Unionidae > Unio > Unio pictorum. Next base: position 422,464 of record JARLTB010000369.1, read on the forward strand.
TTACTTTGACCTGGTCTCATACATCGTCAACATGACGTCCCTTCAGTCTCATCTTCCCATCAAATTGATTCGTGCCTTGTACGGCATCAGTCGCGAAAAAAATCCACAAATACGTGCTCACGTCTTAGAAGCCAGTCTCAAAGAAGTCTTACGATGGTTTACGGTGACAGCACGTCAAATACTGCAAGGCATCATTCACATTCCACATCAAACCAAACGCTTTTTTGACAGAAACAAAGTAGCCTTGACGCAACTGGCCAATCCTCGCATTGACACTCACACCAAAAAGCAAATCATATTGAAACCTGGAGGTAGTGGTTCTCTAGGAGGTGTCATCATTCGTTCCCTTTTAAAATGGGATCCCAATACTCCCAAAGTTCACCCCAAGAAGAAAACAAAAAAAGCCAAACAATCCCCTAAGAAAAAGAACAAGGGTACCAAGACCAAAGCACAGAAAAAGAAAAGTCCACAGAAAAAAGCGGTCACCCGCAAAAGAGGCACTTCGGCCAGGACACAACCTTACCTTCGTCAACCACGACCTGTAAGAAAAGATCTACAAGGACGTTTGGCAGGGACTACGTTGCCAGTAGCCTCAGGGACTGCCACTTCTCCGTTGCGGGTGATGCCAGCCAAACCCAATTTGACACCCGTTTTTCCTAATTTGATGAAACATTGGAAATCTGCGTCTCCCAAAACGTCTCCTCCACCGGAGGCACCCTCATCGACATTAGCGGCAGTAGCAGCTGCTCACAAAGTACCTGCCCCGAAAGTCAAAGTCCAAGAAAGATCTGGCATGTTAAAGAGTTTACTAGATTTGTCCAAACAAGAACTGTCCCGATTGAGTCCATTGCGAACTCCTTCACGACGTGTGTTACCTGCCATGAAGTTGATACGACGCAAAGATAATCAGTGGCGTCGCATTCCAGTATAAAAATATGACTTGAGGACCACGACGTCAATCAGTATTTTTTATGTGCTGATGCTGAACACTCAAGGATGACTCCTCAAAAACATACACACCACCACCACTACCCTTGTCGTTCTGCTGTCCAAAAAGGAACAAGACAATCTCGTCATCTCACCAAAAGCTTTAAAACCAAACATCAACGTCCTTCCCTCCAAAGACGTAGACCTTTAAAGAAAAAGAAGAGACACCAAAAAGGAGGATCCTTTGACAATTTTGGGAAACACATTGTTACCTTTTTGACGAAGCGATAGTTCCCAAAAAAAAGTAAATAAAAGAGAGTGTATACCAAGTCATTGACACTAGTGGTATTGTGAAACGAACAAGCAAAGATGGCACCTCGCAGAAAACATTTTTCTACACTCCACAAAGGAAAGAAAAGGAAAGGACGTTTAGCCAAACATCGACACGTTCTTCGTCAAAGGACACAAAAGAAAATACCCAAACGTCAAAAGAAAAAGAGAAGTCACCAAAGGGGAGGCATATTTACTGGTTTTATTAAAGGTATGCACAAACTAGACAAATCAGCTCAGAACCGAACTGGCATCTTTAGCCCTGCTTTTGAGGATTTAGCGAAGCACGCCATTACCTTTTGGAGAAACCAATAGAAAAAAGAAGATAAAAGAGGGTGTGTATCAAGTCTTTGACGACAGTGTATTTCTGGAACGAACAAGCAAAGATGTCACCTCGCAGAAAACATTCTTATTCAGCCCACAAAGGAAAGAAAAGGAAAGGACTACCTCCACGTTTAGCCAAACACGGAGACGTGTTGTCCGTCCTGTCCAAAGCCTCTCCACCCATGCGAAAACAAATCATTAAAACAGCCTCCAAAGATGTCATCGATACCGTGTGCGAATGTTGTTTGAATGTCTTGAAAGGTACGATACCTTTGTCTCCACACCAGAAAAAATGCTTTGCCAAACATCGACACGTTCTTCGTCAAATGGTTCAAAAGAAAATATCCGTCCGTCAAAAGAAAAAGATGTTGGTGCAACGCGGAGGATTTTTACCCATTCTTGCTCCTATGTTGACAAGCTTAATACCAGGTTTGCTACAAGGATTAACCCAAGGGATAACTCAAGGGATGGGTAGAAGATAAAAGGACCCTATGGAGCACCACAATCTCAGACATAACCTTTGAAAGCTCATGGAAGGACGAAAACTAACTTTGGTTCCTTACAAACGATGGATGGAATACCATCATTGGCAAGAACAACGATCCCCCCATTTACCACCCAATCCCAATTTGGCTGAGATGTCGCAATTACAACACGAATTGCAATCCTTGATCCATCGCCACGATTTATCCGAAACCGAAAAATCACAAAAGTACGGTCAACTCTTGAAACGGCTACAACTCTTTCATCAGAAAGCTGTGGAACAAACAGCTCAACCCACTTTGTCCGATTTTAAGGCTCTAATGAATAACCCGTCACCCTCACCCTTACCCTCTACAGCGGTTAAAACAGACGTTACCCCACCATTACCCAAGGAAGAAGAACCCCATGATCTCTTTCAAACACCTACTACCACTCCCATTCCGAGTAAGATTGCCGCTTCCTTGTTAACTCCTTCTCCCACTCCCCCACGAGAAGAACTCAAAACTTGGGTTAAAAAGATGATGGCTACTCCTTCTTCGACAGATGTAAAAAAGAAAGAAAGGAAACCAGAAGTGAGAAAAGAAAAGAAGACCAAAGAAGCTATCCCATTACCTCCGCCACCACCATTACCCTCGACGTCAACTCCTGTGGCACATCGGACACGTAAAACCGTTTCCAAACAACCCGCATTTCGTCCCACCCAAAGCAATATCCTCGAAGAGTGGGTCCCTTATTAACAAAAACCATGGAGAAGGTATTAGCCAGCATTTACTACGATCCAGCTCACCCTGCAGGTTACGGAGGTATTCAGAAATTGTATCGTGCTGCCAAAACTCGCCTGAAAAAGCTCCGTTTACCAGCAGTACAACGATGGTTACAAGAACAAGCGACGTACACTTTACACAAACCCATTCGACGAAAATTTCACAGAAGTCGCACTCAAGTGGAAGGCATCGATCATCAATGGCAAGCCGATTTAGCCGATGTCTCTCATTTAGCCACCTACAATCGTGGCTACAAATATTTGTTTTGTGTCATCGACGTCTTTTCTAAATTTGCCTGGGTCGTACCATTGACATCCAAATCGAGCGGAGAGTTAGTACGAGCTTTGCAACTGGTTTTGAAACAAAGTGGTCGTCACCCTCTTCGATGGCAAACCGACAAAGGCACCGAATTTCTGAACCAAGCTTTCCAACGAGAATTAAAAAAACGTGACATTCATTTTTTCACCACCGAAAATCCTGAAACCAAAGCCAGTATCGTGGAACGTTTTCAACGTACCTTGAAAGAACGTATGTGGAAATATTTTACGCATCAACACACTCTCAAGTACATCGACGTCTTACCACACTTAGTCCAATCCTACAATCAATCTTACCATAGAAGCATTGGACGTGCCCCACAAGAGGTGACACCTGACAACGAAGTCACTGTTTTTGAGCGTCTGTTTGGTACGTCCCGGACGAAGGCTGTCCCCAAGAAAGGTAGAGAAGTGTTAACCCTAGGAGATTGGGTACGCATTGGCAAAACCAAACGCACTTTCGACAAAGGTTACTTACCCAACTGGACCACCGAATTGTTTCGTGTGACTGGACGAGTGCGCGATCGTCATCCTACCGTCTATAAATTGGAAGACATGAACGGAGAAGTATTAAAAGGAACGTTTTACTTGCCTGAGTTACAACGTGTTACCAAAAAAGAAGACGACGTGTACGACATTGAAAGCATTCTCGAACGAAGAACCCGTAAAGTAGGAAAACGTCGTGTCAAAGAAGTCAAAGTACGTTGGAAAGGATATCCTCCTAGTTTTGATTCTTGGATTGACACTTCGCAAGTCATTGACTATAAAAAGAAGTGACCATCATGCCCTTTAATACAGCTTCAGCGACCACAGTGACTACTCCTTCACCCACGTCATCTCTGCAAGATTTACAAAAGCAACCCTTGTGGGTGTGGTGTGGAGAACGTGTCCCTAAAACGCAAATCGTTTTTTTCTGTCAAATCTTTGTGGTATGTTGTGTCATTGGTGCAGCCATTGCTAATTTGAGTTTGCAACAAGGAGACAAACAATTGTGGACCATTTTACTCAGCAGTTGCATTGGGTATCTTCTTCCCAATCCTTCCCTGAAATACTCTTACAACGGGAACAACAGTAACAATATTGGGAGTCTGGCAGCCAACGTTAGTCCTTCTCCTGACAGTCACCCTTCCAATCACAATCCTCTTTTAGATACTCCTTTAACCTCGAGTGACTCCTCGGACAGAAGAACATTGGAAATATGAACAACACTATTAACCAATTTTACTTAACGTTACCCAGTGACAGTTCCATGGAGGTGTTTCCTAACAATACATTGTGTTGTTACACGTCTAAATTACCTCAAGCCATGCATTTGGATCAAGATGATCATTGGGAAGCAGCTTTAGTGGAAATAATACACCCGACACAAATCAAAAACATCGTCGAAAATCAAAACTTTTTCACAGTTGAAGTGTATGACAAGCCATTGCAACAAGCCTTAGATGAACGAGGCATCACTGGCATTGACAACAAAAAATCAGATGGACCCTTAACTAAACAACTGTCCACTCATGTGTTGACCATTCCTGCAGGCTACTATTTTAGCGGTCAGCATTTAGTGACTACGATTGCAACCAGGTTCAATACTTTGTTTGGTAAACCCCTGGACAAAATCAGAGAAAGTGTTACCTTTGAGTACATTAAAGTGGCTCGTCGCCTCATGATCAAATTTTCAGAAAAGAAAATAATAACCATTACCTTTTGTCCTGAATTGTTTAATATCTTAGGTGGAGACCTCAAGATGCTCCCGAACAAAAAAGAAATACCAGGCATATCCAGTAACTTGGATTTTACCAAATATTTTCGATTCCCTGTAGAAATGAACCAAGGAATCAATTTGATGTTTGTGTACTCCGATGTGGTGGAGTACAACGTGGTAGGACACACCTCTGTACCGTTACTGCGTGTCATTCCTTTCAAAGTGGATACCACTACCGCTGAAGAAGAAGGTGGAAATACCTATCACGTTCACCGTGAATTTGTACATCCTCATTATTTACCCGTCAGTAAGTCGTATTTCGACAGTGTCAACATTACTATAAAAGGAGAACTAGGTCAAAATATTCCATTTACCAAAGGGAAAGTCACAGTGAAACTCCATTTTCAAAAACGATTCTCCAACAACTGAAAAAGTGATGTATCCTGTGTACCAAGGAGTCACTCGACAACGAGGACATGGTTTAGGAGATATGTTTAAATCAGCCTTTCGTTCCGTAGTCCCTGTTTTAAAACCAATGGTGACACGAGGATTGCACACCTTAAAAGATGCCGCATTGACTCACGGCAAAGATTTTCTTTACAATGTTCTCATTGACAAACAAAACCCAAAAGAAGCTTTTTTGAGAGCAGGCAAAAATACCTTGCTTCAAACGGGTAAAGAGCTTTTGGGTCGACGAGAAAGTCCTATAAATGCTCTGAACGGTACCACGTCTGACATTCCTACTTCCCTGACGACACAGCAAGGACAAGGTAGAAAGCGTCGACGAAGACACCCTTTCAAAAGTCTCCGTACCTCAAAAGTTCGAAAGACAAAGAAAAAAAGAACCGCTCGAGACTTAGACATTTTTGATTATTAAAAGTGAAGAAAAAAAACCTAAAGTAAAAATGATGCACCAAGAATCTTGTGCCTGTTCCAAGTCGGAACTGGATCTCTTTGCCATGCCACCCACGATGATGACCATGCAAGAAGCCCAATGGGTCGAATTTCATCCCGTCTCCTCTTTGACGGATTCAGCTCCCATCGAGTTTGAAATCAAAGGACAACCCGAAGATTACATCGATCTCAACAACAGTTACTTGTATTTGAAAGTGAAAGTAGCCAAAACAGACAACACCAATCCAGGAGCCAATGATAGAGTAGCTCCTGTCAACAATTTCATGCATTCCTTGTTCAGCGATGTGGATTTGTACATGAATAACAAACTGATCAGCAGTAGCATGGATACTTACCCTTACCGAGCGTACCTCGAAAATCTCTTGACGTACGGAAAAGAAGCCAAGAACACTCATCTAGATGCTTGCGTGGTATGGAAACCTGACACCGCAGATAAGTTTAACGACACAGCCTTGCCCGTACCAGCAGCTGCTGATGGCAGCGCTCCTGCCGATCCTCACAATGAAGGTTTTAACGAGCGTCGAAAGAAAATTTTGCAAGGACGTAGTTTAGAACTGTTCGATCGTTTGCATTTGGACATGTGGTTTCAAGAGAAGTATTTGCTGAACGGAGTAGATATTCGCTTGAGACTGAATCGAAGCAGTACTGCTTTCCATTTGATGGCTCATGCCAACGAATACAAAACCATTATCCAAGAAGCCAGGTTATACGTACGTCGCGTGGAAGTGTTACCTAAAGTGGGAAATGATATCAGTCACACTTTGAGCAGAACGACAGCCAAGTATCCGATACGACGCGTGGAAGTCAAAACGTTCACCATTGCCGCTGGGCTCCGATCTAAGATCGAAGATCATCTGTTCCAAGGACAGTTACCCAAACGTTTATTCATCGGTATCGTCAGCAATGCAGCCCTCAACGGAGCCCACGATGAAAATCCTTTCCAGTTTAAACACAGCAGAGTATCCAAAATTGAAGTCAGTCGCGATGGCAAAACTTTGTGTACCAGGCCCTTCGAACCCGACTTTGGCGAACAGAAAAATTACTTGAGGTCGTACTTGTCGCTGTACGAAGCCACAGGACAGTTAGGAACCAACACCAGTCACGGTATTTCCTACGACGACTATGCAAGAGGTTACACGTTGTGGGCTTTTGATTTCACTCCAGACCAAGGCAGCGACGAGGGACATTTTCACCCTATAAAATCGGGGCAACTGCGTGTGGAACTTCAGTTTGCAGCACCTCTTCCCGAAACGGTGAATATCATTCTGTATGCTGAATTCGATAATACCATAGAAATCAACAGCTTGAGAGAAGTCATTCTAGACTATTAGACATTATGGAAGACCCTTGTCCTTCTTTGAATAGTGGAGAATCCATGGAATGGGAGGTTACAGAAAAAGCAAATCCTCAAGACCAAAAAGAAGAGGTAGTGATTATGCAATCCAGATGGCCAGAACAGGAACAACAGTTAGTGGTTTGTTTTGCACAACACTTGGAAGATACAATGAGGGACATGATTAAAATAGATTGTTATGGATGTCAAATCGATCATCCCAGTCAACTTCAACACGATAAATGTATGATGATGAGTCAAGAAGAAAAATTGGACAATTATCTGAACGAAGCTTGGAGTCTCATCTCCGAAGAAGCCGTGTTACTTCAGTGGTATAAAGGCTTACGTGATCATTCCTCTCCTCCATTGTTTGCTCGAGAAATCGATCGCATCGAAGCTCTCTTGGCCGAGAGTAAAGAGACGAAACAAACCGTCAGTTACTTGTCAGACCGTTTCAAACAAAAAGTCTGGATTGAATTGATAACTTATCATCACCTGTGAAGAAAGGGAAAAAAAATGGATACCTGGGAACTTTATTATCTTTTGAACCGTAGTTCGTACACTGCTTCTTGGAATCCTGTGGTGTGTGCTAAAGATGAACTACCTCATCGCAAACCTCAAGAGAATCAAGCTTATGTCATCAACACAGATGACAGTCATCTTCCAGGAACTCACTGGGTAGCTGTCTACTTTCCTCAAGAGGGTTGTGCGGAGTATTTTGATTCGTATGGATTGCCTCCTTTCGAAGATGATATCATTGACTTTATGAGAAGAAATGCCCAGACGACACGATTCAATAATGTGAAATTACAAGGCACTGATTCTATGGTGTGTGGACAATATTGTATCTATTATCTGCATCATCGCAGTCTTGGATATTCTTTAGAACATTTAGTGACTTATTTTGATCGTCATTCGTCTCGAAACGACGACAAAGTAGATCGATGGTTTTGTGACCATTATGGCTATCTGTTGTCTTTAGCTAGGAAACGTAGTGTACATCAATCGCCCAATGACTTCCAACAGTGGAAATCTCAATTTAATTCACAACGTTGTCAACCATGTCAAAGATAATGTATTAGTGTTATGGAAGAAAAACATGTTTGTTCTTTGAAAAAATGTTTGTTCTTTGAAATAATGTTTGTTCTTTGAAATAATGTTTGTTCTTTGAAATAATGTTTGTTATTTGAATAAAAATGTTGTGTTTTGAAAACCAATGTGTCTGTCGTTTATTTTACATTTGTATTCCTATAAATGCTCTTTGACTTTTCTTTCTATCCCTCACATCAAACTATCTAAACGTTTCAAAACCCTAAACCGCAGAGGGGTGTTTTCCATCACGTCCGCGCTTGAACCATATAAAGCAGGGGTAGTCTCCAGTCTGACCATCCATTGTTTGACTCATCCTCCTACGAAGATGTGCTCAAGACTAGCTAAGCTGAACGAAGCTTATGTCACTCTACATCGTATCAGACACAATCTGATGCCAAAGCCTGAAGAGATAGAGAATGTGAGAATGCTACAAGTAACGGAAGACCTCATAGAAGAACTCTTCAGAGAGGAAATTCAAAAAGAGAAAGATGAATGGACTGAGAAGTATCGACTTCAAAAGCAGCAGAGAGAACAGAGAGAACAGCATCAGCAGCAGCAGCAACAGCAACAACATCAGCAGGACCCAGACAGAAGTTTTGTCGACTGTCGTGTGGATACGAAACAGTTCTCTTTCTCTTTCCGAAGAAGCAGACCCTATCGTGTAGCCAAACGAGGACGCAATCTTAGACGATAAAAGATTGCCATCCTTCCTCGTACACACAAACACAAAAAACAGCCCTTTTCAGGACTACCCAATATTCTCGAAAAGAATTAATCATTCAATTTGCTTATGGTATGTGAGGAAGTTAGAAAAAAATTAGAAGTGAGTCTATAATCACTGTCTCTTTTAACTTTTGTTTTGAAGTGTGTCTATAAGCACAAGGTATTTTTTCAAAATAACTTGTTCAATGTATAATTAATATGAGTCAAGTATAAAAGTGTGGGGTGTTTTGGTAATGATAGGGATAATGTAAGTTTTTTGGATCTAGGGGGTGTTTTCTATCACGTCAGCGTGTTTTGGTAATGATAAGGATACTGTAAGTTTTTTGGATCTAGGGGTGTTTTCCATCACGTCCGCGCTTGAACTATATATAAAGAAGCACTCGTCAGTCTGGCTACCCATCGTTGGCGCATCAACACCAAAGATGAATAGAGTACAGAAATTAAGAGAACTTCAAATACATCTGGAGAATGCTAGACGTCTCCTGGACGAACTGGCAATGGAGGCCGAAGAAGAAGAGACCAGAATGAAAGAAGAGGAGGAGAGAAAAAAGAAAGAAGAGGAGAAGGAAATGAAAAGGTCAATTTTGCCTCACCGCATGATGAGGCAAACTAGTGAAGTCAAGCCTATAGTGAGGACACCTTCACCAGAACCAGTTCGTCCACTACAGGCGCAGCCCCCACTACCTCAGCCGCAACAACCACAATCTCATCCACGGTTGCGGAATAGAGGCAGAAATGAAGAGACTTTCACTATCCCACAAAGTGAAGACTGGGATAGTGAAGCCAATCATTCTCCCTCTGCGCTCCCAATCACAAGAGTGAATTGGGAGAATGATTGGAGTAGAAGATGTGTGTGTGGGGCTAGACCTGGGAGATGCCAGCATTAGCCAGGTGTATTTTGAAGTTTAAAAAACAGCCCTTCTCAGGGCTACCCAAATAACAAGAAAAGAAATACTATGTCAATTGTCAATGGGTGTGAGAGAGGAGTAGTGTGATTATAAACACTGACTATTTAGATGGTATGTGGTGTGATTTTGGATAGTATATAATAGGGTTTGTTTTGGCTGCTTCCCCGTGTGTGTGGTTAGTATAGGGTGTGATTTTGGATAGTATATAGTATGGTTTGTTTTGGCTGCTTCCCCGTGTGTGTGTGGTTAGTATAGGGTGTGATTTTGGATAGTATATAGTAGGGTTTGTTTTGGCTGCTTCCCCGTGTGTGTGGTTAGTATAGGGTGTGATTTTGGATAGTATATAGTAGGGTTTGTTTTGGCTGCTTCCCCGTGTGTGTGGTTAGTATAGGGTGTGATTTTGGATAGTATATAGTAGGGTTTGTTATGGCTGCTTCCCCGTGTGTGTGTGGTTAGTATAGGGTGTGATTTTGGATAGTATATAGTATGGTTTGTTTTGGCTGCTTCCCCGTGTGTGTGATTAGTATAGGGTGTGATTTTGGATAGTATATAGTAGGGTTTGTTTTGGCTGCTTCCCCGTGTGTGTGGTTAGTATAGGGTGTGATTTTGGATAGTATATAGTAGGGTTTGTTTTGGCTACTTCCCCGTGTGTGTGGTTAGTATAGGGTGTAATTTTGGATAGTATATAATAGGATTTGTGAATAGTATCTAATATGACAAGTGAATGTAGGGGGTGTTTACTTTCACGTCCGTGCTTAAGATATATATACTCAAAGTGACTGACATTAGAACCATTCCACGGAATAACCATAGAAGATGGCAAAAGCATCAAGTTTATTCAACAATTTAAGACACAGCTATTTCTGGATATTAGACGGGGAATATGAAGTGGAAAAACTACATCATAAATGGAAGATTGCGAAGAGTTTGGACTTTGCAAAAAGACTGAAAATAGCCAGGGAGCTCTTAGGAGGAATGCTAGAAGAAGAAGCTAAAAAGTTACGAGGCTGCATTAATCCACCCTATGTTAGAGTGGGGACATTGAAGCAAGTAATAGATATTGTCGACAACGTCAAGTGTTTTTTGGATAATATCTTGACAGAGTACCCCCATGTCCAAAAGGGTTTGGACCCGCTCAAGAAAGCTGAAGAACTGATGAGAAAGGAACTATTAGAAGAAGTGAAGAAGATAAAAGATAACTGGAGTAAGGAGAGAAAGGAAAGAAAGGACAATGAAAACCAAAAAAAGAAAGAGGACTTTGAAAGATTAAATAACAATTGGATCAAGATACAAGAGAAGTTTAGAGCTATGGGACATCCTGACTGGATTCCCGAGGAAGAAAAGAAGAAGAAGGGAATTATTGGTAAAATCAAAAGGTGGTGGAACAAAGGCAGAAAATAAAAGAAGAAGTATCCAAAGGCCCTTTTCAGGGCCACTCATAAGTCTCGAAAAGATAGTAGCTTTCATTGCCACCCTTTTTTTCCCTTGTTTTATTTCCCATGTTATATTTCCCTTGAGGCTAGATAGGCCCACTATGTTCCATTTCCCTTGAGGCTATATAGACCCACTATGTTCAATTTCCCTTGAGGCTATAGTGCCCCAAGCTGTTTTGAGGCTATAGTGCCCCAAGCTGTTTTTGACTGGATTTTCCCTTGAGGCTATAAATCTTGAGGCTATAGTGCCCCAAGCACTTTTTGACTGGATTTTCCATTGAGGCTATAGTGCCCCCTATTACTACTCAAGGGCTATATGCAAACAGTATATAGCTAAAAAGACTGTTTGAATTGAGATGAGATACAAATTGGGTTAGAACAAATTTTTCTAAGTTTTATTATATGAACGGGATATTAAAACCCAGGCGGTAGTTCTTTAAATTGTTATGGTCGAGTTTTGGTTTCTTCAGCAGAAGCTTTACAATGGCAGATTAAAAAAATGATTGGAATTCCCCAGATGAGAGAGAGAGGTATTAATAACATCAGTTAGTGAAGGCAATTTTGGATTTAAGCACTGAAGCAGCAGTGATGTTAGAATTGGATCAAGTTCACATGACTTTGGTGCATTCTTCATCACTATTGTCCATACTAAATCCATAGAGACAGGTTCACATGCTGCTAACTGTTGTCTCAACAATTTTGCATCGCACCTGTATGGTGACGACTAGTCAATTTAAATTTTGTTGTCAATCTAATGGTTTGTACATTGTCACGGAAGAAACTTGCAAACAGATCGGGAAATCTACTAGAGAGAAAGCAGTTGGAAGTGGTGTACATTTGTTCCTTGACATTAGTTTGTTAGTAATCTCGAAGAGCTCTTTGAAACTGGAACTCTCCGTGATCGTTGTACTGTAGTGGGATAATTTGACTAAATGGACTATGTTTGTGACGTTTTTCTTAGCGGTTTCATATATTTGTTTATATATAATGAGGCTGGTGGACAGGCAAGGCCTCTCCACTTTACAGCGGTCTCTTTTTGCAGTGCGAAGCTGGTCCCTAACACTGCTATACCGCGGCAAACAATGTTTAATTGATACTCTGTTTTTCAAGCAATGAACACAGGCAGTTATCGAGTTGTTCTTCTGTAGGAGGTAGGCAAGTTTTTTGGTTTGCTTGGATGTCATGCTTTAGTTTGGTTCTATTTATCATACGGAGGATTCTCTTCGAAATAAATAAAGGTTGAGGGTTAAAGACTGATACATCCAGATGGCATATAATGCAGAGATGATCTGATGCAAGTTCGTAGGATACAAGGGTGGACCATAGAATATTATCATCAGGTCTATGAAGAATACAGTGTAAAATGTGACCATGTTTATGGGTGGGATGGGTAACTGACTGTTTAAAGCTGGAAACATAAATGGAATTTAAGAGTTTTGATGTGTATAGGTTTCCATGACAGTCAAAGTGAAAGTTGAAATCTCAAAGAATAATCAGTTTGCCACCAGCAAAATTTCCATATTCCATGACATTCGGAAACTTCTCCAAAAAGAGAGATTCGGCTTTTTTCTTTTACTAGGAGAAGGGCGATAGAGGCCGAAAAAAGGACTGATCTTTGTTCCAATGTGAGTGTCTTTTGGACTTGTGTGACATAAATGAAAGTTGCAAGAGGGGCTGGGGAACGACGTGAGGGAGAAACCGGTGAGTGTTAGATCCGCGAACTTGGCCTAATCGTCTCATGTTTTTAGCCATGTTCCTGTCAGGAAGAAGGCGTTGATATTCTGATCGTTGATAAAATTGCCTATTTCTGTATGCTTTTCTAGTGGTCCTTCTGATTTGGCGTTGAATATTGAAATATGCAGTGGTATCTACGGGATAGGTGACATAACGTTTGACGATTTAATAGGGATTTGAACCAGGTTATCTAAATTAACGGCAGAATATTTATATTGTTTAAGCCGGAAATGGCGAAAGGGAGATAACTGGAATTTTACTTCCTGTTCTACGCCAGCCAGCTTTGAAATAACTCTTGTTTTCGTTTCCGTTTACATTTAAGCAATTATGAATGCAGTTCCTGCTCGTTTATTCTTGAGTACAGTGTATTATGAAGAGCCATGGAGTGGTCATTTAAAAAAAAATAATAGGGTCCATCATATCATAAACAGGTTGACTTGCGATCATGTGATAGCGGTTTATTAAAAGACAAAGGACTTGTAGAAGTTCAACAAGACAGTTGAGAAAAAATCTAATTGTTCTCGTTTCCACAACGAGATGAATAAGCACATACGAACTGAACAGCCAATAGGTGATGAAACACAATAATGTAGATGAAGATAGCCAACAAGCACATACATCATGAAAAACAGCACAAAAATGTAATAGCTGCTTTAAGTCGGTTAGACGATAGCGGCCATCTTTCCGGAAGTGAACAATGCTAATATCCTTGTTAGGGTCACGGATGATGATGATGACGATGATTAGGTTGGACTGATTTTATCTTAAACGTTTGCACAGATTTTCGACAATTATAGAATTGGTATCGGAAACAGTAAAATTAACGTGGTAAAGGAAGATATTATGACCCTCTATTCAGAATCCGAGCCACATTCTCTTAGTGGTTACTACGCTAGATTTGCAAACGCAAGGGTGCGTGTTCCATTCCTGAACAAACCAGGTCAGATAGGCTCTTGTACAGGTAGACGCCAATCAATATTGCCAATAGTTTGTTCATAAATATTCTAAAATACTTCTACTATGCTAATCAATGCTAAGTAGCACGTACATTTTCAAAGACAATTGCTCTCTACACTTAAAACTACATGTTGTTTAAGTAGACGTGTCGGCATTTTTTATTTATTCACTTGACTCGTGTGAATTTGTACTGATACGAACAATAAGTGTTTCGTATCACCGTTACCAGCGCAATGTTTTTTTAATCATGCTGCCATCTATGTAATGCGATATTTATGCAAAACACTGTCTTAACCATCCTTCTAACAATGGCGTGTTGTAAGCACAGTACTAAATTATAAAGACATACATGTAAGTCAATCATTCAGTGTCATCACATTACCTTAATTTTAATATTTATATTCCCGTTTTGGTCTTTATTGTCATTTCGCAATGTACTTGTATAGTATGAAATAAATGGTGTGTTGTGTGTATAACGCCATATTTCATTTCATGAAAGGATATTGTGGTGGCCAGCTGGGGAAGGCAAAACTCGGGAAAACTCCGGTAAGAACCCACAGACCCACGAGAAGACACTAGCAGGTTTTCTCACACACCCACATGGCTAAGCCGAGGCTAGAACCATCAGAGACATATTTAAGATGCATCTGATTGGTTGAGGCGGTCGCTTTAGACAATTCGGCCACACAGAGCCCCATAATTAAATAAGCTCTGCCGAAATTATGCATAGCGATACATTAAATTTGATAGGAGTGTCTAGATTATATTAGTTACAAATATGTACATATGTTTAAAACTTCAGAAAATGAATGATTAAGTCAGAACAAAAAAATATATTTTGAAACACCCCATATCAATATATTAGGTACTCATATGGGTTCCTTTGTTAGTGCATGCATTCGTATCATCTCTCTTTTTAGAGATTCAATTATTAATTCTGGAAGGGGAGGCATTGTACATAATCGCCTTTTACAGACTAAACACCAGTATGAATTCGCTAATAGACAAGTTCTTGGAAAGCCTATGATACAAACTTGTGCAAAATTTGAATGTTGAACAGGAAGCATTACAACAAACTTAACCCTCCACTGACATGACTGATATTTGCTCTTTAAATTCATGTGGCTTTAGAAGGATTTGTTTGTTTGATTTGGATTTTTAACGTAGCTTTAACAATTTTTCAGTCATATCGCTACGATGTCTGCAGTGATGCAGTTTATAGTAATGTCTACCACTGGGGCATCATGCCGCAGACATGTAGCATGATGTCCCACCCAGTCACATTATCCTGACACCAGGCCGACCAGTCCTAACACTAACCTCTTAATGCTGAACGTCAAGCGAGGCAGCTGTTAGTACCATTTTTGTAAGTCTTTGGTATGACTCGGCCGGGGATCGAACCCACGACCTTCCGCTTCCGGGGCGGACGCTCTAACCACTAGGCCACCGGAGCGGTGACAGCTTTAGAAGGAAAGATAAATTTACGTATTTACCTGCAATAATCTCCTTTCGCAGTTGTAAGCTTACAGGGTCAATATCCGGAAAGGTAGAGATAGGCACGCCATGGTCAGAAATTCGGCGACAGCCACAGCGTTACCAGACCTGGTTTCCGTGGCCGACATCGCTGTTGCTAGGGTATAATAACAATAATAATGAGGACTTTGTATAGCGCCTAATCTTTCGAAGCTCTAAGCGCTTTACACCATCAATAATGATATGACTACACTACAGAACAACAAATGGCAAAACAATGAAATGGAAAAACATAAAAATATGCTGAAAACATATGATACAAAACATGATTAGGTCGCTAAGTTTGTCCCTGCAGTCGAAACAGGTGAGTCTTAAGAGCACTCTTAAAAGGGACCACTGTTCCTTTTGGTCTAATTTCAATGGGCAATTCGTTCCACGTAGACGGGCCCTGGTGTGCAAACGAACGTTGTCCATATGACTTTGTTTTCACCTTGGGAACAATGAGTATACGAATATCAGAAGAAGAGCGTAAGTATCTAGCTGGTGTGTACACATGGGTGAGGCTGGATAGGTATGTTGGACTGGAGTCTGTCATTGAAACATAGCACAGAGAACACATTTTGTGTTTGATATTGTATCGAATCGATAGCCAGTGTAGGGTACAGAGCAGTGATGAGGTGTGCTTTGTCCGAGGTACTCTAACGATGATCCGTGCAACTGTGTTTTGAACTTTTTGAAGTTTCTGGAGTAAATATTGTGACGAACCAGACAGAATTGAGTTACAATAGTCCAGTCTTGAAAGTACTAATGAACACACAAGTGTTTTAGTGGCATCAACTGAAAGATATTTACGAATGCAACTGATGCGTCTCAATTTAAGATATGCAGTCTTGCATACGTTCATGACATGTTGGTGCAATGTGAGAGTACTGTCTAGAGTAACGCCTAGGTTTCGTACTGACTGTGAGAATTTAATGTTGGTGTTGCGGATATTTATTGCCTGACATAAAGGATGTGAATGAGAAAGTCTTTGTGTTCTGATCAGAATAGCCTCAGTTTTATCATCATTCCTCTTCAGCTTGTTACATGTCATCCATGATTTCACATCAGAAATGCACTTCTCTACTCCACGGATGGTAGCATCAACTTCAGTTGGGTGGCTAAACTTGTATATTTGGGTGTCACCAGCATACAATTGGCGCGACACTGGGTGATGATCTATGACACTTGAGAGCGGCTGAGTGTACATAATGACGAGAAGAGGTCAAAGAACAGATCCCTGTGGAACACCCCAACATACGTCAACTGGGCTGGAGTGAATTCATTGCTATATTGCTAAAAAGACTTTGAATTCAAATGAGATACAAGTTGAGTTACAACAGCCTTTTCTAAGGTTTTTGATATGAATGGGAGATTAGAAACTGGGCAGTAGATTTTTAAATCGTTATGGTCCAATGTTGGTTTCTTCAGCAGTGGCTTTAGGATGGCAGTTTTGCAAAATGATGGGAATTACCTGATGAGAGAGAGATATTAATAACATCAGTTAGTGAAGGCAATATTGGGTCTAAGCACTCAAGCAGCAGTGCTGTCGGAATTGGATCAAGTTCACAAGACTTTGGTGCACTTTTCATCACGATTGTGCGCACTAAATCAATAGAAACAGGCTCAAATACTCCTAACGGTTGTCGCTGAAATTCTGCATCATAATTGTATGTTGACGAAATATTTGAGATTGTGCTGTCAAGCGAATCTCTAATTATTTGTACTTTGTCATCGAAGAAATTTGCAAATTGGTCTGGTAGGTCTAGTGGATAGAAGGTTGTTGGAAGTGGTGTACATTTGTTCCTTGACATTAGTTTGTTAGTTTCTCGAAGAGCTCTTTGCAGCTGGAATTCTCCGTGATCTTGGTACTGTAGTGGGATGATTTGGCTAAATTGACTATGTTTGTGACATTCTACTTAGCGGCTTCGTAGATTTGTTTATGAATAGTGAGTCTGGTATAAAGCCAAAGCCTCTCTGCTTTTTGGCGATGTCTTTTAGCAGTGCGAAACAGGTCCCTAACAGTGCTATACCATGGAGAACACTTTTTTTATTGATACTCTGCATTTGATGGCTGTTTCATGTTTTTCACGCAATGAACGCAGGCAGTTGTCACGTTGTTCCACTTTGGATGTAAGAAAATTGTTAGGTTTTCTTGGATGTCCGGCATGAATTTGGTTGTATTTATCATACGGAGGTTTCTCTTCGTAGCAAAGAGGGGTGGAGGATTAGGGACTGGTACGTCGAGATGGCATACAATGCAAACCAGTCTGAAATGTGACCAAGTTTATGGGTAGGTTGGTTAACTGACTGTTTAATATTGAAAACATGAATGGAATCTAGGAATTTTGACATGTATGGTTTACCAGGACAGTAAACGTGAAAATTGAAATCTCCAAGAATAATTAGGCTGCCACCTATCGAATTTCCATACTCTATAAGGTTTGGAAACTGCTCCAAAAAGAGAGATTCAGTCAGCTTGTTTTTCTACTAGGAGGAGGACGGTAGAGACAGAAAAAATGGACTGAACTTTGTTCCAGTGTTAGCGTTGTTTGGACTAGTTCAAACGATGTGTGGCAGAAATTGAAGGTTGTGTTGTACTTAAGGCATTTGAGCATGGAATTCTTTGTAATTACAGCAATTCCATCTCCGCGAGAGTTGCGGAGAAACGACTTGACGGAGTAATCGTTGGGTGTTAAATCTGCACACTTACTTTCATCACCTGCCGAATGTAACCAAGTTTCTGTCAGGATAAAATGTTAATATTCTGGTCGTGGATAAAATTAACAATTTCTATGCGCTTTTCCGGTGATTCTACTGATTGAGCGTTGAATAATGCAACACGTAATGGTATCCCTGGGACAGTTGACACAACGGTTGGCGATTTAAGAGGAATTTAAACCAGGTTATTAAAATAAACGGCAGAATTTTTAAGTTGTTTATCAGTTACGGGCGAAATGGAGATAACTGGAATTCTTCTACCTGTTCTACGCCGGCCAGCTTTGAAAGAACGTTTCTTTTTTCGCTTCCGTTTACATTTAATAAATGATGAATGTATTCCCAGTTCGTTCAGTCTTGAGCACAATGTTGTATCTAGAACCAAGGTGTGGTCATTTAATCCAATTAATGAGGGTCCGTCGTATTGTAAACGGTCACGTGAGGGCGGTTTATTGAAAAACAAATGACGTCTTAACATTGGGACACAACATATGAGAGAAAGTCTAATTGTCCTCGTTTCCAAAACAAGGAGATGAATTAACACATACGAATGGAACAGCCAATACCTGATGAAACACAATAATGTAGACGATGATAGAGTACAAGCACAAATATCATAAATATGGCACAAAATCGGAAGAGCCTTTCTAGAGCAGTCAAGCGATGGCGGCCATCTTTCCGGATATCTTCAGTATGAGACTGTGCCTCAGTACAAGACTATCCCGTATGGTTGGTCATACTTAAATGGGCTTTTATTTTTATCACTGCTTCTTGGAAACATGATACTGCAACGAATATAATGGTATATGTCACTTGCACCAGGTGTAATTGTTGCTGTAGTTGATTATTCTCGCCGGTGCAAGGAGCACCACTTATTTTGGACGTAGAACAAGGTATTCCTATTGCTCGTGTCTGCGCACAACGTTGGCTGGTTCTCGATGCTGGGCGATTGGATGAATTCACGGGATTAGCTGCATCGGTATATTGTCGCAGGCTCGCCGCTGGCTTGCTGCACAAACATTGAGCCCGGTCTCGTCTAATTATGTAGGCGAGTCTGTTTGTATTGAACCAACTTAACATTTTACTCGTAAATCTGCACAAGTTGCGCCTTCTTTAATGAATCTTGTTAATTGTTTTAAAAAGATTTTTGCCCACCGACCAATTTCTTGATATCGACTCATTCCAGTGTTGTAAGGTTTTCGCCGCTCTAAAATCGCGGTGCCCACGAGAAGAGGAAAGTTAGTGTGATTTATCCATGATGTGTTGTTGTTGTTGTCATGGTAGGGTTTAACGTCATTTTTTCAGCACACGATAGGCTATTCATGGCGGCCAGTATTATTGGTGGAAGAAGAACCCGCGAAATCCCTGGAAAGAACCACCGACCCACGAGAAGCTACTGGCAAGCTTTCTCACATAACTACATTAGTCGAATCTTAGATTGAAATCCACGCAGACAGGTGAGATGGCAGTGATACGTAATGGAAAGCTTTTTAGACCACTCTGCCACTTTTGGGCCCTATCCATGATAAGTCAGCAATTGCCCGCCCAACAGTGGGTTGATATACACGAAGTAAAACAGTTTTATTTGTGTTTTGTTTTTTATGTTTTCTTTTTATCCGGCAATTACCTAGCAGAACATAAATGGCTGTGCTACACAACGTAAATTGTTGTAAACCAGATGAATCCAAATGCTAGCGTCACGGCGCGAAATTCACAACCATATCAATAAATATCCAGTATAGGCTATAGATAAGTCATGACAGAAAGCAAACAACTCAGAATAGAATATAACACAAAATAAAACGGACCACTATTGATACTAATCTCATGAAAATTGCATGACTTATGTCAGCTACCTCAGCACATCAGACCTTGTCTCTGACTAGATATCGCTAATCCATCTTAGTATGCGTGTCCACAGAACTGACCCATATCATAGGCCCTGGCTGGATTTTGTTTAAACATCATTTAATTACATTAAACACCTATATAGGTAGCACGCTCTCCACGCAGCACGAGCGTCGTGCAGGGACCCATTCTTGTCCTTAAAAATTGCAAAGTCAGTTTAGCTCAATGAAAATAACCTATGTTCTGTTTTAGTAACATGTGTCTCTCAATCTATAACTTTGATATGTTTTGTATGACCGTCTCACGTTACCAAAACGGCCAATGGTAATGATGTTGTCATGTATGTTCATTCTTTTCTGTGGTTTTCCAATGTGGAGAACTCTGTCTATGCATATATGGGAGCTATATTGATACCAAGACCATCCGTGACGGTGGTTGGTGTAAGGTGAAGCTGTTTACATTTTCAATATACACAATCGGGATACTGTTGGTATACCTCTATATTGCTTTCATGTACTATTGCTTACATTGTTTTGTAGATTGTACTTGTGGAACCTGTACATGATCTAAAGACTCAGAGACCTAAAAAGTCGGCTCCCTTGTGCTCAAACAATCAGACTGAATTAGTCCAAAGTATACTCTTTTTAGCTGGAACTACAATAGGGAAAATTAATCTTGCCCTACTAGGCTATACTAACTTCTGAAAGTGCAATGAATGAATTACCAACATTAATATACAAAACGTACAGATATGTTATCTGCTCGTTTGTACAGTTTACCTCTGAAGTCCAAGAGGTTAAAATGACCAGAGTTAAGTTTTGTGAAAGGTCCACATATGAAGCAAGGCCAATACTCTATAACCCAAGAAATCATACACAAAAAAGGGTGATTAAAAGCCCTTAAAACAATATATACTATATACACGGTATCTTTTAAATAACTATAATAGCTAGTAAGAAACCCCGGGAAATTCGTTTTCTTTACAATTTTAATCCTGTGCAAAATATGAAACTGGAGAGCGCCACCTATAGCGCCTGGATCCAGTCCTGATATGTTGCCGGCCGAGATTGTCAATTTCTACATTAAAACAATCGTTGTATATGCCATAGTTGTGGCTCGTGGACATAGTTGAGGCTCCTTCTGCGAAAACCTGATCGACGGTTGGTCGTTCTCTCCAACCGAATTTCCATTGTTTTCAGTGGTAGCGATAGTGACACTGGAATTTGCAGTCTCCTCGTTTAAGAAAACTCAATAGTTTCTGACTTGAGTTTGATCGGCTTCGTCCGTATACTGGACAGCATTTTCATCTTCGGACTCGTAGGTCGACATTGTAACATTTACATTGTGTATTGTGCTAGGAGCCTCTATATTTTTAGATATGCGTACTTCCCGATGTCTATGAAGTCTGCGAATACTGGTACTACTACTAGTGTAGTTGGTATGTGGGTGAAAACTGTCAGAGCTTGCTGTTTTTAATCTGCTACGTCACATGTCATCTTTCCATACAGGAAATACATATCCGTGTACCCTACCATGCCATTGATCATAAGTTTAGAGGGGAATCGAATTAAGATATTTGCTGCAGAATATCTTTTTTAGTGTCTTTGTATAATATTACTTGTAATATTTTTTGTTATAATATCATCGAGCAAACAATGTTTTATGACTAGTCAAAGTTTCACCAAAACGTAGTATCTTTCAATTTTGAAGTTTTCGACGGTATGAGTTTTAGCAGCAGAGAGGGTGAATCAGACGACTTTTACAGGCGTCGATTCGGAAATCTGAGGCTTCTGCCAAATAGTAAAAAAAATGGCGTCTATTCGATAAAATAAGATTTCCTTATATACGCCAACGTCGTTGTCATCCACCCTCTCTGCTGCTGGAACTTTCAGTTCTGGTTAACAAAAATCATTTACGATTTCAACCAAATATTTGATCGAGTCTTTAGGACGAAAATCATTTATGATTTCACAAACAAACTAATCACTAACACCTCATCTTGTAGATCAATTAAATTATTTGACTGGTCGGTGAGTCGGAAATTAATTCTCGTTAACGAATTATTATGGCATCGCATGTAGACAGGATTAATTGGGTTTTCAATAATTAGGAATCCTGGAGGAGCTGTTGGTGCAAACGAATAAAGAATATATCCCTGCTGAGCTTGATTTGATTGTTCTAGATTAATTTGATAGCTTCCTTCAATTGCATCACATGTTAAATTGAGCGCAATCACCGTTGAAATATTTACATTGTGCGGTGCAATATGCCTGCCACCGCCATCTGGGTCATTATTATACTTGAGGATAGTTGAATTTGATTTTTGTAGCGCCTTGATATCGGTTTTAACAATTCTTGCTAGTTCATCAGCGTTGTATTTGGGAAACTTGAAATTACGTAGATTGTCTTTTGTGATATTGTAATCGGTTAGGAATCGTTGTTTACTGTTGCTGTTGTCATTAATTATTGTTTGAATAATTAGTTCATAGATATATTCCATATCAGATATAAGTTGATTTATTATTTCAACGTGTTTTTGCGATCTTGTTTTCCATAGTTGTTCTAGTTGTGTGTCATATAATTGTTTAATTTCATTAAAATAACCACGGACGTCAGTTAGCGTAAATGAAATAGTAACAGATGAGTCGGCTGTTCTTTTAATGATAAAATCCCATTGCAATGTGTCTTTGTTGGTAAATATAAATCTATCGCCGATTCTTCCTTTTCTTATATCAGATAAATTATCTAGATAACTGGGATTGATTTCATGATATGATTGTACGTCCGTGGTTAAGTCGGCGGTGGATTTCTCCGGTGGTTTTTCAGGCCATCCTAGCACTGTTCTTAACGAGCTGTTATAGATATCTACAATGTATCCCTCTGTGCTTATTTCGATCGACGACGACAGCGTCGGTTCATGAAGTTTAATAGCTATTTTTGAGTCTTTTCCAGTGATTGATTTTATTCTACGCTGAATTTCAGCATCGATTTGCTCAATTTGGTACGACCCAGTTGGTAACGAAACAGTTTCCCACGCTGGAGTGCCATCGGGTTTATTCTTATACGAGAACACCAGTGCGTTATTGGGTTGCTGACCGCCAAATGCAACAGATCTGATATTAGGCCAGCTATGATATACTCGTAATTTTGCCAGCGCGATCTCACGCACTGGAATCGGAGAAGGGAAGTTCACACTAAATTCAGGGCTCGTTGATGTTATTGATATCATGCTTGTTCGTATCAGAGTGGTATTCTCCGCGATTCGTTGAAGCAGTTGCAATTCGTTGAATTGTAGTGACATTATTGTTAACGCTGTCTTCAATTTCCAATTTCAACATCGCGGAGTTATACAACTGGGTCATCGTGGAAAATTCAACATCGGATATGAATGAATTATCTATTGACAGCGAGATCAACTCGGATAATTTCGAGTACGCGTCAAATACCACCCTGTACCGAGCTGTATAATCACTGAGTTTTTTCTGAGAACATGATGATAACTTTTTAGTTATCGCGTTGGCGACTGCAGCAATTGTTGTTGCCGCGGAGATAGCAATTGGAACTGCAATCGGAGCCATCATGGTCACCGTCGACAAAATAACCCCGGCGCTGACCATCACACCAGACACCGAGTACACAGTTACATCGATGGCGGTAATTCTTCTGCGGTATTTCTTTATTTTTTCACGATAATGCTCAGAAAGTGATTTCAAATTCGCGGAAAACTCTTTCACGGTGTCGAATCGATATTGCGATGACGCTGTCATTGACATTGTTGATGGCGAAGCCATTTATTTTAAACCTGATAGTGTTTTCAATTATCCTATTATTGAAACGGTTTTAGGATCTGATGAGGGGATACCGTATAAAAATTCTATTATCCAGGGTAGTGACTCCCTAATCACAGACTCTTCGGAATTGTTTATAGTAATCGTAAGCGGGATTGGTATCCCGGGTGGAGGTTTTGGTATTTTCTCTAGAATATATGTTAGCGTGTTAACACCTCTGATACCTGTGTTGCTGAATTCCAAATGAAATTTACGGTGATGTATTATTGTAAGTCGGTAGCAACCTGGTACACCAGTATGTCTGTGGCCAACACGAAGATAATTTTCATTTCCCCGGATCCAATCAAAGGTTCCACTATCAACCGTGTACACGATGTTATTAACGGCGCTTACACTATGTGGAATTTTTACTTTATTGATGGCCGCGCTAATTTCAGCGAGAGTCATGACTGCCACAAGTGGGGTTCCAAAAAACTTTCTAACGACGTCGCTGGCGGGGTTTTGTATCCTTTCAAAGTCTGCTTTTAGTTTAAGAATATCATTATAAATTTCGATATAATTTCCCCTGATTCTGCTAGGATATATTGTCCCCCCCCACCCTCCTGTCAGAAAAGAATGAAATCAGAAGGTTTGTGAGTCCAAGCTGTGCTTGGTTTTCAATATACTGGTTGATGTTAGAAAATTTTGTCGTGATATCTTGGAGTTTACTGCCCTCAAAGAACTTATTAACAATTTCGCTGGTGAGCTTTTGTTCGTCAATAGCGCTTTTAATTTCCGCGAGAGTCATGCCTGTCAACGATGTGGTTTCAGAAACAGGTGTTCTCCCTAAAAATTTATCAACGATGGTATTAAGTGTTGTTTGTCTCACCATAAACATATTAATATCTTTGAGAGTCATCGTAGATGTAGCTGGGACACCAAAGAAACTATTAGCGATGTAGGCGTTGTGAGTATGCTTGCCGATAAACTCGCTAATTTCAGCGAGAGTCATGCCAGCCACAAGCGGGGTTCCAAAAAACTTAACAATGACGTCGTTAGTGGGTTTTTGTACCTTTTCAAGATTTTCTATTAGTTTAGAAATATCGAGATAATTTGCCTTGATTTCTGAAGCAGTCATCATCCTTCCAGCTTCCTTGTTAGCGAAGAATGAATTCAACAAGTCTTTAATTTCAGCGAGAGTCATGCAAACCACAAGCGGGGTTCCAAAGAATTTATGTACGACATTTTTGCGAAAACTATTATAACCTCGTATAAGATCATTCAGCTCACGTTCGTTGGTAGCAATCGCGTCGGTGATCGTAGACACAAGTGCGCCTGGTTTAAGTTGTCCACCGTTGGAATACAGCGCAATAGAGTTTTCAGCGGCGTCGTGTTGTCGTTTTAAAATGTCATCCAATGATACATCACTGCTTTTCAATTTACCCTGGCGATCTTGAAATACAACTATTTCGTTCGGGTCAACACTTGCTAAATTTAACGTCTCAGCGATTTCATCTTCAATTAATTTTTTTACATCCTCGATAGAACCAGCAGATGTTTCCGCGGTGGGTTTCGACATTGACAGAGATCGTCCCCAAATATCAATCATTATTGTAAAGACTCTAGTATTTTTAATTTATTGATTCTCTAAAATTACCTTGTAATTTCCCACTGGTATATTCGTTTACAACAATATGAGGTGGTTTCCACGGAGATCCAAAGGATTTTAATGAAATCTCCGCGAGGACATTTAATACTTCACGGCCGCATATCGGTGGATCATTTAAATGTTGTGTTGGCAGCGTGGAATAAAAAATCGGAAACTCTTTGAGTTTCATCGAAGAATTTATATACCGCATAAACTCGTTCGGTGGGGCTAACCCATATGAATCAAAATAGACAATTCCACGTGGATCGATCGCGTATGCAACCCAGTGAGTTCCCGATCCGTTACTGTTATCAAGATTGATGATACCGGTTTCAACGCGTTTAGGTTTTCTCGGTAATTGATCTCTCATAAAACCCCTCTGAAGTTTTGTATCGCTAGTTTTTTAGCACCATCAGTTAAATCAAAATTGGACATGGGAAGAATTGGGTTTTCAACTAATAAACCGTTCCTGGTATTCTCAGGTCGGATCCGTGAATGGATCTCCCGCTGTACCATGAATATGGGGTTCCTGGTAGTCTTAGACACTTTCCCTTTTTTTTATATCCTTTCCCAGTTGCCTTTTTCAACGCCATCCCTGCCGCGGTCCCAACGGCCCCCAACGCTGCCGCCTTCGCCACCGCTGGGGCAGCCGCTGCAATCAATGCTGGTATTGCAGCTAACAATGGAAATATACCACCTGATTTTATCATGTTGGCGACTGCGGCTTTTGAAAATTCTATTTGAACTCCTCGCTGTTTCTTTAGCGCATCATTGAAATGTTTTATTTGACGATCCGTCAGTGATATTTTATGTGTACCACCGGACATCTGCGCTGGTTTTAACGTTATTGTTGTTCCACATTCTTTAGCGGATTTTGATCGCAATTTCTTGACCTGACCATCAGTCAGCTTGACACTAACAACACTATATGTCATTTTATTGTAAAACATATTTATGCTTTCAATTGATCTATTTGGAAACTCTTCAAGTTTCATTTACATATTTTTGGAAAAATCCGAAGGATTTTCAATCATAGATTTTCCACTGGTGCATCAACGATTCTCATTCGTCCGCCAGCCCCTTCAAGTAGCATTGATTTGTCGCTGAGAATGACAGCAACCGCTCTATAATTAACACCACCAGGGGCTATACGAGCCCTAAAATGTATGTCAACAACGGATTGCCTTGTTAAATCAAGATGTTCCAGCGAAAAGTAATAAATCGGATAGCGGCTTTTAAAATCAAGTTGCGATATTTGTAAACCAGTATCAACATTTTGATCACGACCCATATATGACAGCATTCTATGATACACACGTGCTATATGGTTAGTGTCGTAATCAAGTTGTATATCCTCAGATGGTTCCTGTTGTCCTTTTATTCTCAGTGAAACCTCCTTGACTCCTAATCGATCAAATATCATATGACTGCGTTCTTGGGAGCCTAATCGATCCTGATTCTGCAGCGCTATAAATATATGACGTGGAGCTGAAACGCCTTGTTTTGATGCCAGGTGCCATGTAAATGTATCAGCAACATTATCCTCTTTGGCATCAGTCGTTGTTGTTAGCCAGCTTATCAATGATTTGCCACCTGTGTCCATAAATGAAAGTAGCCGCTCTTCCGTGGTAATTGATGGGGTCATTACTGGCATCCACAATACTATTTTACTCAAAACAACTTTACCATCAGCGGCACCAGTACGCCAAATTGCATCATTGTCATTGCCTTTTCGCACTAACGCGATTGTGTGTTTGGCTCCATTGATGACTTTTCTGACATTTCTGCAGAATCCAAATATGTGATGGAGTGGAATCGCACATGAAAAATATCGCTGCTGTCCTTGCAACGTTGCTACTCGTGTTGCAAACCCTAAATTGAAATTACCATTAACGCCTTTGAGAATATCAAACGCAGCTCCGGGTCTAGCTCGACGTTCTGGATTAGCTGCTTCTTGTTGATCGGCTTCTGAATTATCTCTTGCTGTTAGCACTTTAATGTATTGAAGGTGGTCAGCGTTATCAGAGGTATCCTTTGCAAACATCATAGACGGACCAGCCGATCTTGTATAATCATCGGAGTATCTTGCTAACCCGATTATTGTTGTTGCAACATCAACCTCGCGGTCTATTGATTCAATTTCTTTTCCATCAATGAGATATCTTGCACTTTCAAATAACGCCATTATGCCATTATTAACAAAACCGACTCGGACATTTGCGTTATCTGCATATGGTGGATCATTATGAGCAGCATCGTTTGTTACGAGTTTTCCCTCGATTTCAATAAATGCTTCACATGGCAAAAAGTATTTACTGGTATCTTGAACTTGAAGTTCAACTCGCGATCGTAGGTCGGGTTGTATTGCATGATAGGAATAGTATTGATAATCGCGGACGGAATCGTCTTTGCGCACTGGGGCTTCCATATCAAGAGCGGGATCAGCTGTTTGTTTAAACATTGTTATTATTATTTAGTGCTTTCAATTGTGAAACTCTTTGTAATCATCGTCGTTGAAAATTCTTCGAATTTCTTTTTTGTTTCAAACCACTTCCTGCTATCGCGTTCATGATAGCGCTATCTGTTACCGGTGGCGACGGAGTCACCGAAGCAGCCACTATTGACGAAGTCAATTGCGCTAGTTTTTCATCTACTGCGTTATTTATAATTTTACTAACACTTGCAGGCATTTCCGCTGTAGACGGTAACGGTTTCTTTTTTCGTCTCACCAATGATGCTATTTTATCTTTCGCGGCAGAAAATGCCTTTCCGGCAAGATTTCCAACGAAATTGATTCCCTTATCACGAATAACATCATGGGCTTTCATTGATAATTGTTTAGCTAACGGCGCCACTTTTGGAGCCATTCTTGTAAATAACCCCGCAATGGTATTGCCGAAACCATCTCCGTAATATGCTCTATAAACAGGCAATCGTGAGTTCACCACGTAGACGCTTACGGGTTTATCATGGTTGTAGTGTATAATCATCTTGTTATAAAACTAGTAGTTTTTCAATTAATGATCAATCGCTTACATCCATAGGATTTTCATCATAACGTAGGCCGTCTCTGTGATTTTCAACTAATTCAGCAATGAGTTCTCTATATACATTAATGTCCATGATACCACCGGCAAATAATCGTCTGCAGATATCAGCGGCCTCATTAATTATTTCCGGTGAGTTATTTCCGGCTCGCTTCCCCCCGATGAGATTCTCTAACCGTGATATATCACTGAGAATGTTACCAGGGCATGTCACGGTAGAGTCAAAGACTCCAGCGTTGAAATCTAAAGGATTTTTAATCGAATATCCTTTTCCGCTTGTTTCCTCAGTTGTACCAGTTGCGCCCTGACTATCATCAAGTAATTGCCTTTGTCGGCCTCGACTTTGTTTTTCTCGTTCTTGTTGTTTTTGTATACCATAACTATCAACTCCTACTTTAAAAGATCTATACTTAACTGTATCCTTTTTCAAATTACCAGTAATCCCCTTATTCGTTTTATACAACCAATTAACCCATTCATCTCGGCTTATTCTACTGTTTTTATACTCTTCTTTTAAAAAGTCCTTTCTAGAATGAAAGCTTTTGGCGGCAAAATCACCAAAAGTCGTATAATCTTTGAGTTTTATTAATTCAGGTCGTTTGATTTCTGTTATAGCTTCTTCGGTGAGTTTGTCTATAAAGGGAACACCTCTTGGGGTGACGACATCAACAGGTTGTGGTTCAGGCGCAGAATCATCAATATCAGCTAATCGTTCATACTCGTGTTGGGTTTTTATATCACTGGATAGCTGTTGTATCCCTGCGCGTGTTTGTTCGGTCTCTGCTGCTATCTTTTCAAGTGTATCAAGCAGCGGCGCCTTCTTTGCTCGTTCTCGCTCAGGAATATCTCCGTATATCACTGCTTCAGTTAACTTTTTCACATCTTTGGTCGCACTTGTTATCGGAGTAAACAGTTGTTCACTTGACACAGAAAAGTCAGTCTGCGCTTGTTGTCGTTGTTGAAGTTTCTCGCGAAGTCTGTCTAGAACCGGTATAA
Source organism: Unio pictorum (assembly GCA_030141615.1). NCBI lineage: Eukaryota > Metazoa > Mollusca > Bivalvia > Unionida > Unionidae > Unio > Unio pictorum. The sequence goes on from JARLTB010000369.1 coordinate 451,939, forward strand.
ACTTTTTAATTGCTGCTAGCCGCTCTCGGGCTAATCTAGTTGTAAGCGATTCACCTACCATATATTATTTGTGAACTAATTTTTCAAATGTGAAACTATCACAATTAAAAGATAAGTTATTAAATAATGTACCATCAAGCTAACGTATCCATCTTCGACAGGGTTAAACTGTACGACGCTATCCGCGAGTGTTTCAGAAATAACATCGCTGGGGGTTTCAGAATTGTAATATCTGAGAACGGCGATGAACGATTTGTGTTAACGACGCGGCAACAAGAACAACTACGTGAAAATGGAGGCGTCGCGGTGATTACTTGCTACTACAACCAGATCATCCATTATGCACATAACTGCATGGGCAAGTCCAGACTGATGAGTATTCTCTCCGGAGAAAATCCTATGTAGTTACAAAAAACGCTAAAAAAAATAATAAATTATTTAAATTATTTACGAAAGCCTATTTTTTTTTTAGTAACACCCACGTGGTTAAGATACTGGTTTTTCCTCGTTTAACATTTTTCTAAGATCACGAACTTTAGAACCAATTTCAGCTCGTTTTTGATATTCTTGGCCGAGCTTTTGACGTATTGCTTCAACGGTGCTAAATAGCGTTATAAATACATTAATGTCGTTACCGTACAAACAAGCATTGATGGATTTTTGAATTCCTTTCACGAGCCTGTACATCTTGGGTAAAACATAACGACCCTTACTAGACTGATACTCAATGTCTTCATATTCCGAGGTAATCCTGTCACAGTCGAGACCTTCAGATAATAATACCCCTTTATTTTTTAAATTTGAGATTTCAGCAATTATAGCATTTACATCATTGATATCCATATTTTTATAGTATACTGTATCTCTAATTATTAAAAAAAAAAACAACAGATATGACAACACATCTTTGGAACTCCTTGGTTGCCTTCACATCCAAGTAAGCCCAAGGGGACCCGAAACATACATCTCCAGCGGGAGGCCTAAGGTGACAAACGTCATCTTAGACCGCCCAGAAGATATGCTTGGGGTGACGTCACAACATGGACGGCACAATGCCATATATATCTCCGCTCGAGTGTTGCGGCAAATTTTAGGCATACATATATGATGTGGGACGGCACAAGACAGCACAAACATGAAACGACGGGGCGGATTTTCTACGGCCAATCCAACCAATCAAAAGCAACCCAATTAAATTAACCCGGTTGCATGATTGTGAACAAAAGACAACCACACGCCTGGGTTAATGGCGTTGGTTAGTTTTGATTGGTCGCATTGGCCTTCGAAAGCCCCAAGCTTTATACCTTTGATATGCTATATAAGGCGACTAATACAGCAGCGTTGATTCACAAGTGTGTTATTTTATTTCCTTGAATTACTTACTAATGCTGTTTCACAACATTTAAATGAGACAAAATAGTTTAATAAAGCACTGAACGAAAGAATATAGTTTGTTAAATAATAGCGTTTATTTACTCTGCTGTTCTAATTCTCTAGAAAAATACGTTATCGATTAGCCACAAAGAGCTGTATACAAGGAATTTTAACCACGCCCACCTACTTCAATGAATGGGAAACACCGTTCCGGCTGAGCGAACACAGGTAACGCGCGTTAGATTATAAAGGAATTTGTACTGAAAGAATGTGGTTAGCTGTTTCCTTTACTGCTGCTCCCCCCCACATGAAACATATAGATAAATAAAAATACGACTGTTTAAATAATACAGTTTTAGCCCAAGCGACAATAAAAAGTTTTATTCTCCACCGAAACTCATGACTCCATTACAATCACGTGGGCGCGCACATGTCATTATACCTCTCCTACAGGTAAAGCAGACGACAAATTCCTTTGACGTCATAATACAAGGGAACTTAGTAGGTAGAGAGTATTGAGTTGTTGGTTATACATAAAGGATTTATCTCCCTTGAATAGTTTCAGGTGTATACGAATTTTACTTTATGACCATTTTTTTAGACAGAGCAGTTTTAATTATAATTTCAGCAACAAATCGTATTGAAGTACTACAAATATCGAAATATTTTCCAGCTGCATTTATCGACTGAAAGCTTCTCTCTTCATTATTTTCTAAATCAAACGATTTCACACCCTTGGGATGTTTTGCGTGTTTACCAGTTCCACCTAATTTTGAATTCCGACTTTGTGAGACGGCTTGAAGATTCCCAAGACAATTATCAGTATTCACGCCATTTATGTGATCAATCACAAGGCCGTCTTCGATTAATCCGTAAAATGCTTCATAGATGGCTCTGTGACAGAGATACTTCTTCCTCCCAGCTGAAAACATCAAATATCCCATATTATTTAGATATCCAACCGGTTCTTTTAGTCTGCGGTGCCTGACAACACCATCACTGGAGGCTTCGTAATTAACAAGCACTGGGTGAGGTCTGAAATCTTGGCTCATTTGTATAATAATACTATTTGTCTAATTTATTATAAATCTCTTGATATAATCTTGAGGGGTTTTGATGACTTTGTCATTGAACGAGTCATTGATTCGTTTGTCATAATAGCGTTTTAGTTCCCTTTATCGTTTTCCGCCGCAACTGAGGCATAATTGTGATTTTCCCCTGACGCCCACCCCACATCGGAGGCATGGGAGAGGACCTTTTGAACCGTTTCTCACGCTTTGCATATGATACCCACAGAATTCGCTCCTGCATGATTTGTTACACGGGGTTGTTGATCCAATCATAAGCCACTTGCAGTGATTCATTATACTATATTTTTCTATTTAAATACTTGTTTTAATTATAACATGGAGGAGTTCAAGAGATTATCGAAAATTAAACCCTGGAAAAATACTAAATTCAGTCTTGATAGGGAGTTCCAAAGATTATCAAAAATTAAGCCTTGGAAAAATACTAAATTCAGTCTTGATAAGGAGTTCCAAAGATTATCAAAAATTAAGCCTTGGAAAAGTGCTAAATTCAATCTCGATAGAGTCTCTGATACACCAAAACGTCTAATCGGTGATAGAACTATACTCGGTAAAATCAGGGAGTGTTTTAATGAATTCTACCGAGACGGTGCAGCATACTGTTGGTCGACATTTCGAATTATTGATGAAGATGTCAATGTACCCATCATCGATGCTACTATGAACGATGAAAGAGCAACTGAGATAATTTCACACCTTGGCCCGCCAAGGGGCTGGAAATCCAAAGGATTTTCATGGAAATCCAAGGGTGTAAAATCCAAAGGTAAATTGCAAATCAATTCCCAACAGAAGTATTTTTTCAGAATAAAATTCATTATCGAAGTCGAAGGCAAATGGATTATCAGGGATAAATTTGAACCGATCCTCAAGGATAAAAAAACTGTCATTGTAAGTAGAGATTCCAAACCAGGAATTCTAACTGGAATTGACAAACCATACTACGAGAGATCTTATCCGGTAACAGCAATCGTTTATGGAATATATCCGTTAAATGATAAACCCGATATTGCAAAACTAGCTCCTATGAAATATTCACCGTTGACTTCGTCAAGGCTCAATTGTGTAGCAACACGGGTAATGGAACACTTCACAAATGCATCACGAGGAAATAAACTAACTGATCTGCGACGTAGGAAAATAACCGAATGGGAATTGACAGTGAAACAGCACGGTGCAAAGATTTCTGATATAGCTAAATTAGAAACATCATTAAGATTCCCAATATCAGTAACGACTATAACCGGAGAAGTATTATACGAACCGAAATATCAATCACAAGGAGCTCCAATACAAATTATTGATCATAACAAACACGCGTGGACACCTGCAGTAACAATATTTCCACGAGAACGAACCATGAGATATATCCCCCCGGAATTTTCCGGGGAGTTCGTCGGGGATGTTTTTTATAATGAGAAATTATTCGATGCTATTCACACGCTGTGTAAAGATGATCCTGTGTCAGTGTGGTTACTTAGAAGTGATGAAGATCCCGAAATAGGATTTGATCAATTTGTAAGACCAAATGGTGAATTATATCGCGTTGAAGAATTAGATAACAGAATGAGAAAAATCGCTAGTGATTTTTCACCGGAGAGTTCCCATGAAAAACTATTAACGGATAGTTTTACTATTCCATCAGTGGTGGCTCACTTCGCAAGAGAAAAAAACTCATGGCGTCCAACACAAAGTGATTTTCTCGAGGACGTCAAATTGAGTTGCGTCGAATTTAGTCATGGAGGACTGTGGAATACAAAATACCATCGTGGCGGTATGATTTCAATTGATATATCCGCGTGTTATCCTGGAAGTTTCCTCGGGTATGGAGAATGTAGTAACTATTTTAAACGATTTGGACACCCCACGCATGAAATGACTCGTGTTGCGATTAATGGGCCATTACCTGATTTTGATTTAACCGGATTCGCTCGTGTGATATCATTTGAACTCGCTACAGGGTTACATCCGTGTAGTTATGTTTGGCTTGGTAGACATATATCTGAAAAGGCCTGGATGCCAATAGTGTTACTACGATATATGATTGATTGTGGTATGCTAATATCGTTGATTGTTTCCGAAGCTATTATATGCTATCGAGCTCAGAAAGAAGTTTGGCTACCACAACCCGATCTAGATCGTATTATTAGCGAACAGCGAAAACAGTTTCTAGATGGAAATTCTTCGAATGGAAAATCGGAGATTTTCAATGAAGAACAAATCATGAATTGGTCTAAGAAGTTATTTGAAATTAAAAAAGAACAGGCAAAAGATTTTGGACGAAGAATAATCGGTAAATTTACCCAGGGTGGAAGATATGACAATGCAAAATATTCTTCGCGGTTGATCATAGACAGCGCTGAATACGATTTTATTGTAACGGATTTAACGAAACAGGGAAAACTTGTAAATCGTAAAGACGCTTTCCTATCCGATGGAAGACGATTAGGTACAATTGTTACCTATTGTGATGGATATATTAAACAATATACGCATTTGAGAAGTTCTATGCTAGCTTATGCTTCTATCAATTTATTTTCGATGATAAATAGATTTCCTAATACCGCAGTTAGAGTAGCCACTGATTCTATTTATATCCACGAGAAATACAAATCAGATGTAGCTAAATTCACATCCCCGGAGGAAGCGTGGGGATGTTGGAGATTTAAAAAGGAGACGCTACATGAGTATTGTGAATCGGCAGATGTTACCAACGACGATAAATACTTGAAAAGCAACCAATTATCAGAATTATCTAACGCGCCATCGATATCTGATCCGATTACGCGATATAAAATCGTTTATATAAACGGATTAGGAGGATCAGGAAAGACAACACGAGTAATTAGTTTATTCAAAGATAAAATTAACATGAATGCGTTAACGCCAACTCATAAACTTGCCAGAGACATAAAACAACGAGATGTAAAAAATTCTGGTACTTATCACAGCTTCTTTCGATGGAAAGGCGATAAGTGGACCCCTGAAAGAATGGGACAGAAATTTATTCCACCGGTGATATTATGGGATGAAATTTGTACAGTACCGTTACAAGTATTAAAAACATTTCTTGAATGGTTGTCAACGAAAAATACAAAAATTATTATGTGTGGTGATCAAGGCCAACCACCACCAGTTTTCGGTGAATCTCCTCATGAATGGCTAAAAAAATACGTTGATTATTACACAGAGATGAACGATGACATTAGATCATTAGATGAAGTATTAAAGGAGTTTAAACAACTAATCAGATTACAACCGGATAGAATCCAATGTGAAATAATGCGTGAAATAATTTCAGAAACTCCCATGAATAATTTTTGGGAAGCATGGAGACCAAACGATTTGATAGTAGCAAGTAGAAAAATAGTCAGAGACAAACTTCAGATGAAATTATTTGAATTACATAAATGTAAATTTTCAACACTTCCAGTACCGCTCTGTTATAGACCTTCGGATACACGAAAGCAGAATATCGACGTTGACATTCCTGGACAACGTGAAAAGCAGAATTTAGTATTAAATGATATTGTGCTGGTTGATATCAGCGTCGTCGAAGATGCATTGCGTGCTGATAAATCCCCGTGGACGTTAGGTTACGCAGCGACAATACACTCTTCACAGGGATTAACTATCACAGACACAATTGTTTGGATAGTAGATAATCGCATTGAGTGGTCAAATTTAGTTTATCTCGCAGTATCCAGAGTACGAAGTATAAATCAACTCCGAAGAGTTGTTTTCGATGATGAAATCATTGGTGACGATGATGACACCACAATAAATGATATTGATGTTAGCATCATTAATAAAAAAATCTCTGGTTATAAACAACAGGATAAAAAAAATAATAGAAAATTTGACATTGATGCTGAATTAATAATTACGCTGAAGCAACAACAGAATAATCACTGTGCGAGTTGCAATTGTATAATGCGTTGGCAGTATTCGGATAAAGATCCTCGCCAATTTACCGTAGACAGAAAGAATAGCAGCATTGGTCATATCAGAGATAACGTTATGCTGACTTGTCTTGAGTGCAACAGACGAAGGGGTGCTAGTTAAGACCACGCGGTGGTAACTGAGTATCCTCGGGAAATACCTGTAGTTGTTGTCGAGTAAATTCTCGCTGAGGGGCAGTTGAATCCAATTTATAGATTGGAGGTCTACCAGTTGATCGTGTTATAGTAGATATCTTGTGTGCAGTTACACTCCAAATAGGATCAGTAGCTCTTTTTTTACAACCCTCAAGCTCTCCTGGTTCGTATAAATACCTAACAGTGACATTACTACCAAGAATTGGTTCTTTGAAATCTTTTTGTGAAATTCCTTGGATTTCCATTTTAGGTATATACTTCTTTTTAATAGCGTTGTTAGGTTTCATGTTGATTGTTCGAGTAATCTCGTTATTGAGCGCGGTAATCACAGCTGGTAATCTCTTAACCCATTCACGGGATCTTTTATCCTGAATAAACTCCTTCGCGTATTGATATCCAAATAACCGTTCAGCAAGAGTCCGATTAAATCGTTCAACAATTGCCTGATCACGATGTAGTGCAGTATGTCCTCGTCTGATGGTGACATTGTGATGTTTCATCGCTGATAAAACAGCGCCTTGAAATTCCTTGCCAGGATCAACTTGTAACAGATTTGGCCAGTGTAGTGGGCCTCGTCGATAAATCTTTTCAAACGCAGAAGCAACTTCAGGTGATGATTTTGTTTTTAGCGGTTCTGCTTGTTTGTATCGACTCGCAACGTCAACTACGGTTAGCGCGTATTTGTAACCGTTGTCATGTGGTAAAAACAATAAATCAGCTTGATGAACTTCACTGGGTCCGGTAACATCAAAATGCGAGAAATTGATTTGTTTAGGACGCGGTAGATAAATTTGCCATATAGCCTGTTTGGATAACCAATTAGCCGCAGTAGCCTTTTTCACTTTTGCGGCGCTGGCGAGTTTATTGATTGCTGCTTTACCCTTCCAGTATCCCCTCGGAGAATAATAAATAGATTCCATATTATTAATTACCAGCGCCCATCATCAATTTGCCTTTCATAGCTGATTTTACCAACCACGAAGCCAATTTTTCTTTCAAAGATTTATCAGGAACAGCATTTAACGCATGAATTAATTTCACATCTGCGAGATGCCTGTTTTGCAGATTGCTGCTTTTATATGCAACATCATGAGTATGACACGCCTTATCAATAGCGTTTATCGGATACTCGCCGGGTCGGGGTTGATTTTGATCATCAAGTCTGATATCTAATCGTGTTCCGGGGCCACAGTAGCTATATCCTGGAAGGTGCTTTTCGCCGGGGTACTTTGCCCATGGGGTTCCAGGGAGCTTTGCCAATTTGGCTGCGATATCACCTCCTCGTTTTTTTTTAAAACATCTCCGAATTGTAAAATCTTTGATGTTGTAGAAACAAATCTGAACTTTTTAATACCACATGTTGCACATCTACCAGTTAGTGCTGATCTGTTATTTTTAGTTGTAACCGTCGTCACATCATTTGTGCTAGTACGCGTTTTACACTTCACACAATATAGATCCATAATTTATGTATAGAGATATGAATATAATTGATTTTTTAGCAACTAAAATAAGAGAACCAGTTAAGCATCATGCAGCGCTACCAAACTCTATCCGTGCAATTATTATCGGGCCATCTGGATCCGGCAAGACACAATTGTTGCTCAATTTAATAATGAGATGGATGAAGTGGGATAAGTTGTATTTAATTGCCCCTAGCGCAGATGATCAACGATGCTATGAAGTGCTAAAAGATTTTAATGAAAACGCTTCAGAAATTAAGGGTGAGAACGCCATTGATTTTATAACTGATATTGACGAGGCACCATCCGTGGATGACCTTGATGGGAACATTAACAATTTAGTCGTATACGACGATGTGATGTTAGACAATCAAAAAAACCCAGCTAGGATCTTTTCCAGAGGCAGGCATAAAAACACTGACGTGATATATGTCACTCAACGCTACACTCAGATTCCAAAAGTGATCAGAGATAACTGTAATATTCTTGCTGTGTTTAACGGCGTTGATACACATACGCTACGAAATATTTGGCAGACATAGTGTTCGGATATGGACTTCAATCAATTTAAAAATTTCTTTAGTCATGCTCAGTCGACTCCGCACGGATTTATAACAATAAATTTACATGATCCTCGGACACGATATCGTATCGGACTCGATCAAATATTTGGTTGAAATCGTAAATGATTTTTGTTAACCAGAACTGAAAGTTTCAGCAGCAGAGAGGGTGGATGACAACGACGTTGGCGTATATAAGGAAATCTTATTTTATCGAATAGACGCCATTTTTTTTACTATTTGGCAGAAGCCTCAGATTTCCGAATCGACGCCTGTAAAAGTCGTCTGATTCACCCTCTCTGCTGCTGTTTTCATGTCATGGGATTCGCAGAGATATCATGCATACTGTACAATATTAATACAAACGTCCATAATAAATCAAGTCTACTGCAATCATTGTATTGTTCAAGCCCAAAAGGATATATGGATGGTTTGTTTGTTTGATTAGGACTTTTAACGAGGCTATAACAATTTTTCAGCCATATCGCTACGATGTCTGCAGTGAGGCAGTTTATAGTGATGTCTAGTACTGGGACATCAAATCGCAGACATGTAGCCCAGCGGCGTCGCCAGGGTTGGTGTCAGCCAGTGCGGTAAACTCATGGTGTCACCCCTTAAGACTTCCACCATGGATTTCATCACATTAAAAAAAGCACCAGACGCTCTGCAGACTGCATGGTGGCACCCTGTGCTTGCTAGTCATGTATTTAACTATGATCGGTTATCCGCTTATGAAATTAAACTAGACCGAGCAGTGTGTGCTCTGTAAAATTTGCAATTTTTCAATTTAGTGTCACCCCTTTCAGATGGTGTCACCCGGTGCGGTCTGCAGCCCCCCTAGCTACGTCACTGATGTAGCCTGATGTCCCACCCAGTCACATTATCTTGACACCAAGCCGACCAGTCTTAACACTAACCTCTTAATGCTGAGCGCTAAGCGAGTTAGCTGTTAGTACCATTTTTGTAAGTCTTTGGTATGACTCTGCCAGGGATCGAACCCACGACATCCCGTTTCCGTGAGGACGCACTAACCACTAGGCCAGCGGTTGATGTATGGATGGGATGAATCTGTTTACAGGGAATGAACTTCTGAACAATTTGTGTTGCTCACACTTTTGAATGTACTACTCAAACGACTGTATGTTACTTTATAATAACCCATGTATAATGCTATCAAGGATATCATCATTACAAGCAGTAAATTAAATAACTCTTCCTTGGCTTGCAAAGCTGATTTTACACTGCAATATAAATTTTGAAAAAAATCCAAACAAAAAGGAAAAAAAGACGTTGAGCAGCAGGGGCAGCGAAACCTACAACTTTTTCCGACAAAATTGTTTGAAGCCTCAAAACGAAAAATAGAGCCTTCCTGCAAATCTCATATTTTAACCAAAAAAAAAAAATAAGTCTCCATTTAGCAAACGGAGACTTTGCGATTTTTCAATCATCGGGGGTCGCAACGATGTTGTCATAGCCCCCCCGCCCTCTGCTGCTACAGGTTAACAAAAATCATTTACGATTTCAACCAAATATTTGATCAAGTCCTTAGGACGAAAATCCTTTCAGGATTTCACAAACAGACTAATCGCTAACACCTCGTCTTGTAGATCAATCAAATTATTTGACTGGTCGGTGAGTCGGAAATTATTTCTCGTTAGCGAATTATTATGGCATCGCATATAGACAAGATTAATTGGGTTTTCAATAATTAGGAATCCTGGAGGAGCTGTTGGTGCAAGTGAATAAAGAATATATCCTTGCTGAGCTTGATTTGATTGCTCTAGATTAATTTGATAGCTTCATTCAATTGCATCACATACTAAATTGAGCGCAATCACCGCTGAAATATTTACATTGTGCGGGGCAATATGCCTACCGCCGCCATCTGGGTCATTATTATATTTGAGGATAATTGAATCTTGTACTTGTAATACCTTGATAACATTTCTAAGAGATTCTTTTAGTACCACAGCGTTATATCCGGGAAACTTGAAATTATGTAGATCGGCTTCTGTGATATTGTAACCGGTTAGGAATCGTTGTTTATTGTCGCTGTTGTCATTAGTTATTGTTTGAATAATTCGTTCGTTGATATATTCCATATCAGATACAAGCTGATTTAATATTTCAACGTGTTTTCGCGATTTTTTTTTGCCGTAGTTGTTCTAGTTGTGTTTCATGTAATTGATTAATTTCATTAAAATAACCAGTGATGTCAGTTAGCGTAAATGAAATAGTAACAGTTGAATCATCTGTTCTTTTAATAATAAAATCCCATTGCAACGTGTTTTTGTTGGTAAATATGAATCTATCGGCGATTTTTACTTTTCTTATATCAGATAAATCATCTCGATATACGGGATTGATTTCATGATATGATTGTACGTCTGTAGTTAAGTCGGCGGTTCCGGGTGGTTTTTCAGGCCATCCTAACACTGTTCTTAACGAGCTGTTATAGATATCCACGGCATACTCAGGGGAGTTTATTTCGATCGACGACGAGAGCGTCGGTTCATGAACTTTAATAGCTATGCTTGATTCTTTTCCAGTGCTTGATTCTTTTCCAGTGACTGATTTTATTCTACGTTGAATTTCAGCATCGATTTGCTCAATTTGGTACGACCTAGTTGGTAACGAAACAGTTTTGCACGCTGGAGTAACATCGGGTTTATTCCACAAAAACCTTAACGAGTTATTCGGTTGCTGACTGCCAAATGCAACCTATCTGATATTAGGCCAGCTATGATATACTCGTAATTTTGCAAGCGCGATCTCGCGTACTGGAATCGGAGAAGGGAAGTTCACACTAAATTGTGGGTTTGTTGATGTTATTGATATCATGCTTGTTCGTATCGGAGTGGTATTCTCCGCGATTCGTTGAAGCAGTTCGAGTGACATTATTGTTAACGCTGTCTTCAATTTCCAATTTCAACATCGCGGAGTTATACAACTGGGTCATCGCGGAAGATTCAACATCGGATATGAACGAATTATCTATCGACAGCGAGATCAACTAGGATAATTTCGAGTACGCGTCAAATACCACCCTGTACCGAGCTGTATAATCGGCGAGTTTTTTCTGAGAACACGATGGTAACTTTTTAGTTATCGCGGTGGCGACTTCCGCGATTGTTGTTGCCGCTGAGATAGCGATTGGAACTGCAATCGGAGCCATCATGGTCACCGTCGACAAAATAACCCAGGCGCTGGCCATCACACCGGACACCAAGTATACGGTGATGTCGATGATTGCTACGCTGCGTCGGTATATTTTCATTTTTTCACGATAGCGCTCAGAAAGTGATTTCGAATTCGCGGAAAGTTCTTTCACGGTATCATATCGATATCGATGCGATTGTGATACCTCTGGGACTATTATCGGTTCAATTGATTTCATCGATGTCATTACTATTTTAAACCCGGTAGTGTTTTTAATTATTCGATTGTGTACTCGGATTTATGGCCGGTGGGGGGAATACCGGATACAAATTCTAGCGTCCAGGGTAGCGAATCCCTAACCACTGACTCGTCGGATGTTGTTATATCCATCCTAATAGGGTATCTTATTCGGTCGGGTGCTGCTGGTATCATATCGTTTATATACGTCACTGTGTTAACACCGCTTATATATTTTGCCGGGCCGACTCCCAAATCAAATTTGTGGCGATGTATTTTTGCAAATCGATAACAACCCGGTATACTACCATATTTGCTGTGAAAATGTAAACTATTTTCATTTCCTCGGATCCAATCAAAAGTCCCACTGGCAACTGTGTATACGATGTTACCAACGGTTTTTACGCGGTGTGAAATTTTTACCTTATCGAGTCGTTCGATCATTCTTGTAAAATCATCTTTGACAGTATCAACTGTTGTTTTACTTTCATCGATAGCCGCTTTAATTTCAGCGAGAGTCATGTCTGCCACAAGTGGGTTCCCAAAACACTTATTGACGACGTCGTTAGTTGCTTTTAGTTTAAGAATATCATTGTAAATCTCGAGATAGTTTACATGGACTTCGGTAGAAACCATCATCCTACCCGCCTTCTTGTTAAAAAAGAATGAAACCAGAAGGCCGTCGAATCCAAGCCGTGATTGGGTTTTAAAATAAAAGTCGATGTAAGAAAATTTTATCGTGATATCTTGGGGTTTACTGCCCTCAAAGAACTTATTAACAATTTCGCTGGTGAGCTTTTGTTCGTCAATAGCTTTTTTAACTTCAGCGAGGGTCGGGCCTGTCAGAGATGTGGTTCCAGACACAGGTGTTCTCCCTAAAAATTAATCCACGATGGTATTAAGTGTTGTTTGTCTCACCATAAACATATTAATATCATTGAGAGTCATCGTAGATGTAGCCGGGACACCGAAGAAATTATTAGCGACGTAGACATTGTGAGTATGCTTGCCAATAAACTCGCTAATTTCAGCGAGAGTGATGCATGCCACAAGTGCGGTTCCAAAAAACTTACCAACGACGTCGTTAGAGTGTTTTTGTACCTTTTCAAAATTTTCAAGCTTTTCTATTAGTTTAGAAATATCCGTGTAAATATCGAGATAATTTGCCTTGATTTCATTTTCATTCATCATCCTCCCCGCCTCCTTGTTCAAAAAGAATAAAGATAGGAAGTTTTTAATTTCAGCGAGAGTCATGCCAACCACAAGCGGGGTTCCAAAGAATTTATGTACGACATTTTTGCGAAAAGTATTATAACCTCGTATATAATCATCCAGCTCACGGCCGTGGGCGGCAATCGCGTCGGTGATCGTAGACACAAGTGCGCCTGGTTTAAGTCGTGCACCGCTGGAATACAGCGCGATAGAGTTTTCAGCGGCGTCGTGTTGTCGTATCAAAATGTCATCCGCGGGTATATTACTGCTTTTCAATTTACCCTGGCGATCTTGAAATACAACTATTTCGTTCGGATCAACACTTGCTAAATTTAACGTCTCAGCGATTTCATCTTCAATTATTTATTATTACATCTTCGAAAGAACGCGCAGATGTTTCCGCTGTTGGTTTCAACATTGACAGAGATCGTCCCCAAATATCAATCATTATTGTTAGCGCAGCTCGTGTTTTCAATTTATGGATTTTTTCAATAAAAACCTCCCACAGGTATATTCGTTTACAACAATATGTGGTGGTTTCCACTGAAATCCAAAGGATTTTAATGAAATCTCCGCGAGAACATTTAATACTTCACGGCCGCATATCGGCGGATCATTTAATTGTTGTGTTGGCAGCGTGGAATAAAAAATCGGAAACTCTTTGAGTTTCATCGAAGAATGTATATACCGCATAAACTCGCTTGGTGGGGCTAAGCCATATGAATTAAAATAAACAATTCCACGTGGATCAATCGCGTATGCAATCCAGTGAGTTCCCGATCCACTGCTGGTATCAAGATTGATGATACCAGTTTCAACGTTATTTGGTTTTCTCGGTAATTGATCTCTCATAAAAACCCATCTGAAGTTTTTTATCGCTAGTTTTTTAGCAGCATCAATGAAATCAAAATTGGACATGGGAAGAATTGGGTTTTCAACTAATAAACCGTTCCTGGTATTCTCAGACCCTTTCCGCTGTACCATGAATACGGAGTTCCTGGTAGTCTTAAACCCTTTCCCTTTTTTATATCCTTTCCCAGTTGCCTTTTCCAACGCCATTCCTGCCGCAGTACCAACGGCTCCCAACGCCGCAGCCTTCGCCACCGCTGGGGCATCCGCTGCAATCAATGCTGGTATTGCAGCTAACAATGGAAATATACTACCTGATTTTATCATGTTGGCGACTGCAGCCTTTGAAAATACAATTTGAACCCCTCGCTGTTTCTTTAGCGCATCATTGAAATGTTTTATTTGACGATCCGTCAGTGATATTTTATGTGTACCGCCGGACATCTGCGCTGGTTTTAACGTTATTGTTGTTCCACATTCTTTAGCGGATTTTGATCGCAATTTCTTGACCTGACCATCAGTCAGCTTGACACTAACAACACTATATGTCATTTTATTGTAAAACACATTTATGCTTTCAATTGATCTAATTGGAAACTCTTCAAGTTTCATTTACATATTTTCCACTGGTGCATCAACGATTCTCATTCGTCCGCCGACACCTTCAAGTAGCATTGATTTGTCGCTAAGAATGACAGTAACCGCTTTATAATCAACACCACCAGGGGCTATACGGGCTCGGAAGTGTATGTCAACGACGGATTGTCTTGTTAAATCAAGATGTTCCAGCGAAAAGTAATAAATCGAATAATAGTTCTTAAAATCAAGTTGCGATATTTGCATACCGGTATCAATATTTTGATCACGACCCATAAATGACAGCATCCGATGATACACACGTGCTATACGATTGTTGTCGTAATCAAGTTGTAGATCCTCGGTTGGTTCCTGTTGTCCGTTTATTCTCAGCGAAACCTCCTTGACTCCTAATCGATCAAATATCATATGACTGCGTTCTTGGGAGCCTAATCGATTCCGATTCTGCAGCGCTATAAATATATGACGTGTAGCTATAACGCCTTGTTGTGATGCCAGGTGCCATGTAAATATATCGGCAACATTACCATCTTTGGCATCAGTTGTTGTTGTTAGCCAACTTAGCAATGATTTACCGCCTGTGTCCATAAATGAGAGTAGTCGTTGTTCTGTGGCGATTGATGGGGTCATTACTGGCATGCATAGTACCAATTTAGTTAAAATAACTTTACCATCATCAACATTATTAGCACGCCAGATTGCGTCATTGTCATCGCCTTTTCGCACTAACGCGATTGTGTGTTTGGCTCCATAGATGACTTTTCTGACATTTATGCAGAATCCAAATATGTGATGGAGTGGAATCGCACATTCTCGACGCCTTCCGTGCAACATTGCTACTCGTGTTGCAGCCCCTAAATTGTAATTAGGAATGGTATTTATGACATCAAAAGCTGCGACCGGTCTTACATATCCGGCTGGTGCTGGATCAACTGCAGTATCTTGTGTTGCCCTTACCTTAGAATACTGAACGTTTTCAGGATGATCAGAAGTATCCTTAGCAAACATCATAGATGGACCAGCAGACCTTGTATAATCATCGGAGTATCTTGCTAGTCCGATTATTGTTGTTGCAACATCAACCTCGCGTTCTTTTGATTCAATTTCTCTTCCGTCAATGAGATATCTCGCGGATTCAAATAGCGCCATGATACCATTATTGACTAAGCCGACTTTGGTACCATCTGGATACGGTGCGGGTACAGTAGGGGTATCAATACATTGTACAAGTTCTCCTTCTACTTCAATAAATGCTTCACACGGCAAAAGTATTTACTGGTATCATGGACTTGAAGTTCAACTCGCGATCGTAGGTCGGGTTGTATTGCATGATAGGAATAGTATTGATAATCCCGAACTGAATCGTTCTTGGGCACTGGGGCGTCCATATCAAACGCGGGATCAGCTTGTCGTTTAAACATTTTATTAATATACTAGTGTTTTCAATTGTGAAACTTTGTAATCATCGTCGTTTTCGTTTTCGTTTCAAACCACTTCCTGCTTTCGCGTTCATGATAGCTCTATCTGTTACCGGTTAAGCCGTCAATGGCGACGGAGTCACCGAAGCGGCCAACGCCGCTAGTTTTTCTTCCACTGCGCTATTTATTGCTTTGCTGATTTTTACAGGCATCACTGTAGCACTTCGTCGCTGTTGGTTTCTTTCGCACCAATGATATTATTTTATCTCTAGCGGCAGAAAATGCCTTTCCGGCAAGATTTCCAACAGCGCTGATTCCCTTATCACGAATGACATCAATGGCTTTCATTGATAATTGTTTAGCTAACGGCGCCACTTTTGGGACCATTCTTGTAAATAACCCCGCAATGGTATTGCCGAAACCATCTCCGTAATATGCTCTATAAACAGGTAATCGTGAGTTCACCACGTAGACGCTTACGGGTTTATCATGGTTGTATTGTATGATCATCTTGTTATAAAACTAGTAGTTTTTCAATTAGTGATCAATCGCTAAGATCCATAGGATTTTCATCATAACGTAGGGCGTCTCTGTGATTTTCAACTAATTCAGCAATGAGTTCTCGATATACATCAATGCCCATGATACCGCCGGCAAATAATCGTCTACAGATATCAGCTGCTTCATTAATTATCTCGACGGAGTTGTTTCCGGCTCGCTTTCTACCCATAAGTACTTCCAACCGTGATATATCACTGAGGATGTTACCAGGACATGTCACGCTAATGTCAAAGACTCCAGAGTTGTCATTGCCAAAACTACTAGAATATCCTTTTCCGCTTGTTTTCTCAGGTGATTGCTTTTGTCGGCCTCGACCTCGACTTTGTTTTTCTCGTTCTTGTTGTTTTTGTATACCATATCTATCAGCTCCTACTTTAAAAGATCTGTACTCAATTGTATCCTTTTTCAAATTACCAGTAATATCCTTGTTTTTTTTATATAACCAATCTACCCAGTAATCTCGTTTAATTGTGTTTTTTATACTCGTCTTTTAAAAACTCTCCCCTTGAATAATAGTTTTGGATAGCGAAAGCGCCAAAGGCCGCATAATCACCTGGTTTCTCCAATTTATCTTGTTTTATTCGTGCTATAGCTGGTTCAGTGAATTTATTTATAAAAGGAACACTTCGTTGGGTTTTTTCTTTTTTTGGTTCAGGAGCGGAAACTCTTTGAGTTTTAGGTGCAGAATCATCAATATCAGCTAATCGTTCATATTCGCGTTGAGTTTTTATATCACTGGATAGCTGTTGTATCTCTGCGCGTGTTTGTCCGGTCTCTGCTGCTATCTTTTCAAGAGTATCAAGCAGCGGCGCCTTTTTTGCTCGTTCTTTTTCAGGAATATCTCCGTATATCGCTGCTTCAGTTAACTTTTTCACATCTTTGGTCGCACTTGTTATCGGAGTAAACAGTTGTTCACTTGACACAGAAAAGTCAGTCTGCGCTTGTTGTCGTTGTTGAAGTATCTCGCGAAGTCTGTCTCGAACCGGTATAAACTTTTTAATTGCTGATAGCCGTTCTCGAGCTAATCTAGTTGTAAGCGATTCACCTACCATATATTGTTTGTGAACTTAGTTTTTAAATGTGAACCCGGAGGGTTTTGCATGCCTACGTTTTCACCCGGAGGGTATTTCCACCTGAAGACGTTATCACAATTAAAAGCTGGGTTATTAAATAATGTACTATCAAGCTAACGTATCCATCTCCGACAAGGTTAAACTCTACGACG
Source organism: Unio pictorum (assembly GCA_030141615.1). NCBI lineage: Eukaryota > Metazoa > Mollusca > Bivalvia > Unionida > Unionidae > Unio > Unio pictorum. The sequence goes on from JARLTB010000369.1 coordinate 469,776, forward strand.
CTATCCGCGAATGTTTCAGAAATAACATCGCTGGGGGTTTCAAAATTGTAATATCTAAGAACGGCGATGAACGATTTCTGTTAACGACGCGGCAACAACAACAACTACGTGAAAATGGAGGCGTTGCGGTGATTACTTGCTACCACAACCAGATCATCCAGTACGCACATAACTGCATGAGCAAGCCCAAACTGCTGAGTATTCTTTCAGGAGAAAATCCAATGTAACAAGTGTTACAAAAAACGCTAAAATTTTTTTTACTGAAGGCCTATTTTTTATAGTAACGCTCACGTGGTTAGGATACGGGTTTTTCCTCGTTTAATATTTTTCTAAGATCACGAACCTTAGAACTAATTTCAGCTCGTTTTTGATACTCTTGGCCGAGCTTTTGACGTATTGCTTCAACGGTGCTAAATAGCGCTATAAATGCATTAATGTCGTTACCGTACAAAAAAGCATTGATGGACTTTTGAATTCCTTTCACGAGCCTGTACATCTTAGGTAAAACATAACGACCCTTACTAGACTGATACTCAATGTCTTCATATTCCGAGGTAATCCTGTCGCGGTCGAGATCTTTAGATAATACTACCCCTCGATTCTGCAAATTTGAAATTTCAGCAATTATAGCATTTACATCTTTGAGATCCATTATTTATATAATACATTTTATCTTTAATTTAAAACAAAAATGCAAAATAAATGGTATAAATTATGAGCGGTTATTTCATTCATGAGTCCGTTATTCAGGCCTTTGTGTCTTTGTCATTCTGGCCTTGTGACCCTAACAACGTTTCTATTAGCCGGTAGCCCATTCTGTGCTACCCTCTGGGGTTCCTCCCCCCCAATTAATAGAAAAAACATCTTTCTTTTCACCATCAAATAATGTATTTGCTATGGGGACGGAACACGTAGTTGATAGACCTGTGTTTACAAGACAAACACGCTACCATTTAGACTACGGAACTGTCATACAGAATAGAGATTTTTTAATATATATATCTTCTGATTATACTTAACAATAAGAGATTTTTAAAATAGACAATTTTACTGTATCCACAGAAATTTCATAGTATTTAGGAAAAAAATACTAAGTACACAAAAAAAAAATAATATAACTGTTGTTTAAAATATCATGTCAATAGTATTCTGGGTTTTTTCAGTCACATGCCTGCGTCAGTGTACCGATCAACATAAAACAGAAGTACGTTTGTACTGAAAGTCACGCATGCCTGCGTCAGTGTACCGATCAATATAGAGGAGGGGAACAATATAACCTAATATGTATACTTAAAACAATAAGAGCGTTTTCACTGTATTTAAATGTAAATATAAAAATGATGCATACAGGAAAAAAGAAAATAAAATACTTTTACACACAGAAAAATACAACTTGCACGTAGCAGATAGTGATTTTAACCACGCCCACTTACTTCAATGAATGGGAAATCCAATGGGGGAGGGGGTTCGCAATTGAAAACACTAATGTTTCATGCTCGTTCCGGCTGAGCAAACATAGGTAACGCGTTGGATTATAAATAACGTTGTACTGAAAGTGTAAATAGCTGAATGTAGATGATCTAAGGGTTTAAATAAATACAACTGTTTAAATAATGCAGTTTTAGCCAAGCGACAATAGAAAGTTTTAGAAATGTTAAAAGTTAATAAATACAACTCTACCGAAACTCATGTATTATATTCCGTTACAGTCACGTGTGCGCGCCTATGTCAATTATACATCTCTACCTGTGATAATAGCAGACGACACAAATACCTTGACGGTCATAATACAAGGGAACTTAGTGAGTAGAGTGTTATGAGTGGCGGCGGACTTATCCATAAATGATTTATCTCCCTTGAATCGTTTCAGATGTATACGAATTTTATTTTATGGCCATTTTTCTTTGAGACGGCTGTTTGACAAATTCTTTCTGCTACGTATCGTATTGAAGGCCCACAAATGTCAAAATATTTTCCAGCCGCATACATTGGTTTAAATACCCTTTCTTCGTTAGTTTCTGTATCAAATGATTTCACACTCTTGGGGTGTTTTGCGTGTTTGCCGTTCCACCTAATTTTGTATTCTGCCGCTGAGTAACAACTGGTAAGTTATCCAATTTGTTATTTTGAGGGAATACATCAACGTGATCAATCACAAATCCGTCTTCGATTAATCCGTAAAATGCTTCATAGATGGCTCTGTGACAGAGATATTTCTTCTTCCCAGCTGTAAACATGAAGTATCTCATATTATTTACCTGTCCAACCGACTTTTTCAGAATACAGTGTCTCACAACACCATCACGGGATACTTCATAATTAACAAGCACTGGGTGAGGTCTGAAATCTTGGCTCATTTGTATAATAATACTACTTGTCTAATTTATATCTTCTTTAATTATAAACCTCTTAATATAATCTTGAGGAGTTTTTATGATTTTGTCGCTGACGGAGTCATCGGTAGGATCAATGACTGCATTTTTTATTCGTTTGTCATAGTAGCGTTTTAGTTCCCTGTAACGTTTACCACCACAAGCAAGACATATTTGTGATTTTCCCACGAACGCTAACATGGCAAACCAGACAAGGGGTAGGGCCAAAAGAACCGTTTTTCACGCTTTGTAAATGATACCCACAGAATTCGCCTCTACATGATTTATTACACGGAGTCGCTGATCCAATCATAAGCCACTTGCAGTGATTCATTATACTATATTTTTCTATTTAAATACTTGTTTTAATTATAACATGGAGGAGTTCGAGAGATTATCAGCAATTAAGCCTTTCAAAAATGTAAAATTCAATCTCGATAGAACCCTCAAAGATGTGCCAAAACGGGCAATAACGGATAGAGCCCTGATAAATAAAATACACGATTGTATTAATATATTCAAACACGACGGCGCATCTCATAGCTGGTCAACAGTTCGAATTGATGGTGTTGTTGATGCTACCATGAACGACAGCAACGCAGCCATGATGTTATCACAACTTGGCAACAAAAAGTATTTTTTTAGAGTGAAATTCATTATCCGCGTAGAATCAGGCGGTTGGATTATACGAGACAAATTTGAACCGATTATCAAAGACAAGAAAACAGTCGTTGTTAGCCGTGATTCTAAGCCGGGTCTGTTAACTGGAATTGACAAACCATACTATGGACGAGCATATCCTGAAACAGCAGTAGTGTATGGGATATATCCGTTAAATGAAAAACCTGATATAAGGAAACTAGTGCCGATGAAGCAGTCGTCGCCGGCGACCTCGTCGCCTAATTGTGTAGCAGAACGAGTAATAGAACATTTTACAAATGCATCCCGAGGGAACAAACTTACCGATCTACGGCGAAGCAAAATAGCTCAATGGAGTTTAACGGTGAAAGACCGCAGAGCAACTATTAGCGATATAGCAAAATTAGAAACGTCGCTGAGATTTCCAATAACCGTTACAACGATAACCGGAGAAGTTTTATACGAATCAATATATAACAAAAATGGAGCCCTAATCAAAATTATTGATCATAACGAACACGCATGGACATCCGCGGTCACAATATTTCCACGGAACAGAACAATAAAGTATATACCTGACGAATTCTTACAAGAAGAGTTCTCCAGGGATGGTTTTCTCGTTGAAGAGAAACTATTCGATGATATTGCGCATTTGAGTAAAAACGACCCCGTGTAGGTGTGGTTACTTCGCAGCACTGAAAACGACACGGATACGTTTGATCAGTTTGTAAGACCAAACGGTGAATTATACCGCACTGAAGCATTTCACAAAATGAAAAAAACAGCTAGCGGGTTTTTAACGGCGTGTGGCGAAGCCACCAGTGATGAAGCCACCGATGATGAAATTATCAACGACGAACAAATATTGACAAACTGTTTTACAATCCCGTCGGTTGCAGCTCATTTTGCAAGAATCAAAAACGAATGGAAACCGACACGCGTAGAATTCTTGCCAGACATTGAGGCTAGTTGTTTAGAATTTAATCATGGCGGTTTATGGAATAACAAATACGACCATGATAATATCATTTCAGTTGATATGGTTGCTTGTTATCCAGCGAGTTTTCTTGGTTATGGAGAGTGTACTGAGTATTTTAAACGATTTGGACACCCCGTACATGAAATGATTAGTGTTGCAATTAATGGACCGCTGCCTGATTTTGATTTAACTGGTTTCGCTCGTGTAGTATCATTTGAGTTCGCAGCAGGACTTCATCGCTGTTGTTATATTTGGATTGGTAGACACATGTCTGAAAAGAAGTGGCTGCCAATAGCGTTATTACGGTTCATGATTGATACAAAAATGTTAATTTCGCTGACGGTCAGTGAAGCAATTATATCATATAGGAAACAAATCAATGTCTGGTTACCAACACCGGAACGTCTTGATAGTAGAATTGACGAATCCAGAAAACATATTGATGCCGACGAAGAATATATCATTGAGTGGTCCAAACGGGTATTTAATCAACGAAACATCGAAGCAAAAGATCTCGGCAGAAGAATAATCGGAAAATTCACTCAGGGAGGAAAAAAATGCGACTATAAACGATATTGTTCACGGCTGATTATGGATAACACCGAATATGACTTTGTAATCGCGGATGCAGTATCTAAAAACATATATGTGGATCGTAAAGATGCTTTTTTGTCCGATGGAACAAAATTGGGTACAGTCGTTACTTACAGCGACGGCTACAGATCCCCGTATACACATTTGAGGTCGTTGATGCTGGGTTATGCTTGTATTCTTTTATTTTCAATGATAAATAGATTTCCTGACACTGCGGTTAGAGTTGCCGTTGATTCATTTTACATTAACAGTAAGTACAGTTGCGCAGTTGCTGAATTCCCTAATTCAGATGAAAGTTGGGGATCATGGAGAATTAAAAAGGAAATGCTGCGTGAGTATTCTGAATCAGCAGACGTTGAAAGTAAAAGTAATTACTTACGCGGTGATAATTTATCAGAGTGTTCTAATGCAACACCGATATCAGATCCAATTTGTAGATATAAAACAGTTTATTTAAACGGCTGTGGCGGGTCCGAGCGCGAGCAAATATGATTGTGCTGACACCGACCCATAGATTAGCGTCGAGATAAAACAACGAAACGTTGAAGCTTGCACTTATCACAGCATTTTTCGATACAACGGCCACAAATGGACCCGTGAAAGAATGGGCGAGAAATTCATCCTTGCGGTTATTATTTGGAATGAGATATGTACCGTTTCAGTAGATGCATTAAAAATGTTTCTTGATTGGTTGCTTCAAAAGAATACAGCGGTGATAATGTGTGGAGATCATGGCCAACCACCACCATTTGTCGGCGCGGGTCCACATGATTGGTTAAAAAATTTATTGACTATTATGAAGAGATAGATAGCGATTATAGGGCACTTGATGAACAATTACGCGAGGTCAAACAATTAATTAGATTACAACCGGATAAAATTCAGTGCGAAATAATCAGAGAAATAATTTATGAAACTCCAATGGAGGAATTTTTGGGAGCAAGGAGACCAAACGATTTTGTAGTGGCAAGTAGAAAGGTAATCAGAGACACATTACAAAAAAAATTATTTGATCTCCACAGGGAAAAATTCCCAACGAGCCCAGTGCCGCTGTGTTATGGACCCTTTGATACACGGCGACAGAATATTGAAGTTGGAATTCCAGGACAAAACAAAAGACAAACACTAGTGTTAAACGATATTGTCCTGGTTGATATCAGTGTTGTCGAAAACGCATTGCGTGCTGATAAATCGCCATGGACACTGGGTTATGTAACAACAATACATTCCTCGCAGGGATTAACCATCGCGGATACAATTGTTTTTGGATAGTCGATAATCGCATTGAGTGGTCAAATTTAGTCTATCTTGCAGTGTCTAGAGTACGGCGAATAAATCAACTTCGAAGAATTGTTTTCGATGATGACACCACAATGGATGATATTGATGTTAGCATCATTAATTAAAATCTCTGTGGTTACAAGCAACAAGACAAAAAAAAAACCCCAACGACAATTTGATATTGATGCTGAATTAATAATCACTTTGAAGCAACAACAAAATAATCACTGCGCGAGTTGCATTTGTATAATGCGTTGGCAGTATTCGGATAAAGATCCTCGCCAATTTACCGTAGACACAAAAAATAACAGTCTCGGTCATGTCAGAAACAATGTGATGTTGACTTGTCTTGGGTGTAATAGACGCAACGGTGCTAGTTAAGGCCGCGCGGAGGCAATTGAGTATCATCAGGAATCACTTGTAGTTGTTCGCGTGTAAAAGCCCGCTGAGGGGCAGTTGAATCCAATTTATAGATTGGAGGTCTACCAGTTGATCGTGTTATAGTAGATATGCTATGCGTAGTGACACTCCAAATAGGATCAGTAGCCCTTTTTTTACCACCTTCGAGTTCTCCTGGTTCATATAAATATCTCACTGTGACATTGCTGAGAATTGGCTGAGAAACGCTATCCCGCTGTGGTTGTGGTATATACTTTTTTTATTGCGTTGTTAGGTTTCATATTGATTGTTCTGGTAATCTCGTTATTTAGCGCTGCAACTACCCCTGGTATCCTTTTGACCCATTCACGGGATCGCTTTTCTTGGATGAATTCTTTTGCGTATTGATATCTAAATAACCGCTCAGCAAGAGTCCGATTAAATCGTTCAACAATTGCCTGATCGCGATGTAGTGCAGTATGCCCCCGTCTGATGGTGACATTGTGATGTTTCATTGTAGATGCAACCACACCTTGAAATTCCTTGCTAGGATCAACTTGTAACAAATTTGGCCAGCGTAGAGGGCCTCGTCGATAAATCTTTTCAAATGCAGAAGCTACTTCAGGTGATGATTTTGTTTTTAGCGGTTCTGCTTGTTTGTATCGACTCGCAACATCAACTATGGTTAGCGCGTATTTGTAACCATTGTCATGTGGTAAAAACAATAAATCAGCTTGATGAACTTCATTGGGTACGGTAACATCAAAATGCGAGAAATTGATTTGTTTAGGACGCGGTAGATAAATTTGCCATATAGCCTGTTTGGATAACCAATTAGCCGCAGTGGCCTTTTTCACTTTTGCGGCGCTGGCGAGTTTATTGATTGCAGCGTTACCCCTCCAGTATCCTTTTGGAGAATAATAAACAGATTCCATATTATTAATTACCAGCACCCATCATCAATTTGCCTTTCATAGCTGATTTTACCAACCACGAAGCCAACTTTTCTTTGAAAGATTTATCAGGAATAGCATTTAACGCATGAATTAATTTCACATCCACGAGATGCCTTGTTGCAAATTGCTGCTTCTATATGCAACATCATGAGCATGACACGCCTTATCAATAGCTTTTATCGGATACTAGCCGGGTCTGGGCTGATTTTGATCATCAAGTCTGATATCTAATCGTGTTCCGGGGCCACAGTAGCTATATCCTGGAAGGTGCTTTTCTCCGGGGTACTTTGCCCATGGGGTTCCAGGGAGCTTTGCCAATTTGGCTGCAATATCACCTCCTGTTTTTTTTTTAAAAGAAACATCTCCGGATTTCATAGAAACAAATCTAAACTTTTTTATACCACATGTTGCACATCTACCAGTTAGTGCCAATCTGTTATTTTTAGTTGTAATTGTCGTCACATCATTTGTGTTAGTACGCGTTTTACACTTCACACAATATAGATCCATAATTTATGTATAGAGATATGAATATAATTGATTTTTCAGCGACTAAAACAAGAGAACCAGTTAAGCATCATGCAGCGCTACCAAACTCTATCCACGAAATTATAATCGGGCCATCTGGATCCGGCAAGACGCAATTGTTGCTCAATTTAATAGTGAGATGGATGAAGTGGGATAAGTTGTATTTAGTTGCTCCTAGCGTAGATGATCAACGATGCTATGAAGTGCTAAAATAGTTTAATGAAAACGCTTCAGAGATTGCCGGCGAGGGCATTATTGAATTTATAACCGATATTGACGAGGCCCCATCCGTGGATGACCTTGATGGGAGCATTAACAATTTAGTCGCATACGACGATGTGATGTTATACAATCAAGAAAACCCAGCTAGAATATTTTCCCGAGGCAGGCACAAAAACACTGACGTGATATATGTCACTCAACGATACACTCAGATTCTAAAAGTGATCAGAGATAACTGTAATATTCTTGCTGTATTCAACGGCGTTGATACACATACGCTACGAAATATTTGGCAGACATGGTGTTCCGATATGGACTTCAATCAATTTCGAAATTTCTTTAGTAACGCTCAGTCAACCCCGCATGGATTTATAACAATAAATTTACATGATCCTCGGACACGATATCGTATCGGACTTGATCAAATGTGGTTGAGTGACATATATCACGTCATTTGGTTGAAATCGTAAAAAAACCCTCGTGAAAAATCATTTATGAGTTTTGTTAACCAGTAGCAGCGGGGGGGGGGGGGGGGGGGGGGAGGGGCGATGACAACATCGTTGCGACCCAAGATGATTGAAAAATCGCAAAGTCTCCGTTTGCTAAATGGAGACTTTTTTGTGGTTAAAATATGAAATTCGCAGGAAGGCTCTATTTTCCGTTTTGAGGCTTCAATCAATTTTGTTGGAAAAAGTTGTAGGGTTCACTTTACCCCCCCCCCCCCCCTCTGCTGCTCGTTGAGTCAATAATCAACATCCGAGACCAAGCAGAATTAACAGCTTGGGTATCATTACTACGTCAAAGTATAGAATTATAGAATAATGTATTACCTGTAAACAAATGTACTAGAAATTGAAATATTGGTATAAAACAATTCACATCCATTGACGATGGAAAAGACCAGTATGTAGCATAACTAAGTTCTTAGTGCCACCGTATCCGCATAAATTCCGTCTGGCTGTGTACAAGTAAGTTTCAAAATATTATATGCATTATATTAGTGACTTAAACTTCAGACCCGCAAACCATGGTTCTCAGGTTGTATGACGTCTCAGGCTATGCAAAGTTGCCCTTCTCGCGTGTCACTTAGAAAGCCCCTTAACTTCTATTTCCTCGAAATGAAATAACAAAGAGTGTGTTGCGAATGACGTTAAAACCAATAGAAGCAAACAAATAAAACAGAATACTTTTGCTGTTATTAATAACACTGTTACTAATACTAAGATGAATGTTATCATTATTGATATAATTACTGACGATAAAGCTAAATATTCGATAATTTTGTTCTCTCTTCATTCTGTCTTTTCATTTGCAAACTTTATACAATATTTGGTCGAAGTTTGAAGAACAAAATATATGTAGAGTGTATATATCTTTGATGGCAAAGAATAATGACAAATCCAGTAAATGAAGTTGAAGAAATCTTGAGGTTTCGTGTTTTATACTGTTACTTTGATAAGGTACTACAAAGTGTATAATTCAGAGCGATAGGCATATACATAATTTGACATGACTATAATTATTTACTGTATTTTAGCTCTAGTGGGAATGGCTGAAGTTCGATGGTTCTGTCCCGTATTGATGATACCTTCATTAATAGGATTATTTTCCGGTAGGTAATGTTCCCAATTTGTTTCTTTTATACATTCTATATAATTTGTACACTGCACATAACATATATGGTTGTATTAATAAGTTTCTATGTTTAATAGGGACGAAATATGACTGCAGAAGCGAAGCAAAAAATAAATATATTTATACGAAACTAAGCCTGAGAAGCAAATGAAGGTCACGTGTTTGAAAATGCTACAAAGAAAAGGATTGAGTGGATGTGAAGATTTGTTACTTTAGTTAGACATCCTTTACTATAGACCTAGAGAGGTTTCCATATATTGTGTGTTGTACAAGTACATACTGCACATATAAATCTCAATATTTTCCGAATCGTAGCTATTTTTGATTGAGAACGATACAAAATTCATAAAGTCTTTATATATGTTGGTAAGTTTGAACAATGAAAACAGTATTTTCTTCTATTATGCTTACGATTGCGATGTATATATATGCTGATATATTGATCTGGGAAACATTCAACTAATACCTAATGGGATTACTTATGCAGTGGTGTTTAGTTCTAATGTTAATATTTGATAGCTACCCACTTTCTTTTGTGACATTATATTATGTTTGTTATGCACACTTGATATGATGGTGAACATCGGTATCCTTTTCAAAAAGATTCTATCAAAAACACTAATCTATTAACACCTCTTCTACAGCAGGAGAAGTGGCTTATAATAAATCAGTTTGCAATGGAGATTCAGTACAGTTGTTTGATGCCATACAAATCAATGATTCTGATACGTCTGCAACCCTTTACAAGAATGGTAACCAACCTAGTATACTCGCAAGGTGGACTATCAGTGGTCACAATTTTACCGGGAACAAAAACTTAATTATGGATGATAACAAAAATATTTGGATTATTAACGTGCATACGGTGGACGAAGGACTCTATATCATTACATACGGCATGCCCAACGGAGCCATATTGAAAACTGAAGTACAATTATCTGTATTGGGTGAGTATCTATATTTACTATTTACTCTTTTTTTTGTTTTTGTAAACTTTACATTGTGAGAATCAACAATATTTTAGGATACGATTACGTGCATGACACCTATGCCAAATAGTTTATTAGGAAATACTTTGTAAACAAATCATGTACACTCACGTAGTAGACGTTTTACGGTTTGATTGATTCAATTTGTGAAAGCAGATAATTCGTGGACTGCCACATACCAGCTGCTTTGCAATATTCTACGTTAACTAGTTTGATAAAATGTGTCTGATTCAGGCTATAGACAGCTCATGATATTGCTGAGTCCCTGAAAAAAAAAATACAAGTGGCAAGGCATACACTTGTCTATTTAAGCTGCATAAAAAGAATGTCGAAAATGCAGTCCGATACAAATGCAGTTACATGTCTGTCTGTGTGTCTGTCGTCATGACGTAAGTTAAAGAAATAAGCAAATAAACAAGTTTGTAAACAAAAGAGTTAATTAATTATCGATGATATAAATGAAAATGTGAAAGGAACTTAATTGTTATGAAGTGAATCTAAAGCAATCCGCAGAAAGTTCTTTTGAAAGTCAAAAACTACGAAACATTCCATATAAATTTTAAGACCGGATATGTACTAGTCTGCCAAGAATCGCGATGTGTTTAAGATGGCGTTGACCATAAATCCTTTAAATAATACACAATGGGGCAGAATAATAGTATAGTCCATCTTGTTAGCACGTTTCTATATCCACAAACCAGTCAAACATGTCCTTTTCCTATCGAAGTAAAACATAAACACGTCTACAGACTTACAACAGGAACACAATAAAAGTGGATGACCCAAAACTAAAAATGAATCAGATCAGTTCTCTTTTCATAATACTCCTTATATTGTGAGCAAATTTAACAATATAACTACATGATATATCTCAACGCTCGTTTTGTTACAAAATTTCCTATTCCTATGAGATAGTCCTACCAATGGGAAGTTATTGAAGTCTTCCAGAACCGTCCAGACCACATCCGCAAATAAGAAATGATATAAGTGTCCTGGAAAAGGTGTTTTAAGATAATTAGAAGTAATTGTCAACAAACGAAGCCTCTATTTATAGGTCATACGACATTTTCCGCTCATCATATTTCTTAAGTCTTAGTAACGTAGGCACAATTTTAGTAAAGATACTATACGCAATTAGATAAATGTTCCAGAAGTTGCAAAAATATAGATATAAATAACAAATCCCCCTCGGAAGTAAAAGATACTTATGCAAAAAGGCAATATTGTTTCATATTAATCAAACATTCATATTAAAATAATATATAAATTACACAGGAAAATGTAAAATTTCTGTACGAAGTATAGCAGTATAAGACTCCATTAAATGTGCGAGTGTATCTACGATTAAATGTTCTTTTCTTTTATTATGTCAATTTTGTATTCTGGCAACATAAAACTTGATCTTACTAAACTCATTGTAACAAGATAACCGGGTTGGATTTGATGGTAACGCAAATACAATTTTTTTTTAATGAATAATGACTAGAATGATAAAATTGTTGTTAATACGTGCGTGTATAAGATCCGAAGATCCAAATATTGGACGAGTTAAAATAATCCACACGAACCTAATAATGCAACGAATGAATATACAAACAAAAAACCTTACACATTACAAGGACAAAGGTGAATGATTCACAGTAATTTCACACAACGAAATTAATGTTTTATTCAAAAAGTAAAATGAATTCACTTAGTGAATAATGAGGTATTTTATTCATAGTAAAACGATGCAAACACATGGACTCTTATCCTACGAAATGTCTTTACAATCCCAAAGCACTGGGTATTACAAACCAAACTATTAGCCCACGACTAAAATATTACATGTATGGAGTGAATTCGTCACCAGCAAACGTGGCTACCGGTTACACTGTTCAATCAAGCAGTCATTATTCCAGGTAGTCACCGACCACTGGTCAATTCCTTGCTCAATCAAGCAATCAGCGCCTACCTATCTGTCAACAACGCCCGATCATCTACTATTCGACCAGCAACACTATTCAGCTCTACAGCTGCTATGCTTCAGATTTACAGCCGATTTTGTCAAGTGCATTGGTTAGCTATATAGCTGGTACCACGTCGACAACGATCAGCTCTACAGCAGAGATTCCGATCAGATGAAAATACATATACCACCGTGTACTATGCAGGCACGGGCATATACGATAAAACGTAATGACGTTATATACTGTAAGCTTTACAGATTTAATTAACGGCACAATAATTTAAAAAAATATACAGGTTCAGAAGTGGACCTACCCGTGCCCAATCAGGATCCTACTGTACTAAATGTTTCTTAAGAAAACATGCAACTTTATATTGTTAATATAAGTCTCTTGCTAAATCACAAACAAGAATACAGAAATATTTGCATTATACTACCTAAGACGAAGCTACTTAGAAAATGTACAAAAAAGTGGTAGAACAATGTTATAACTTATACACAATATATTAATAGCAGCAGAAGTGGCGAACAGACCAACTTTTGTAGGCGTCGATTCGGCAAACTAAGGCTTCCTCGAAAATCGTAAAAAAAGCGTCTATTCGGCAAACCAAGGCTTCCTTAAAATTGCTAGCAATTCATCAAAAAAAAAAAAAGACGCCAATGTCGTCGATACTCACCCCCTCTGCTGCTATGGGTTAACAATATTTTTCAGGATAAAAATCGCTACGATTTCACAAACAGACTAATTTGTAAAACCTCACCTCGTAAATCAATTAGATTATTGGACTGGTCAGTGAGTTTAAAATTAATTCTCGTTAAAGGATCATTATGACATCTCATAAAGACTGGATTAATTGGATCCTCAATGATTAGAAACCCTGGAGGAGCTGTTGGTGCAAATGAATATAAAATATATCCTTGTTGAGCTTGATTTGATCGCTCGAGATTTATTTTTGATAGCTTCCTTCGATAACATTACATACTAAATTCAATGCAATCACCGATGATATATTTACGTTGAGCGGAGCAATATGCCTACCACCACCTTCTGGGTCATTATTATGTCTGAGGATAGTTGTTTGTGGTTGTGGTATTTTTTAACAGATTTTTTTAGTTCATTTGCGTTATATCCAGGAAATTTGAAATCGGGTAAATCAGCTTCTATGATATTGTAACCGGTTAGGAATTTTTGTTTATCTCCGTTTCTGTCATTAATTATTACTCGAATTATTCGTGTGTTGATATATTCCTAGTCGGATACAAGTTGATTTAATATCCTAACATATTTTATTATCTCATCACGTGTTTTTGTTATATCAGAGATATGCTCTTGGAAGCTCCGTCGTAGTCGTTCTAGATGTGTTCTATGTAATCGATTAATCTCTTTCAAATAATCAATGACGTTATTTAACGTGAATATAATGGCAATCGATGAACCAGGAGTTTTCTCAACACCAAATTCCCATTGCATGGTATTATTATCAAGAAATGTGAATCTATCAGTTAATTTTTCATTTTTTATATCAAGTAAATAATTTCGATATGTTTGGTTGATTTCATTATATGGTTGTATATCCGTGATATAATCAGAGTTTTTAGGTTCGGGTATTTGATAAGGGGCTTGAGGTGGGATTTCAGGCCAGCTCAGTATTGTTCTAACAGAACTCTGATAGATATCTACGACATAACTGGGTGAGTTTATCTCAAACGCGGATGATAATGTCGGCTTGCGAACTGTTACAGCGATTTTGGATTCTTTTCCAGTAATGGATTTTATTCTACGTTGTAATTCAGCATTGGCTGGAGTTCCATCGCGTTTATTCTTACTCGCAAATACCAGGGAATTATTTGGTTGTTGACCACCAAATACTACCGACCTAATGTTAGGCCAACTACGATACACTCGTAGTTTTGCTAGCGCTATTTCCTTCACGGGAATCGGAATAGGGAAATTCACACTGAATTCAGGATTGGTTAATGTTATTGAGATCATGCTGGTTTTCACCGGGTTTGTGTTCTCCCTATTCGTTGAAGTAGTTCTTGCGGTGTTGTCATTGTTATTATTATTGTCCTGCTTTAATTTCGACATCGCGGAATCATAAACACATACCATCGCTGAAAACTCACTATCGGATATTAATGTGTCATCGAGTGACGATGATATCATCGAGGATAATTGCGAGTACGCTGTTGACACAACATGGAACTTAACTACATAATCTTGCAGTTTATGCGGGCTGCATGATGATATTTATTTTGTTATAATCGAAATAATTTCCGCGATTGTTGTCGCCGCTGATATATAAATTGGAACAGCTATCGGGGCAACCATTGTTACCGAGGAGAGTATTATACCAGCTCCGGTGATTACACCACTCACCGAGTATACAGTAACATCAACTGCGGTGATTCTTCGTCGGTATTTTTTATTTTCATCTGGTACTCCTCAGTGAGTGTTTTGAGTTTAGTTTGAAATTCTCTTACCTGATCATAGCGATACTGCTGTGATAACATTTTATATATTACATAGATTTCAATTTAGTTGTTTACTTAAATCCGTTACGAATTCCACATACCATGTTACTGAAACCATAGCTAAATTATCATCATTCGTTGTTATCGTGAACTGTTCAATTGTATCCTTGTCGATGATCGTTGATATCGTATTGTTGACCCCATATGAACTCGACGATGATATATTAAATTGAGTCGTTGTCACTAGTGTTTATCGATAAATACCCTTGACGGTCGCGGTGATATGTAAAATGTTGTTTGTAGGTGTCCACGCAAATGATCCATGTTGAATCGTGTATTCTACGTTGTTAGTTCTCTCATGAGGAATTTTTGTTTTTTCAAGTATTGTTACCAATCCTCGGTAGATCATCCTTGATGATATCGTTAGTCGTTTTAATATCAACGTTGACAGCTTCTATTCGCCGATTAATCGCGGGTATTTCATTACTGGTTGCTTTAAGATCATCGATGGATTTTTTAATATCCGGGAGTTTTATGTCGAGTTTATCGAATGTAGTTCCAAGAAATTTATCTAAGAAGTTTTTACGAAAAATTGAAAACTGTTTTACGTGTTCTTCATATTTGGATTGAAGTGTTGTAAATTCTAACATAGTTGTGTTTATCTGCGCGGGTTTCGGCTTGGTCACTGGTGGATTACCAAGGAAATCTAATAGAGGCTTGTCAATATTGGCAATTATATCTCTTTGTGATTTAGAAAAACTGATTGAATTTAGTTATATGTTCGTTGTATTCATCGCGTAGGGTTTTTAATGGTTCTAAATCGGTAATTCGTTTCACAATAGTGGAAATGAGGGCACCTGGTTTAAGTTTACCTTGATCAGAAATCAACGATATATTATCTTCTATTGCGTCTCGTTGTTTAACTAAAATATCATCAAGGGAAATATTACTCGTTTTCAATGTACCCTGACGATCTTGAAATACAACTATTTCATTAGGATCAACACTTGTTAAGTTCAAAGTCTCGGCTATTTTATCTTCGATTATTTTTTTTATATCACCGGTTGCAGTGCCATCGGCATCGGGTTTCTTCGACGGTGATAGAGGTCGTCCCCAAATATCAATCATATTATTCTATATAATTGCTCTTTCTAAAATCTTCGTTGTCGACTTCGTCGTTGCCAGCGACTGCTAGTATATTCATTCACAACCCGATGAGGTGGTTTTCCGGATGTTGAAATAGCGTCAAGGACATTCAATACTTCGTTGCCGCATATTGGTGGGTCATTTATTTGTTGTGTTGGTAGCGTAGAATACCAACGAGGGGTGTTTAAGCGGTTTATATAACTCATAAATTCCCTCTGCGGCGCTAATCCATATGAATCCAAATAGAAAATTGTACGCGGATCAATCGCGTATGCAATCAAGTGAGTACCAGGTCCGGTGCTGTTATCAAGATTAATAATACTGGTTTCAGCGCTGTTTGGTTTTGCCGGCAACTGATCTTTCATAAAGACGCCTCTGAAGTTTTTTAATCGATATATTTTTAGCAGCATCGAGTAAATCAAAATTTGACATGGGAACTAGTAAGCCGTTCCTGAGATTCTCAGGCCGCTTCCCTTGTACCATGAATACGGAGTTCCCGGTAGTCTTAGACCATTTCCCTTTTTTATATCCTCGTCCGGTAGCTTTCTTTAGTGCCATTCCTGCCGCGATACCAACGGCTCATAACGCTGCCGCTTTATCCATCACTGGGGCAGCTGCCGCAATCAACACTGGAATCGCAGCTTACAACGGGAATATACCACCGGTTTTAATCATGTTTTTGATCGCAGCCGCAAGGAGAGTGATCTGAACGCCTTTTTTATCATCGAAAGCATCATTGAAGTGTTTTACTTGACGAGTTGTCAGCGATAATTTATTCGCCCCGCCAGTCATCTGAATGTGTTTCAGCGTGATCGTGGTTCCACATTTTTTAGCTGATTCTGATTGAAATTTTTTAATTTGACCGGGAGTCAATGTAACACTAATATGACTATATGACATTATAGAATAACAGATTGATCTAATTGTTACATGTTTTCCACTGGCGCATCGATTACTCTCATTCGTCCACCAACGCCTTCTAGTAGCATTGATTTATCACTGAGAATGACAGCAACCGGGGCTACACGAGCTCTAAAGTGCATATCAACGACGGATTGTCTTGTTAAATCAAGATGTCCCAGTGAAAAGTAATAAATCGGATATAAACTTTTGAAATCCGGCTGTGATATTTGCAGACCAGTGTCGACATTTTGATCGCGTCCCATATATGACAACAGACGATGATACACACGCGCAATATGGTTGTGTTCGTAATCAAGTTGTATATCCTCAGATGGTTCCTGCTGGCCATTTATTCTCAGCAGGACTTCTTTACACCCAAGTGTTTCTTTTCTTGGTGGTTTCCCCTCCTCGGGGACATCCTCCCATATAGCTCGCTCAGTGGCTGATATTACCCCTTTCGTTGCCGTGGTTATCGGTTTAAACAATTCTTCACTTCTTACAACAAAATCGGTCTGAAGACTGTCTAGCTTGTAGTTTATTTCTGACTGGGTCGCGTACGGGTATACACTTTTTAATCGCGGCCAGTCTCTCACGAGCCAATCTAGTTGTTAATGCTTCATTTACCATTATTGAAATTGTAAACAGTTTTCCAATTTGAATCTGAAATCGAAGATTTTCCAGAGATTTCAATCTAAATGTAATGACGAAGTTACTATAATAAGAAAACCTCTAATTGATTCATTTAGAGAGAATCGACCATTTGACCCGACTGATACCAACAGTCATTTTTGGTCATTTTTGGGTTATTTTTGGTCATATTTGTGAATTTTTTAGTTAAAAAGCAGCAAAAATGACTTTTAATAAGAAGACTTCTAATTGATTCATTTAGTGAGAATTGACCACTTGACCCGACTAAAACCGCCTAAAATCAGTCAAAAAACGACTAAAATCAGTCCAAAAAAAAATGACAAAATTCAGTCAAAAAATGACAAAAATGTATTTCAGTAATTAACAATTAAAGAAAAATATTTTACTGAAATATTTGATTAATAAAAAAAATATTTACTATAACTTCCTTATAGTAAGCGTTCATTGATAAACCCCAGTATAGGATTTCAACCACTATTGTTTGTTGACTAAAACCACCTTTACGGTTGAGCGCGCATACCAGTCCATGGTATTGTAATACAATACCGGTTCATGGAGTACGTGTCTGTGGTAAGAATTTTACCTAACAGTTACAACTTTATACAACTGAGGTATCCGAAGGAGTTTTTTCATTTTGTTCAATTAACAATCTTATATTTCTTATTTTCGAATTAACCTCTCGTTTGACCTCATTTTCCTGCCCCAGTACCCTTCTTATTTTTTCCACGATGGTAAATAACGGGACAGACACACTGACGTCGTTACAAAATACAAGGGAGTCACGAATAGAATTCTGGATTCGTTTTATCAGTGCACACTTCTTTGGCAACATGTATTTGTTACTCATTGCGCCGTATTCAATATCCTGATAATCTGAAATAATTTGATCAAAATCACAATTTAAACCATCTGACAATTGTATTTTTCGAGATTTCAAATTTGATATTTCAGTTATGATCTCACTGAGTTCATATTATATAATCATATATATTTCTAATACAAAAAATTCCTCTAATATATTTTTAAAAAATGAACTCGGTCCATCCCAAGATGTCCAGAGATATTATGCGATTATATATGATGATATGTGAACCCCATTCGTGGTAAGTTGTTTTTATCATCTTACTCACGCCTATTGATATTATGCGATTATATACGATGACACCCCATTTGGGCGCCTCAGGTGCTATTTACATTGGAGGCGCCCAGAGGTTACATAGATACGACAACACATCTCATATGGTCCAGTCAGGTGTCTTCACATCTAACCGGGCCCAGAGCTATCACGAAGCATATTCCCCTGAGAGTGGGTCTAATTCGTAAAATAACGGGTTAGACCGACAAGATGATATGTTTATTGAATGGACAGCACATTTACATATATACTTATAATACAACACAATTCCATTCGAGTGTTATGGCAAATGCATAATGAATGGACAGCACATATATATATATATATATATATATATATATATATATATATACAATCACAACTCCATTCGAGTTTTATGGCAGTTGTAGAATGGATGGATTTATATACAATGGATGACGTTAATGACGTGGTATTATATACATGATGAATGGATATATATATATATATATATATATATATATATATATATATATATATATATATATGAATGGATTATAGGGCAGCACAGGACATATAACAATGAATAAATGAATGGATGATAAAGGACATCACAAAACTATACAACATATAACAATGAATGAATGGATGATAATGGTTTGAATGACGGGCTACCCTACACTCAAGCACGAAACCAAACCTACAAAATCAACCTGATTTGAATGAAAAACATTCACACCACGTGTGACGGTGTGGTTTGGTTTCGTAACTTGAGCTTCGCTTAAAAGCCCAATTATATAGAGAGAAATTTTGCTTAAATAAAATTGGCCAGTCAAAGTCAAACAGAAAGAGGCGTGATAGTACCTTTCATGTACTTGATAATGATTATTGACAACATTGAAGCAAAACCAAATATCTGAAAAAAAACACTAAAAAAAATACAATTGTTTGCAAAAACTGCGTATTTAAATTGTTTTCTTATAAAAAAAAGTAATTGATTATATCCGCTGAGAATCATTACAATTAAAATCAACCAATCAGAAATCAGGTGACAGTGTTTCAAAAAATCTATTGAGATTGTCTCTTTTTGCTAAGTTGACACAACCGCACGAGTTATCTCCCTTGGTGTTATATACACATAGTGCAAAACATGATTAGATATATGAAAATGTAATTCTTTGTCCATTTTTTTAATGAAAAAACCAAATTTTTCACTCGTTCTGCTACTCTTCGTACTGAGGGCATACAAATGTCAAAATACATACTGGCTTCATTCATATATTGAAATATTTTCCTTCATTATTTTCAGTATTAAATGATCCTATAGGTCTCTTCCCCATTGATTTATACATGCCAGTTTTCCCAGATGCAGCATTCTCACTCTGTGTAACAGCTCGTAAATTGATCAAAGAATTATCAGTCTTAATACCATTTATGTGATCAATAACAAAACCATCCTTGATCAATCCATTATATACTTCATACACGAAACGATGATTAAGATATTTCTTCTTCCGAGCACCAAACATTAAAATCTCCCTCATTATTCGCAACACCAACTGATTTCTTCAGGCTGCAGTGTCTGACAATACCATTATGGGATGCCTTATAATCGCTGATCACAGGATGCGGTCGAAATTCTTGGTTCATTTATATACAATAATACTATTTGTCTAATTAATTATTTGGTTGAATGATTACATTATTTGGAAATCTCTCAATATAATCTTGAGTTCTTTTAATTTTGTCATTGTCGATGTCAGGGGCACAGTCATTGATGGAGTCTTTGTTTCTCTTATCATAATAACGCTTCAACTCTCTGTATCTGTTACCACCACAACCGAGATACAACTGTGATTTTTCTCGCACCCCTACCCCACATCGTATACAAGGGACCGGGCAATGACTCCCCCTCCGTACGTTTTGTAAATGATACCCATAGAATTCCTTTCTACATGATTTGTTACACGGGGTTACTGATCCAATCATGAGCCATTTGCAATGATTGATTATATATAAATTCTTTATTTGAATACTTGTTTTAATTACAGCATGAATGAGTTCGAGAGATTATCGAAAATTACGCCTTGGAAAAATGCTAAATTCAATCTCGATAGAGTCACCGAGACGCCAAAGAGTCTAATAAGTGATAGAACCATGTTGGGTAAAATCCGTGATTGTTTAAATTAATTCAAGCGCGATGGAGCATCTAACTGTTGGTCGACATTTCGAATTGATGGTAGCGTTGATGCTACCATGAACGACGAAAAAGCAGCCGAGATAATCTCACATCTTGACAAAAAAATTTATTTTTTAGAGTGAAATTCATTATTCGTTCGGAAAACCGAGATAGGATTATCAGAGATAATTTTGACCCCATCTTGAAGGATAAAAGAACTGTTACTGTAAGTCGAGATTCCAAACCAGGAATTCTGACTGGGATTGACAAACCATACTACGAGAGATCTTATCCTGTAACAGCAATTGTTTATGGGATCTATGCGTTAAATGATAAACCGAGTATTGAAAAACTAAAACCAATGAAATATTCGTCAAGAATGAATTGTGTAGCAGAACGAATAATAGAACACTTCACAAATGCATTGCGTGGGAACAAATTGACTGATCTAAAACGCAAAAAAATAAATGAATGGGGGCTAACAGTGAAGGAGCGGGGCGGGGGGGGGGCAATAATTCAAATTTGGCAGAGTTAGAACGGATATTAAAATTCCCAATATCGGTAACGACAATAACAGGGGAAGTATTATACGAACCGAAATATAAATCGAGAGGAGCCCCAATCAAAATTATAGATCATAATGAACACGAGTGGACATCTGCAATAACAATATTTCCGCGAGAACGAACAATAATATATACCCGCGAAGTTCTCCCCGGAATTATTTTATTTTATTTACCAGTTGAGTAAAAACGATCCTGTGTCAGTATGGTTACTTCACAGTTTTGAAAACTCCGAAGGCAGATTCGATCAATTTGTAAGACCCAATTGAGAATTATACCGTACGGATGCCCTCCATGACACGATGAAAAAACTAGCTAGTAGTTTTTCAACAGAACACGACGAACAATTACTAACAAATTGTTTTACAATTCCGTCGGTTGCAGCTCATTTTGCGAGAAAGAGAAACACGTTGAAACCAACAAGAGCTGAATTTCTATCAGATTTCAAAATCAAGTTGTGTGGAATATAACCATTGCGGATTATGGAATACAAAATACGACCCTGAAACTATTATTTCGGTTAATATGGTTGCGTGTTATCCAGGGAGTTTTCTCGGGTACGGAGAATGCTACTTCGTACTTTAAGTGATTTGGACATCCCACACATGAGATTACCCGTGTTGCTATTAATGGGCCACTGCCAGATTTTTTATTTAACCGGATTCGCTCGTGTAGTATCATTTGAACTGGCTACAGTATTTCATCCGTTTTGTTATATTTGGATTGGTAGACACATCTCTGAAAAACATGGTCAACCACGTCCATTTGTCGGTTTTTCTCGATATGATTGGGTAAAGAATTTTGTAGACTACTATCAAGAAATTAATACCGATCATGGAGCACTTGATGAACAATTACGCGAATTCAAGAAACTAATCAGATTACAACCGGATAGAATCCAATGTGAAACAGCCCGTGAAATAATTTCGGAAACACCATTAAATGATTTTTGGGAAGCGTGGAGACCAAACGATTTGATAGTGGCAAGTAGAAAGATAGTCAGAGACACACTTCAGACAAAGTTATTTGAATTGCATAAATAAAAATTTGCAACACTTCCAACACCGCTGTGTTATGGACCCAAGGATACACGAAACCAAAATATCGAAGTTGATATTCCTGGGCAAAGTGAAAAACAGATTTTAGTGTTAAATGATATTGTGATGGTTGATATCAGCTTCGTCGAAGATGCACTGCGCGCAGCGACGATACATTCTTCACAGGGATTGACTATATCCGATACAATTGTTTGGATGGTAAATAATCACATCGAGTGGTCGAATTTAGTTTATCTTGCAGTGTCCAGAGTACAAAGAATAAATCAACTTCGAAGAGTTGTTCTAGATTATAATGACACTACAATAAGTGATATTGTCAGCGATGATATAATCAGAAAAATCTATTTATAAACAGCAGGATAAAAAAATAAACGAGAATTTGACATTGATGCTAAATTAATAACCACGTTGAAACAACAACAGAATAATCACTGCACGAGTTGCAATTGTATAATGCGTTGTTGTTGGTCAGATAAAGACTCTCGACAAATTACCGTAGATACAAAGCAAAACAGCGTTGTTCATACCACAAATAATGTGATGCTGACATGTCTTGAGTGCAACAGGCGCAGAGGTTCTAGTTAAGACCACGCGGCGGTAATTGAGTATGCTCGGGTATCACTTGTAGTTGTTCACGAGTAAATCCTCGCTGAGGAGCAGTTGAATCCAATCTATAAATTGCTGCTCTACCCGTAGATCGTGTTATATTAGATATTTTGTGTGCAGTGACACTCCAGATAGGATCAGTAGCTCTTTTTGTGCCACTTTCGAGCTCTCCTGCTTCATATAAATACCTCAGTCACATCGCCGAGTATTGGTTGTTTTGAAAAATCATTTTGCGGTTTTTCAGGTATATACTTCTTTTTAATCGCGTTATTAGGTTTCATGTTGATTGTTCGAGTAAACTCGTTATTCAGCGCGGTAATTACGCCTGGTAATCTCTTGAACCATTCACGGGATCGTTTATCCTGGATGAATTCTTTCGCGTATTGATATCCAAATAATCGCTCAGCAAGCGTCCGATTAAATCGTTCAACAATTGCCTGATCGCGATGTAGTGCAGTATGCCCTATTTTGATAGTGACATTATGATTCTTCATTATTGATAGAACCGCACCCTGAAATTCCTTGCCAGGATCAACTTGTAATAGATTTGGCCAGCGCAGAGGACCCCTACAGTAAATCCTTTCAAACGCAGAAGCCACTTCAGTTGATGATTTTTATTTTAGCGGCTCTGCTTGTTTGTATCGACTCTCAACAATAACTACGGTTAACGCGTACTTGTAGAAACCATCATGCGGCAGAAATAATATATCATCTTGATGAACCTCATTAGGAGCGGTCACATCAAAATGCGAATAGTTAATTTATTTAGGCGGTGATAAATAAATCTGTCATATCGCCTGTTTAGATAACCAATCCGCTCCTATAGCATTTTTCACCTTTGCTGCGCTAGCGAGTTTACCAATTGCTGCTTTACCTTCCAGTATCCTCTTGGAGAATAATAAATAGATTCCATGTTGATATTAATTATCAGCACCTAACATCAATTTATTTCATTGCCGATTTTACTAACCAATAATCGAATTTTTCTTTGAAGGATTTATCAGTGATAGAATTCAACGCATGAATCAATTTCACATCTGCGTTATGTCTATGTTGCAGATTACTGCTTTTGTAGGCAACATCATGAGCATGACACGCCTTATCAATAGCGTTTATTGGTTCTTCACCACGTCGAGGATGATTTTGAACATCAAGTCGGATATCCAGTCTTGTCCAGGGTCCACAAATAACTATACCCTGGAAGGTGTTTTTCTCCTGGATACTTTGCCCATGGTGTTCCTGGGAGTTTTACTAACTTGGCTGCAATATCACCTCCTCTTTTTTTTAAAATCCTTAGAAACAAATCTAATATTGTTTGTACTACATTGTATACACTTACCAGAAAGTGCTGATCTGTTATTGCTAGTTGTAATCGTCGTCAAGTCATCTGTGCCAGTACGCTTCTTACATTTCACACAATATAGATCATAATATATTTATAATAACATGAATGTAATTGATTTTTCGGTAACAAATACACGGAACCAGTTAAGCATCATGCAGCGCTACCGAATTCTATTCGCATGATTGTAATCGGACCATCTGGAAGCGGGAAGACACAACTGCAACTCAACGAGATGGATGAAATGGGACAAGTTGTATTTAGTAGCCTCGAGTGTAGATGATCAGCGATGCTACGAAGTGTTAAAGGATTTTAACGAGAACGCTTCAGAGATTGCCGATTATAATGTTATCGAGTTTATAACCGATATCGAGGAAGCACCGAGCATTGATGATATTGATGGAAGTATTAACAATTTAGTCGTATATGATGATGTCATGTTAGACAATCAAAAGAAGTCTGCTAGGGTATTTTCCAGAGGCAGGTATAAAAACACTGATGTGATATATGTCACTCAACGATACACACAAATATCAAAAGTGATCAGAGATAACTGTAATATTCTTGCTGTATTCAACGGAGTTGATACACATACGCTACGAAATATTCACCAGACTTGGTGGGGCTGTGATATGGATTATAATCTCTTTAGAAATTTCTTTAGTCGCGCTCAGTCAATCCCACATGGATTTGTAAAGATAAATTTGCATGATCCTCGGACGCAATATCGTATCGGACTTGATAAAATATTCGGTTGAAATCCTAAAAAAAATAGTTAACCCATAGCAGCAGAGAAGGTGAATGCCAACGACATTGGCGTCTTTCTTTTGGATGAATTGCTAACAATTTTAAGGAAGACTCGGTTAGCCAAATGGACGCATTTTTACGATTTACGAACAAGCCTGGGTTTGCCAAATCGACGCAAGCAAAAGTTGGTCTGTTCGCCCCATCTGCTGCTTTAATAAATAACTCACATCTCTATCGCTGAAGTCCATAAAGTCCGTCATGTGGAACTTTAGTCTTACGGTAAAACATATATACACAGACGAGGTAGCCATACATCATCTGTGCACTAGAATTAAACGGGTTTTCCTGTCGAAAACAATTCGCACGTGCGGCATAAGATGAACCGAAAACATTATTTTAAAATATTGTTTAATGTACATAAATCTGCATCGGGGATCATTGTATACATGAAACTAAACCCGAGTACATGTATATAAAATATAAAAATGATTTTAAAAAATCCGTGACGCTCATATTTGTATTTTTCATTTTATAGATGAAGTAAAGGGGAAAGTGACCACTGTATACAATAATCGGGAACGAGCAAAATTAATATAAATGTCAAAGTTTCGTCAATCCAAAGTTAAAGCCAAGCATCTTTTCTAGATAATGAAATAATTTGTATGATGCTTATGTTTTTATTTAGAGCAATAGCACAGTGATGGATATAAGCCATTTTTGCACATTCTAGAATCTATAGGCATAAAACCATTACATTACTTGAGCAGCAGGGAGGGCGAATCGGACAACTTTATAGAAGCGTCTATTTGGCAAACCAATGGTTCCTTCAAAATAGTAAAAAAAAAGTTTCTTTGGAGACGCAAAGTCGTTGTTGCGCCTCCTCTGCTGCTATGGGGGTAAAAATCTTTTTTACGATTTAAACCGAATATTTTATCAAGTCCGAAACGATAACGTTATCTAGGATCATGCAAATTTATCGTTACAAATCCATGTGGGATTGACTGAGCGTGACTAAAGACATTTCAAAAGAGATTATCATCCAATATCACCGCCTCACCAAGTTTGTCAAATATTTCGTAGCGTATGTGTGTCAACTCCATTAAATATCTCAAGAATATTACAGTTTTCCCTGATCACTTTTGGTATTTGTGTATACTTCTGTGTAACATATATCACTTCGGTATTTTATGCCTACCTCTGGAAAATATCCTGGCAGGGTTTTCTTGTCTATCTAACATAACATCATCATATACGACTAAATTGTTAATACTTCTATCAAGAGAATCAACACTAGGTGCTTCTTCGATATCGGTTATAAACTCAATAATATCGTGATCGATTTCCGATTTTGCTTTCTCATTAAAATCCTTTATTATTTCGTAACATCGCTGATCGTCTACACTCGGGGTTACCAAATACAACATATCCATTTCATCCATCTCGTTATTAAATTAAGTAGCAGTTGTGTCTTGCCACTTCCAGATGGTCCGATTATAATCATGCGAATATAATTCGGTAGCGTTGCATGATGCTTAACTGGTTCTCGTGTTTTAGTCGCCGAAAAATCAATTACATTCATTTTATTATAAAAAAAATTATGAATCTATATTGTGTGAAATGTAAGAAGCGTACTAGCACTAACGACGTGACGACGATTATAACTAAAAATAACAGATCAGCACTTGCTGGTAAGTGTGTAGAATGTGGTACCAAAAATTTAGATTTGTGAGTGATATTGCAGGAAAGTTATTAAAACTCCCAGGAACACCATGGGCAAAATATCCAGGAGAAAAACACCTTCCAGGCTATAGTTATTGTGGACCCGGGACCAGACTCGGGACCAGACTCGATATTCGACTTGATGATCAAAACCAACCCCGACCTGGTGAGTATCCAATAAACGCCACTGATAAGGCGTGTCATGCTCATGATGTTGCTTGTAAAAGCAGCAATCTGCAACAGAGACATGTCCCAGATTTGAAATTGATTTATGCGTTGAATGCTTTCATTTATAAATCCTTCAAAGAAAAATTGGCTTCATTTGTGATAAAATCGGCGATGAAAAGTAAATTGGTGTTGGGTGCTGGTAATTAATAACATCATGGAATATATTTATTATTCTCCAAGAGGACTGGAGGAATAAATCAACAATCACTAAACTCGCTAGCGCCGCAAAGGTAAAAAATACCACTGCAGCGGATTGGTCATCGAAACAGGTGATATGGCAAATTTATCTACCACCGCCTAAACAAATTAACTTCTCGCATTTTGATTTCAGCGCACCTAATAAGGTTTATTAGGTCGATATATTATTTTTGCCGCATGATGGTGTTTACAAGTATGCGCCAACCGTAGTAGATGTTGCGAGTAGATACAAAAAAAGCAGAACCTGTAAAAACAAAATCATAAACTGAAGTGGCTCCTGCGTTTGAAAGGATTTATTGGCCAAATCTATTACAAGTTGATCCTGGCAAGGAATTTCAGGGTGCAGTGTTATCAACAATGAAGCATCATAATGTCACCATCAGACGAGGACATACTGCACTACATCGCGATCAGGCAATTGTTGAACGATTTAATCGCACACTTGCTTAGTGGTTATTTGGATATCAATACGCGATGGAATGTATTCAGGATTAACAATCTCGTCAATGGGTCAAGAGATTACCAGGCGTAATTACCGCACTGAATAATGAGATTACTCGAACAATTAATTTGAAACCTGACAGCGCGATTAAAAAGAAGTATATACCTGTAAAACCGCAAAATGATTTTTCAAAACAACCAATGCTCGGTAATGTCACTGTTAGATATTTATATGAACCAGGAGAGCTCGAAGGGGGACAAAAAGAGCTAATGATCCTATTTGGAGTGTTACTGCACATAAAATATCTAGTATAACACGATCTACGTGTAGACCGCCAGTCTATAGATTGAATTCAACTGCTCTTCAGCGAGGATTTACTCGGGAACAACTACAAGTGATACCCGAGGATACGCAATTACAGCCGCGTGGTCTTAACTAGCAAATCTGCGTCTGTTGCACTCAAGACAAGTCAGTATCACATTATTTCTGGTATGACCAATGCTGCTATTTTTTCTGTCTACGGTAAATTGGCGAGGATCTTTATCCGACCAACACCAACACATTATACAATTGCAACTCGCGCAGTGATTATTCTGTTGTTGTTTTAGTGTGATTAAAAACTCGGCATCAATATCAAATGTTCTTTTATTTTTTTGTCCTGTTGTTTATAACCAGAGAGTGTTTTTTTTTCTTCTGATTTTATCACTTATTGTAGTGTCATTATAGTCTAAAAAAACTCTTCGAAGTTTATTTATTCCTTGTACTCTGGACACCGCAAGATAAACTAAATTCGACCACTCGATGCAATTATCTATGATCCAAACAATTGTTTAGGATATAGTCAATCCCTGTGAAGAATGTATTATTGCAGCGTAACCTAGCGTCCTGGAGATTTATCAGCGCGCAATGCATCTTCGACGACGTTGACATCAACCAACACAATATCATTTAACACGAGAATTTGCTTCTCACTTTGCCCAGAAACATCCATTTCGATATTTTGTCTTCGTGCATCCTTGGGTCTATAGCACAATGGTATTGGAAGTGTTGCAAAGTTTTCTTTATGCGTGTTAAAAAACTTCATCTGAAGTGTGTCTCTGACTATCTTTCTACTTGCCACTATCAAATCGTTTGGTCTCCACGCCTCCCAAAAATCATTTAATGGGGTTTCCGATATTATTTCACAGGCTATTTCACACTGGATTCTATCCGGATGTAATCTGATTAATTTCTTGAACTCGCGTAATTCATTATCAAGTGATCTATGATCAGTACTAATTTCTTCATAATAGTCAACAAAATTCTTCAGCCAGTTATGCGGGGAGAAAACACAAATGATGGTGTTTGGCCATGATCGCCACACATTATCACTTTTGTATTCGCTAGCAATAACCAATCGAGAGCCTGTGTAATACATCTAACGACACCGTGCATATCTCATCCCAAATGATGATTTCAGGAATATATTTTTCGCCATTTGATCAGGAGTCCATTCGTCACCTTTCCATTGAAAGAAACTGATAAGTTCAAGCATTAATCCCCCGCTTTTTCATATCTCTTGCGAGTCGATTTGTTGGTGTTAGCACAATCATGTTTGATTTCAGAGAGGCTTTGGCTTTCCACCAGACTCACTATTCATAAACAAATCTACGAAGCCGCTAAGAAGAACGTCACAAACATAGTCCATTTAGCCAAATCATCCCACTACAGTTCTAAGATCACGGAGAGTTCCAGCTGCAAAGAGCTCTTCGAGATAACTAACAAACTAATCTCAATGAACAAATGTACACCACTTCCAACGACCTTCTCTCCACTAGACCTACCAGACCAATTTGCAAATTTCTTCAATGACAAAGTTCAAACCATTAGAGATTCGCTTGACAGCATAATCTCAACCGATTCGTCACCATACAGGTATGATGCAGAATTTCAGCGACAACCGTTATGAGCATTTGAACATGTTTCTATAGATTTAGTACGGACAATCGTGATGAAAAGTGCACTAAAGTCTTGTGAACTTGATCCAATTCCGACATCACTGCTGCTTTAGTGCTCAGAACCAATATTGCCTTCACTAACTGATGTTATTAATATCTCTCTCTCATCAGGGGAATTCCCATCATTTTTCAAAACTGCCATTGTAAAGCCACTGCTGAAAAAAACCAACACTGGACCATAACGACTTAAAGAACTACCGACCAGTTTCTAATCTCCCTTTCATATCAAAAATCTTAGAAAAAGTTGTTCTATCTCAACTTGTATCTCATTTAAATTAAAACAGTCTTTTTAGCAATGTACAGTCTGCATATCGCCCTTACCACAGTACGGAAACTACTCTTCTGAAAGTATTTAGCGACATTCTCTCCGCTTTGGATAGTGGAAAGATTACAGTCCTCACTCTCCTGGATTTGTCTGCAGCATTTGACACAATAGACCATGATATATTACTTCACCGTCTCCAGCATGTATTTGGCATTCAGAATATAGCCTTACAGTAGTTCAGGTCCTACTTAGTCAACAGTACACAAATTATATCTGCAAATGGAATACACTCCAGCCCAGTTGACGTATGTTATGGTGTTCCACCGGGATTTGTTATTGGACATGTTTTCTTCATTCTGTACACTCAGCCGCTCTCAAGTGTCATAGATCATCACCAAGTGTCGCACCAACACAAAGACTTTCTCATCCACATCCCTTACCTCAGACAATAAATATCAGCAACACCAACATTACATTCTCACAATCAATACGGAATCTAGGTGTTACTCTAGACAGTACTCTCACATTGCACCAACATGTCATGAACATCTGCAGGGCTGCATATCTTGAATTGAGACGCATCAGTTCCATTAGTAAATATCTATCTGTTGATGCCACGAAAACACTTGTGTGTTCATTAGTACTTTCAAGACTGGACTATTGTAACTCAATTCTGTCTGGTTCGTCACAATATTTACTCCAGAAACTTCAAAACGTTCAAAACACAGCTGCACGGATCATCTTTAGAGTACCTCGATCAGAGCACACCTCACCACTGCTCTATACCCTACACTGGCTATCAATTCGATACAGAATCAAACACAAAATTTGTTCTCTGTGCTATATTTCAGGTCCAACATACCTATCCAGCCTCACCCATGTGTACACACCAGTTAGATCCTTACGCTCGTCTTCTGATAATCGTATACTCATTGTTCCCAAGGTGAAAACAAAGTCATATGGACAACGTTCGTTTGCATACCAGAGCCCGGTGACGTGGAACGAATTGCCCATTGAAATTAGACACAAAGACACAGTGGTCCCTTTTAAGAGTGCTCTCAAGACTGTTTCGACTTCAGGGACAAACTTAGCGACCTAATCATGATTTGTATCTTATATATTTTTAGCATGTTTTTATGTTTTCCAATTTCATTGTTTTTGTCATTTGTTGTTCTGTTGTGTAGTCATATCATTATTGATGGTGTAAAGCGCTTAGAGCTTTTAAAGATTAGGCGCTATACAAAGTCCTCATTATTATTATTATTATTTTTATTTCCCTCGAAATGATTCGATCGCATGAGTCGTCTTCCCTGACCCACCGCAGCCGTTTAAATAACTGGTTTTATATCTACATATTGGATCGGAACACGATGGTGCATTAGATAGTTCTGATATCTGAATACTTTTCAAGAAATTGTTTTCAATCGTAACATCTGCTGATTTGGAGTAATTACGAAGTATTTCGTTTTTAATTCTCCATGATCCCCAGCTATCGTCTGAATTAGTGAATTTAGCCACTGCTTTGCTATGTTTTACGTCTATATAAAATGAATCAGTGGTGACTCTAACCTCATTTGTTGTATATGTTGAGTGCTGGGACTTGTGTATTGTTTCAAGGATAGTTCATTCGAGTGGTCAGACAGAGACATAATGAGCCTAGCAGGAAGGTTGGCGTCTGTTATTGCATTCAAAGCTGTGGCACGAAGAGAGTGAACAGTATATCTTGCAGATATATGGGCATTTTTACATATTTCTGGCATTAAACTGCTATTGTCTGTGTCCAACACATCTTGTTGTGTACCATGTTTGACAAAATTGATGATTTTCAAAAGCATTTTTATCAATGTGACAAAAGAATGATTCAGCTCTTGGATTAATGCATGTGAGGTAGTATTTCACTGACCTCACTGGGCAGTTTTGACCACCAGTTGCATACATTCTTTTGTCAGAAATTTCCTCCTTAGCATTTAAGTCTCCCTGATGATTGTTGTGGATAGTTTGATGGGTCAAAATGACATATTCAGCCCTAGTTTCATCAAATCGGATTTCAAGACTGGTAGGTGTCTATTGGCTGTGGAATTCTAATCCACGTGTAGCATAGTGGATGGAGAGATATAACCAAACCCTGTATCTGAGTGTGATAGGATTATCTTGCATCAGGTATTGATTGAATGCATACATGTCTGATGGAGGAATAATTGGTTTGTGTTGTGTTGATCTTGATAGGCCAGTCTTTGTGTTTAGTTTTAATTTTCCATTTAACATGTTATTTGCTTTTTTAAACTCAGGGTCTGTAACAATATTAATGGAACGACCACATTCAACCTGAATGTGGCGATTAATAGCAACCCTGACATTCTTTAAGGTGATTTTGTGATATTCCTCAGCTTGGGCTTCAGGGAGCATCCTCTTTCGTGCTGTGGTGACCTTTGGGGCTGTATCGGCATAAAATATGGATAACATTTGGCCCAAATGTCCAGACTCAACTGTCATCAGATCTACCTCCATATTCTTTTCTTTGCACCGTTCTGAAATTCATGTTTTTTGCTTGGTAATAACTATTTTTAACATTTAAAATATTTAGATCTTTGCGATGAATCATTCATGCATATTTCTTTAATTTTTATTTATACAACAAACTTTTTACATTTTATAAGCTTTCACAAATATTAGTTTAAATATAAACTACATTTTATTAACTTCAAAGTAATTTAATTCTCATTTTTATTTTTAAAATTTAATATTTTAAATCTCATTTTTATAATTTAAGAAAGTAATAGATTTAGAGCAATTTCAGTATCAAGCAATATTATTTAATCTTACATTAATGAACAGTCCAGTATACTGGTTATTGTTATTATTATAGTTAATTTATTACAATTATTGAATGAATATATAAATTACCTGTGAAGGTGTTGTAGCCCTATTTAGTATTTTTCTTTGTAGATTTAGAGTAGCGCTGTTCTGAAATTTTTACTAGATCTTCTTCGTTTAGTGATTTGAACCGTTTAACGTTTGCTTTGTGGTCATCCTGTTCATCAGCTGTGAATGGTGTTGGTTCATTCAAACTAAATTTTAAATTGGTTTGTAACTCTTCTTCCAATTCAAAAGGCTCGTCAAATATCGATGGATCAAAATTTTCAACATCATCATCCGTTCTATTTGATAAGGCAAAGTTATCAAAAAAATCTCCAAGTTCTGACATTTTACTTTCAACGTTTGACAGCCACAATACGGGTGACCTTGACCTAGCGCACTTGAAACATTTTTTAATCCATACTTTTCTTCACAAATTTCATCAAACAATGAATTATTTTATTCATAAAATATGAGAATATATTTTTCTTTAATCTTTCGAACTAAATTTATTCAATTATTGTTTTAAAAATTGTAAAAATGGTTCTTTTCCTTTAACGTGTACTTCGTGTCTGCCTTCACTAGCAGTGTTTATCTTCTGCTATACACGTGACACTATTTATAGACGTGGGTATTTTTAGAAAAGTAGTTCTCCTAACAGTTCATACTGAAATGAACGCAATTCATTTTTATCACGTGATAACATTCTGACCAATCGAAACATCACTTTCCTCTACAAGCTACTTCGATTACAATTATTTTACATATTTTTCTGTTTTGTACAATGTGTTATAACACCAAGGGGAATAACTTGTATGGGCTTGTGTGTGTTGTTTTTAAAACAACGATAACTATTTTGTTGTAGTCACATATCTCAGTGGGATAATGGTTTTCTTGTATTAGTATGACTTGAAAATTTATCATTTTGTCTACGATTTTTAACCACAGTGAAAACTATGATTTCCATCTACGATTTTTTACCATAGATTTCCATCTACAATTTCCATGTACGATTTTTCATCTATGATTCGTTAAACCCTTCACATGATACAGGTATATCGTATTCAAAATTATAGATTTGTAGATTACGAACATTATTATTATTATTGTATACACAGATGGAATCTCGTCCTGTTCGAATCTCGTGGCAGGCATTATTGTCGACGGTACCGATTTGGAGGTTTTCTATATAATTGGGGGCGCCAGCGTAAAAAGGGTACTTCGTGTACACCTCCCTGCACGTCAAATACGTGACGGTGTGATTTTACACCCCAAGGGAAATTAAATTCTTGGGGTTAGATGTACAACAACAATAGGCGCTCCCAAAATAAACAATAGCATGGATACAAAAAGCTCTATGTCACACTAGGGTAACCCAACAGGATGATTCAGAATGAACTATCGGCTAAAAGAAACGGTCATAGGGTCAGAGAGATAGAAAAATCTCAAAGAAAAATAAAGAATCTCAAAGAGAAAATATCTCAAAGAAAAAGAACCCTATGAAAGACACAAAGGACAATAATAAGGGACACAGTGAATGATAACCGCTCATCGTAGCTATTGTTAATTTTTGTTTTTGAAAAATATATTAAATATATATTCATATATGAATTTCGAAAATATTATTAACGAGATTTCAAATTTGAAAATAAGATTTTTTTTCTGAATTTCAAGATATTGATGATAGCGCTCGGAATAATAGGTATGTGTTATCGAAATCTTATTCTTCTATAAAGAGAATTCAACACGCTATTGAAGACTTCTGTAACCTCATCAATAAGTTCGTCGCGTTATTCGAAAAGGTCAGAAGTTAATTGGGGAAACAATATGAAATCAAACGCACAATTAACTCGAAAATCAAAACAATAAAAGAGATTATTTTCCAAAATGAAAATACCCCTTTGACTACCACAACATAGTAAATGACACTCTGAATACACCATGCGCTTGCTCACCTAGAACGAAATTCTATAGACAGGTGATTTATCACTACTTGGAAGTATAACACACAAAAGAATTTAGCGTGGGTGGGAATTCACGGATTTTGTATTTTATTTGTTGATTGCTGAAATATTTATTTTTTTATTTATATTTAGTCGTTTTTGTCGTTTTTGTGGGGTTTTTATGCAATTCGTCTACAAGATTTCATGAAAATCGAGGGCATAAACCCCAAGAATTCATTTAGAGAAAATCGATTTTGATGAGATTTATATCATTGTGAGGTAAATTTTGTGATGTTTTTCATCGTGATCGTCGAATACTCGATGCTTTTATCATTGATTTTGTACTGTTTTTGGCAGGACTACATGAAAATCGATTTTCTCTAAATGAATTCCTGGTGTTTCGCCCTCAATTTTCACATGAAAAAAATGAAACGCGTAGCTATCTGTGGATCTTCACTTAAATATTAGATCGTACATTTATTTATAATGATAAATGAAGCACTAACAACTAAATTAGCACGTGAACGATTAGCTTCGATTAAAAAAATTATTCCAGTTTGTGATTCCGTTCGAAATATGCTCCAAACGAGACAAGAATTTCAAAGTGATTTGCAACAGACACTGAACAATTATTCAAACCAGTAATCACTGCTACTAAAGGATTCTGTACCAATACTTGAAAAAATAGCAAAGAGATCCAAACAAACAAAGGAATCTTTAAAAACACTTCCTGGTGATATAATAGCCACTTCACGACTTCAGTGACAACGTGAACGAGAACATGAACGATTTGAACAAGAACGACTTGAACAAGAACAACGAGAACGACTTAAACAACGACAAGGTGATATTATTAAAGAAGATGAGTGTGATATTATTGAAGAACAAAAAGGTGATATTATTGAAGAAAAAGATGAAAGTTCTAAAGAGAGAGAGAGAGAGAGAGAGAGAGAGAGAGAGAGAGAGAGAGAGAGAGAGAGAGTACATCTACCTGAAGAGATATTTCTAAAAGAAGTGATAAATAAATTTAAAGATTCTCCGGATGATGAATTAGCTTATTTTGTTGTTAATTTTTTTAAAAGGGGAAAAAGGGAAAAATATATAAAAGATGGAGCTGAAGACTATATAAAAACCTTTGACACCTGGTATGAAAAAATATATTTGGCAAAATATGGTGGAACTAAAATCTCAAAAGATGATAATAATTTTAATTCGTATTCACTAAAAATAGAAATAATAAGGAGTAATAATTATAACCACTATATGATCGAGACGAAGATGGTGATGATGCACATGGTGCAACTGGTTATAGTAGTAGTGGGAAGGTGTTTTCTCAGAGTGGATATCCAAGAGGGTTTTCAGGTACTGGTCTAGTTCATTGTCCCAATAGTATTCTCGGGGATATATTACGATTAGAAGTTCTCGTAGGAGGGAAACGAGCCGGAAATAACTCACCGGAAGTAATTAATGAGGCAGCTGATATCTGCAGACGACTATTTGAGGGTGGTAACATGGATATTGATGTATACCAAGAGTTTATTGATGAGCTTGCGGACGGTTACCATAGTGAATAATTTGATGACTTCGTCGATAAATAGCATTTAAATAAGATGATCATACACTACAACCACAACAAATTAACCATGGTCTATGTAGTAAACTCACGATTGCCTGTTTATAGAGCGTACTATGGAGATGGTCTCGGCAATACCATTGCAGGGTTATTTGCAAGAATGGCTCCCAAAATAGCACCAATCGCAAAACAATTATCAATGAAAGCTATTGATGTTATTCGTGATAAAGGTATTAGCGCTGTTGGTGATATTGTCAGGAGGGCATTTTCCACGGCTAAGGAAAGACTAGTAGCGTTAGTTCGGCGGCGAAGGAAAACCATCTACGGAAATTATGCCTGCAAATATTAGAAAAATAATAAATAACGCGGTGGATCAAAAATAGCATCACTGAGCAGCGGCCAGCGGCCAGGATAATATTTCTGCAAATATGATAGCGGGAAGTGGCTCGAAATTGCGAGCAAGATCGCGATCTTAGATCAAGAAATATATAATAATATGTTCAAATCGCTCCTGATACAGCTTTTGATATAGACGCCCCAGTACCCAAGAATGATTCTATACTTAATTATCAGTATGTTTCCTATAATGCAGTACAACCAAATATGTCTATCAAGAATCGAACTTCAAGTCCATTATAACAGCAAATACGTTCTATCCTCTGAAGCGTTTATCGAAGTAGAAGGAGAAATAGTAACAAATAATCGTGCTGCTAATGATCCGCCATATGCAGATGGTGTCAAAGTTGGTTTTGTCAATAATGGTATAATGGCTCTTTTTAAGAGCGCTAGATAAATGATTGATGGAAAAGAGGTTGAATCTATAGAACATGATGTTGATGTTGCCACAACAATAGTGGTGTTAGCAAGATACTCCGATGATTATAACAGATCGGCAGGTCCATCAGTGATGTTCTCTAAAGATATTACTGATCACCCTGATAACAATAATGTATCTTAAATTACGGACACCACAAGCTACTGCAGTTGAACCACAACCAGATGATGTTGAACACAAAGCAAGACAGCTGCTGCCTTTGATATTGTAAAAATCGATAATACTCGTTATAACTTAGGGTTTGCAACACGCGTATCAATGTTGGAAGGAGGGCGTAGATTATTGTCCTGCGCGATTCCACTACATCATATATTTGGATTCTGCAGAAATGTTAGAAAAGTTATCTATGGAGCGAAGCATACAGTAGCCTTAGTGCGAAAATTTGATGATAATGATGCAATCTGGCATGGTGCTGGTGTTGCGGATGTTAAAGTAAAAATAACAAAACTATCACTGTGGATGCCAGTAATGACTCCATCAATCACCACAGAGCAAAAATTATTATCATTTATGAGTATAGGCGGCAAATCATTGCTAAGGTGGCTAACAACTACCACGGATACCATGGATAGTACTGTTAATGGTACGTTTACTTGGCAACTGGCATCAAAACAAGTGTTTCTGCGCCGCACCATTTTATTTGTTGCGTTACAGGATAAGACGCGATTAAGTTCACAAACACGCAGCCATATGATATTTGATAAATTTAATTTTAATGAAGTCTTGATGAGTGTAAACGGCCAACAGGAACCAATCGATGATGTTTTACTTAATTACGGACAAAACCAAATAGCACGCGTGTATCATCGTTTGCTACCATTTATGGGACGCGATAATAAAGTAGATATCGGTCTGCAAATATTGCAGTTGGATTTTAAAAACCTATATCCCATCTACTACTTTTCATTGGAACATCTTGACTTAACCAGACAATCCGTCGTTGAAATACACTTTCGAGCTCGCGTAACCAATACTCTTGCTGCTGGTTACAGAGCAGTTGCTGTCATTCTCAGTGACAAATCAATGCTACGCGAAGGTAGATCAATATGTTATTAAATAAAATGTCATATAGTCATGTTAGTGTTATTAACTCCTGGTCAAATTAAAAAATTGCAATTGGAATCAGCTAAAAATGTGGAACCACAATATCGTTGAAAAACAATCAGATGTCTGGTGGTCAGAATAAATTGTCACTGACAGCTCGTCAGATAAAACACTTCAATGATACCATCAAAGATAAAAAAGGTGTTCAGATTACTCTGTCTGCGGCCGCGATTAAAAACATGATAAAATCAGGTAGTATATTCCCGTTGATAGCTGCGATTAAAGCATTAATTGCAGCAGTGGCCCCAGCGGTAGCAAACGCCGCCGCTCTAGGAGCCGTTGGTACAGCGGCAGGGAAGGAAATAAAGAAAGCTGCCGGACAAGGGATACAAAAATAAAAAAAAAAGATCAGGAAAGGGTCTAAGATTACCAGGAATTCCGTATTCATGGTACAGCGTAAAAGGCCTGAGACAAGGAACAGTTTACTAACAACAATAGTTCCAATGTGAAATTTTGATTTAATTGATGCTGCTAAAAAAATTATCGAAGCAGCAGAGAGGGTGAATCGGACTTTTCTAATTGGGTCAGATTTTAAGCAAAATATTTTAAGCCTCCTTTTGCCAAATTGAGCTTTAACGATTTTAGAGCTCTATTGGTCAAATTAGGGGTTTCTCAAAACCGAAAGAAATGCAGGGGGGGGGGGGTGTGTGTGAATCGGACGTCTCTAATTGGGTTAGATTTTAAGCAAAACATTTTAAGTCTCCCTTTGCCAAATGGAGCCTTAACGATTTTAGAGCCCTATTTGTCAAATTAGGGGTTTCTCATCCTCGAAAATTGTAAAAAAAAAAGGCGTCCACGTGCAAACAGAATCGACGCCATAGTCGTTATCATCATCCCGTTGCTGCTATGAAGTTAACCGAATTAGCTATAGATACGGTCTAATTCAATACGATATCGTGTCCGAGAATCGTGTATACTTATCGTCACAAATCCATGTGGGGTAGCTCGAGCGCCACTAAAGAAATTTTGAAATCGATTATAATCCATATCGGCACACCAAGTCTGCCAAATATTTCCTAACGTATGAGTATCAACTCCGTTAAACACACACAACAAATTACAATTATCTCTGATTACTTTTGGTATTTATGTATAACGTTGAGTTACATATATCACATCAGAGTTTTTGTGACGCCCTCGAGAAAATATTCTAGCTGGATTCTTTTGTTTATCCAACATTCCATCGTCGTACACAACGAGATTGTTAAAACACACATCCAAGTCTTCCAGGGATGGCGCTTCGTCAATATCTGTGATAAACTCAATAACGCTTCCGCCGTAAGCTTCTAAAACGGTTTCGTTGTAATCTTTTAACACTTGATAACAATGTTGATCATCTACGCTCGGAGCAACTAAGTATAATTTGTCCCAGGTGAGATATTTCATTATCATCGTGAGTAGCAATTGAGTTTTACCACTTCAGGAAGGTCCAATGATAATCATCCTAATAGAGTTTGGTAACATATCGTGATGTTTTACATGTTGCTTTTTCTTTAACTCTGAGAAATCGATCACTTCCATTTGTTGATATAACATAAATATATTATGGATCTATATTGTGTGAAATGTAAGAAGCGTACACCAACTATTGACCCAACGACTGTTACCACAAAAAAAATCCAGAGAAGTGGTCACCGGCAAGTGTGAAATATGCGGTATAAAAAATATCGATTTCTAAATAAAAAGAGGTGGTGATATCGCCGCCAAGTTAGCTAAACTCCCAGGGTTACCATGGAGGAAGTATCCAGGTGAAAAACACCATCCAGGATATAATTATTGTGGACCAGGAACACGATTAGATATCAGACTTGATAGTCATGATAATCCTAACCCGGAAGAAAATCCGATAAATGCTATCGATGAGGCATGTCGGGTACATGATATAGCTTACCGGAGCGGTGATTTACAACAGCGTCATCTCGCAGACGTGAAATTGATTCATGCGTTGAATGCCATTACTGATAAATTCGTCAAAGAAAAATTGGCTTCATGGTTGATAAAATCCGCCATGAAAGGTAAATTGATGTTAGGTGCGGGTAATTAATAACATATGGAATCTATTTATTATTCTCCGAGAGGATACTGGAGAGGTAAGGCAGCAATCAGTAAACTCGCTAGTGCTGCAAAGGTAAAAAATACCACTGCAGCTGATTGGTTATCTAAACAGGCGATATGGCAAATTTATCTACCACCGCCTAAGCAAATTAACTATTCGCATTTTGATGTGACCGTTCTTAATGAAGTTCATCAAGCTGATATACTATTTATGCCACATGATAGTGGTTATATATACGCGTTGACCGTAGTTGATATTGCGAGTCGATACAAACAAGCAGAGCCGCTAAGGACAAAATCATCTACTGAAGTAGCTTCTGCATTTGAAAAGAATTATCGACGAGGTCCTTTGCGCGTGCCAAATTTATTACAAGTTGATCCTGGCAAGGAATTTCAAGGTGTAGTGTTATCAACAATGAAACATCATAATGTCACCATTAGACGAGGGCATACTGCACTACATCGCGATCTGGCAATTGTTGAACGATTTAATCGGACGCTTGCTGAACGGTTATTTGGATATCAATACGCAAAGGAATTCATCCAAGAAAAAAGATCTCGTGAGTGGGTTAAAAGATTACCAGATGTAGTTACCGCAATCAATAATGAGATTACTAGAACGATCAACATGAAACCTAACAACGCTATTAAGAAAATGTCTATACCTAAAATGGAAATTCTTCGAATTTCACAGAAAGATTTCAAAGAACAAATTCTTGGCAATGTCACTGTTAGGTATTTATACGAACCAGGAGAGCTCTAAGGTGGTAAAAAAAGAGCTACTAATCCTATTTGGAGTGTTACTGTACATAAAATATCAAACATAACACGATCTACGGGTAGACCAGCAATCTATAGACTGGATTTAACTGCTCCTCAGCGAGGATTTACTTGACAACAACTACAAATGATCCCCGAGGATACTCAATTACCACCGAGTGGTCTTAACTAGTACCTCTTCGTCTGTTGCACTCAAAACAAGTCAGCACCACGTTATCTCTCAATACTGCTATTCTTTCTGTCTACGGTAAATTGGCGAGGGATCTTAATCCGACCAACTCCAACGCATTATACAATTGCAACTCGCGCAGTGATTATTCTGTTTTTGTTTCAACGTGGTTATTAATTCGGCATCAATGTCAAATTCTCTAATTTTTTATCCTGTTGTTTATAACCAGATAGTTTTTTTCTGATTATGTCCTTGACGTTGTCAGCGCTGATTGTGGTGTCATTAGCATCTCCTGACTCTGTCAGGACAACTCTTCGAAGTTGATTTATTCTCCTCACTCTGGATACTGCAAGATAAATTAAATTTGACCAGTCAATGCGATTATCTACTATCCAAACAATTGTGTCTGTGATAGTTAATCACTGTGAAGAGTGTATTGTCGCTGCGTAACCAAACGTCCATGGAGATTTATCAGCACGCAATGCATCTTCGACGACGCTGATATCAACCAGCACAATATCATTTAATACGATAATCTGCTTTTCACGTTGTCCAGGAATATCAACTTCGATATTCTGCTTTCGTGTATCCGAAGGTCTATAACAGAGCGGTACTGGAAGTGTTGCAAATTTACATTTATGCAATTCAAATAATTTCATCTGAAGTGTGTCTCTGACTATTTTTCTACTTGCTACTATCAAATCGTTTGGTCTCCACACCTCCCAAAAATCATTCATGGGAGTTTCTGAAATTATTTCACGAGCTATTTCACATTGGATTCTATCCGGTTGTAATATGATTAGGTGTTTAAACTCGCGTAATTGTTCATCAAGTGATCTATGGTCGGTATTAATCTCTTCGTAATAGTCTACGTGTGATTTTAACCAATCATGTGGGGATAAACCTAAAAATGGTGGTGGTGGACCATGATCGCCGCACATAATAATTTTTGTTGTTTTCGTTCATAACCATTCAAGGAATATTTGTAATACTTTCAACTATACCGTGCATATTTCATCCCAAATAATGACATCAGGGATAAATTTCTCACCCATTCGATCAGGAGTCCGTGAGTCACCTTTCCATCGAAAGAAGCTGTGATAAGTACAAGCATTTACCCCACGCTGTATCATCTCTCTTGCAAGTCTATGAGTTGATGTTAGCACAATCATATTTGATTTACCTTGAAATAATTCAATCACACGAGTTGTCTTTCCTGACCCACCACAACCTTTTAAGTAAATAGTTTTATATCTACATACAGGATCAGATATCGGTGGTGCATTAGAAAATTCTGATAATTGGTTGCTTTTCAAATATTTATCGTCCATCGTAACATCAGCAGATTTACAATATTCGTGTATCGTCTCCTTTTTAAATCTCCAACACCCCATTTTTCCTCCGGGGATGTGAATTCAGCCACTGCTGATCTGTATTTGTTGTGTATATACATCGATTCAGTGGCTACTCTAACCGGGGTATTAGGAAATCTATTTATCATCGAAAATAGATTAATAGCAGAATAACTA
Organism: Unio pictorum; assembly: GCA_030141615.1. Taxonomy (NCBI): domain Eukaryota; kingdom Metazoa; phylum Mollusca; class Bivalvia; order Unionida; family Unionidae; genus Unio; species Unio pictorum. Next base: position 512,750 of record JARLTB010000369.1, read on the forward strand.
AGCATAGATGATCTCTAAATGTGTATATTGGGAACTATATCCATCACAGTAGGTAACAACTGTACCCACCTTAGTCCCATTGGATAGAAAAGCATCTTTACGTGTTACAAGTTTTCCATGTTTAGTTAAATCTGCTATGATAAAATCGTATTCAGCACTGTCTATGATCAACCGCGAAGAATATTTTGCATTATCATATCTTCCACCTTGAGTAAATTTACCGATTATTCTTCGTTCAAAATCTTTTGCTAGTCTATTTTCAATTTCAAATAACTGCCTAGACCAATCCATGATTTGTTTTTCATTGAAAATCTCCGATTTTCCATTCGAAGAATTTCCATCAGGAAATTGTTTTCGTTGTTCGCTAATTATAGTATCTAGATCGGGTTGTGGTAGCCAAACTTCTTTCTGAGCGCGATAACACACAATTGCTTCGGAAATAATCAGCGATATCAGCATACCACAATCAATCATGTATCTCAATAACACAATTGGCATCCAGTGTTTTTCAGACATATGTCTACCAATCCAAACATAACTACACGGATGTAATCCTGTAGCTAATTCAAATGATACCACACGAGCGAATCCAGTTAAATCAAAATCAGGCAATTGATCATTAACAGAGACACGAGTCATTTCATGTGTGTGGTGTCCAAATTGTTTAAAATATTTAGCACATTCTAGAAAACTCCCTGGATAACACGCAGATATATCAATTGAAATCATACCCTCGCGGTGGTATTTTGCATTCCACAATCCTCTATGGCCTAATTCAAGACAGCTTGATTTAACATCCAATAAAAAGTCACTTCGTGTTGGACGCCATGAGTTCTTTTCTCGTGCAAAATGAGCTACCACTGATTGAATTGTAAAACTATCCGTGAGTAATTTTTCATGGAAACTCTTCGAGTTGTCAGATGAATATTTTACAGCGGTATTTTTCATCCTCGAGCGTAAAGCTTCAGTGCGATATAATTCACCTTTTGGTCTTATAAATGGATCAAATCCTGATTCGGAATCTTCAGCGCTGCGAAGTAGCCACACTGATACAGGGTCATCTTTACACAACACGTGAATAACATCAAATAACTTCTCTTCATAGAACACATCCTTACAGAACTCCTCAGGGATATATCTTACGGTTTTATCTCGTGAAAATACTGTTACTGCAGGTGTCCACGCGTGTTCGTTATGATCAATAATTTCAATTGGAGCTCCTTTTGATTTATATTTTGATTCGTGTAATACTTCTGCGGTTTTCGTCGCTACCGATATTGGAAATCTTAACGACTTTTTTAATTTTGTTATATCTTGAATTGTTGCCCAGTGCTCCTTCACTGTCAATCCCCATTCGGTTATTTTTTTTACGTCGTTGTTCAGTTAATTTATTTCCCCGGGATGCATTTGTGAAGTGTTCTATTATTCGTTCTGCTACACAATTCATTCTCGTTGACAAAGTCGGCGGTGATAATTTCATAGGTTCTAGTTTTTCAATACTTGGTTTATCATTTAACGGGTATATCCCATAAACAACTGCTGTTATAGGATAAGATCTCTCGTAGTATGGTTTGTCAATTCCAGTTAGAATTCCTGGTCTGGAATCTCGACTCACAATGACAGTTTTTTTATCTTTGAGAATTGGTTCAAATTTATCTCTGATAATCCATTTCCCATCATCTACGATAATGAATTTCATTCTAAACAAATACCCTTTTCCCCCAAGATGTGAAATTATATCAGCTGCTCTTTCGTCGTTCATGGTAGCATCGATTATGGGTACATTGACATCATCATCAATAATTCCAAATGTCAACCACGTATGAGATGCTCCATCGCGCTTAAATTCATTAAAACAGTCGCTGATTTTACTCAACACGATTCTATCGTCTATTAGACTTTTTGATATATCAGAGATTCAATCGAGATTAAATCTAGCATTTTTCAAAGGCGTAATTTTCGATAATCTCTCGAACTGCTTCATATTAAAATTAAAACAAGTATTTAAATAGAGAGTTTTTTTTATATAATGAATAATTGCAAATGGCTCATGATTGGATCAGTAACCCCGTGTAACAAATCATGCAGAAATGAGTTTTTTGGATATCAAATGCAAAGTTTTCGTCGAGGAAGTAATGGACCACTACCTTGCATACAATGTGGTGCAGGGGTTAGAGGAATATCACAGTTGTGTCTGGGTTGCGGTGGTAAACGATACAGAGAGTTGAAGCGCTATTATGATAAGAGAATCAAAGATTCCACTAAAAACTCCATCAATGAATCTGACAGCGTCAGTGACAAGATCATAAGAACTCCACAGGATTACGTTCAGAGATTTTCCAATAATATATTTCAACCAAATAATGAATTAGACAAACAAAGTATGTGTATATAAATGAACCAAGAATTTCAACCGCATCCAGTGATCTGCGATTACGAAGCGTCTCGTGACGGTATTGTCAGAAATCGTAGGCTGAAGAAGTCAGTTGGTGCTGTGACTAATCAGGGGTATTTGGTGTTTGGCACCGGAAAGAAAACTTATCATAATGATCGATTCGTCTTCGAGGTGTTTAATGGATTGATCAAAGGTGGTCTTGTTATTGATCACATAAATGGGATTAAGACTGATAATTCTTTGAATAATTACGAGCTGTTACACAAAGTGAGAATACTGCATCTGGGAAAACTGGTACTTATAAATCAATTGGGAAGAGACCTGTGGAATCATTTAATACGGCAACTAACGAGGAGATAATATTTCAATCAATGACTGCAACCGGTAGATATTTCGGTATTTGCGAACCCTAAGTACGGCTCGTTGTAGAGGGAATAACCAAGACGGCGATTTCCAGAAAAAACGGACAAAAAAATTCAGTTTTCTTATCTATAACTATCTGAATTTTGCATTATTATATAGCATCAAAGGGGAAAAACTCGTTTAGGTATATTACGGCCTAACACAGTTACGGATCTTAAACACTGTCACCTAATTTCGATGGTAGTATCTAATTGGTTGGTTTTGCTATCATGAATCTCAATATGATATAATCAATTTTTTCTTTTTGTAGAAAACGAATACAACTGTTTGTAAACACTTCGTATTTGATTCGTTTTTATAGTGTCTTTTCAAGTATTCTGTCTTAATTCTACGTTTTCAATGATCAATATTAAACACAACAAAGAATAAAATCACCACACCTCTGTGTGCTGTTTTCATGTATAAACAGCTACATACCATATCGTCTCTTATACTATTGGGGGTATTTTAGCGGTCGAAAATCATACGTGATCATTACAACCTATACATTTTCCCGGTGTATGGGTACTCTTTTGTATTCATACAACCTAGGATTTTGTCTAGGTTGTAATGATCACGTATGAATGTAGACCCGCTCCCGTCATTGTATATATCCATTCATTATCATTCACATTTATTCATTCATTCAATACCACGCCATTGACGTCATTCATTGTATTTATAATCCATTCAAATTCAGTCTAATGTATATATGTAAATATGTATATATGTATATATGTAATTGTGATGTCATTCCCTAAGCATACCTTCTTAGATTTCTAACCCGTTGTTTGACGAGTTAGTGATCTTCATAGGAGATTATGTTTAGTGGTATACATGTATTGTGACGTCTATTCCCTAAACATACCTTCTTAGATTTCTAACCCGTTGTTTTGACGAGTTAGTGATCTTCATAGGAGATTATGTTTAGTGATACCTGTATTGTTATAACCTCTATGCGTCACCGATATGAAGATACCTGAGGCGCATATTGGGGTCATCATATATAATCGCATATAATCGCATAATATCGCTATGCGTGAGTAAAATGATACAACAAATTACCACGAACGGGCCCAAAACGCATAAATGTCTCTGGACGTGCTAAGTTGACCAACATCTTATCACGGACAGAGTTCATTTTTGACGTTTTCAATTGAAAGTATATAATTATATATAAAAAATATCTTTTTCAAAAATGAATCATGAAAATATTAATAAGATTATATATGAAATAACAAAATTGAAAAGTCAGGGAATTAAATTATCGGAGGGGCTCAACTCTGATCAGATTTTTTCCGAGTATGAAGAAAATGAAGTAGATAAGTTTGTCCCGTTATTTACTATTGTGGAAAAAATTAGAAAGGATTTAGGTCTTCAATATGAGATCAAGCGCGAAATTAATTAAAAAATTCGAAGTATTAAAACGCTTATTCGCGAATCTGAAAATACCCCAATTGTTACATCAGTGGAGTTATAAATAACGCCGCATAGGTAAAATTCTCACTATGTAACAAGTATAATACCTGTTGGAACGCGCTAACTCAACTAGAACAAAAAATTTGTAAAGACAGGTATACGACTAGGAAGTAAAATTGTATGACGTGTATAATACCTGTTGGTAGATTAACTTCACGGAAGTATAATAGTTTATGCGGTGGGGGGGGTTAATGTTTAGTGATTTCTTTTTTTTCCATTGGAAATCCGTTGACATTACGATTTTGTTTTCAAAAACTATTTTTTTTAGCTCATCAACAGATATACATGAATGAGCGTACTGCATTATTTGATCACGGGTTTATCTCACCGCTCATAACGTTTTTTGTTGAAGCTGTAACAGTTGATAATCCGTCAATAAAAACTTCTCATTACCTAGGTTATCTAATACTCCGTCTATGTAGAACCCACTTTGACATTTTCCACTGAGAATTTCTCTGATAGCGGTTTCAAGGAGATCTTTGTCGTGGATAGATACTCGTGTATGTTGATAAATTATTAAAAAGCTAGCTTTTCAATTGAAAATCTTATAGTTTTTCTAATTGTTATATTTTTTTAAGTGTAAAATCATTTACGATGAAAAAGTTCCTTAGAAAATCTTGAAAAGATTTTTCATTGAAAGTCCTCAGGACGAAAATTGTTTATGATGAAAAAGTTCCTTAAGAACATTTCACATCTAATGTTATTTGTAATGTTTCTCCTCAAAGATCCAACAAAGAAAAGTTTTGATCGGTTATTCTAAAATTCATCATTGTTATGAGTCGATTAGTGGTTTCCAAGTGGGTTAAATGAGGTGGATTCATCACGATGAGACTTCCCGGGGAAACAATCGGAGGAAACGTATAGAGAATATATCCTAGATCAGCGTTATCTGATTTTGAAACGTCAATTGCATAACTCCCTATGATTGCATCACAAATAACGTGGACTGCAATAACTGATGATATATCAACGTTGCCGGGAGATCTGTGTTTATTGTTTTTATATGGTGAATTATTCGACCGTAGAATTTCTTCTGGAGGAATCGATTTATACCAGTGTGAATGAATCTGTGGAAAAAATTCATTAATTAGATTAGAAAATGAATTCTTCATTGATAGCACATCCCGACCTGGGAATGTATAATCCTTTGGATTTTCCATGGAAACCAATCTTTGAAAATCTTTATCAGACTCTACCACATCGAGTAACGTTTTATTTAGATAATTAATATCGGAGATAATTTGATTTAACACCTTAATGCGAATAATAACTTCGCCGCGTGTAACTGTTACATCGGTGAAAATATTTGAGTTTCCAAGGGAACGTTCATGAAAATCTCGTAATTGTTGTAAATGAGTTTGAAATAATTTTTTGATGTTACTGAATCTCGCAGATATATTATTATACGTTACGGTGAAACTTCCACGAGTAGGTGATTCAAACCACCATGTTACAGGGCCCTGTGTTATATACTCGGAACTCTGGTCGTTTGTTATCACACGATAACGTTTCGTTGTATCTGTTGCGGTCTTTAACACGTTAAGAAAACCTCCATCTGGGTAATCTAGCTGTGTTTCAACAGCGGGTAAATCATCGGTGAAAACGTCAGATCGCGTGGGCTCTGGTAATCTCGGGTGAACCGCAGGGAGATTTTTCAGCCATGCGTCATGAACCCGTGGGAAGAATTCATCGATGGTGTCGCTGAGTTTTCCTCGCATCCATGGTACGTTATATCCTGGAAATTTAAAATCATCGGTGATATCTTCGATGTGGGCATTATTTTTTACTGCAAATTTATTTTTTATTGTAGATCGCCCTCGCTTAATATAATGTGAACAATTTCCGAATTATCACCTTCCATGTCATCGATAATCATATTACATACTTCCATGTACTTGATGACGTCGTCGCGACGTGGTGGAATTTCACTTATTGCTGTTATCAAATAACCTAGAAACCGATTAAAATTGCTATTCATCGCTGCAAATCTTTTAGTAATATCTATCTCATCATTTATAAAAAGTATCCTATATAAATTAGAAGAATATATAGGATAATATGTAATTTGAGGAATACCATCAATAGAACGACGATCATAATCGTGATAAAGTGTTTTTGTTGAAATAAAGTCGGATTTTAATGGCTCACGTGGTAGATCCTTTATATCAACGGTTCCCGGTGGATACTCAGGATACCCCAATAGGGCTCTAATTGAGCTGTTGTATATATCCACGGCATAATCGGGTGAATTTATCTCAGTGACCGTTGACAACAGTGGTTCATGTCCTTTTATCTCAATGGGGGATTTATCAGGTTCATCTGGGATCACAATTTTATTTTTTCCTGTGATTGCTTTGATGGATTCTATAATTATTTCATTGATATCTTCGATGTCATATTCGCCTGTGGGTAGATGTATTGTATGCCATTCTGGTTCTGCGGTGGTACCTGAAGTACTGGTACCTGAGGTACTGGGTTTATTTCTATACGAAAATGTAAAACTGTTATTGAGGAGTTTTCCATTAAACGGTTCTGATCGCACATTTGGCCAGCTGTAGTAACATCCTAATTGCGTTAACGCTATCTCAGATGATGCCTGCGGAGGATTAAAATCAACGCTGAACTCTGGTGTTTTATTTACCAGCGAGATCAACTTTGTTTTTGTCGTGGTAGTATTTTCTGCTATTCGTTGAAGCAGTTCTTGTGACATTGTCCCTGACATTGTTGTCATTGTTATTATTGTTATTGTTGTGCTCTAATTTCGACATCGTTGAATAATATAACCGAACCATTTTCGAGAATTCATCATCGGATATAAACGTGTCATCGATGGATGTTGAGATCAACATTGACAATTGCGAGTATGCGGTTGATATAATATGAAATTTTATTATGTAGTCACGCAATTTATGCTGACTTCATAATGATATTTTTTGTCTTATCCCGGTTGATATACGCGCGATTGTAGCCATCGCAGAAATGCAAATTGGAACTACGACCGGAACAATCATTGTAACTGATGCGAGTATTATTGCAGCGTCAGCGAGAACGCCTGACACCGAGTACACGGTAACATCAACAGCGGTGATTCTTCGTCGGTATTTTTTTAATTTTTGTTTGATACTCCTCAGTGAATGCTTTGAGTTTAGTTTTCAATTCTCTGACCTGATAATAGCGGTATTGTTCTGGCATTGTCATTTTGTATTTTAAAAACGCTAGCGTTTTCAATTGAAACCTTTCAGTTTAGTTGTTTACTTTAAATCTGCTACGAATTCAACATACCATGACATTGAAACCCTAGCTAGATTATTATCAGTGGATATTATCGTTAATTGTTCAATTGTATCCTTGTCGATGATCGTTTATATTGTATTATTGACCCCAGATGAACTCGACGATGATTTATTAAACAACGTTGGAGACACTAACGTTAATCGATAAATACCTTTGACGGTTGCAGTGATATTTAATATATTATTTAGTGGAGTCCACGTATATGATCCGTGTTGAATCGTGTATACTACGTTGTTGGTTTTCTCATAAGGAATTTTTGTTTTTTCAACTATTGCTATCATCCTTGTTGCATCCGCTACGACGGCATTGGTGGTCGTTTTGAGATCTGCAGTATGGCTAGCACCAGAGATAACTCTTCTGACATCTCTACAAAATCCAAATATATGCGACAATGGAATCACACATGAAAATCTACCTAGGATGTCTATGTTCTTTTTTCGTGCTGCAAATCCTGCATTGTAAGTATCATACTTACTAATAATCGTATCCTCGACTTCATCATTATTAGCAGGATTAGGAGCAGCACGATTCTTTGGTTGTCTGAAAAGAAATTCAATATGATTAGCATTATCGGTAGTATCCTTCGCAAACATCATTGAATGACCCGCAGATTTAATAAAATCGTCAGAGTATCTAGCTAAACCTATTATTGTGGCTGCAACATCAACATCGTTATCGATGGATTCGATTCTAGTAGAATTAATTATATACTGCGCGCTGCTAAATAACGCCATTATTCCATTAATAACAAACATGATCGGGATAGTTTTGAGATTATTAGCAGCAGCAAATGGAGTATTATCATGTTTTGTTAGTCGTCCCTCTACTTCGATGTACGCTTCACAAGGTCAAAAGTATTTAGATGTATCATCAAATCTAAGTTCAATTCGTGCCCTAGTATTTGGATGCTGGGCGTTATACGAAAAATACTGATAATCGCGTATAGAATCATTTTTTCGTACCGGAGCATCTACATCAAAAGCATCATCGATTTCTTGTTTAAACATTTTATTCTATAGTCGTTGATCTAAATCATTAATCGTTTCAGACCGGAACCAGCAATTAATCTCAACCTCGCTTTTGCTATTTTATTAATTGCACCACCTATTTTAGGTGGCATTTGCTCTGTAGATTGTAATTTTACTGGTTTTCTTCCTCTTGCCAACGACATAAGTTTTTCTTTTGCAGCACCCAACACATCAAATGCTTTATTACCAACCTCTGTACCAACTTTATCACCTAGAACCCCAATTAGCTTTTGACGCTATTTCTTCAGTGACAATATCACCGAGTCCATTTCCATATATGAGTTTGTAAACCGGTAATCGTGAATTTACGACATAAATGGGTCTTGGTCTGTTCATACTACGATGTATTATCATTTTATTTAAATGATATATATGAAAAAAAACCTGGATTTTCAGTCGTGGTGATAATCGCTGTAATAATCATAAGTAAGTTCATCGATGAAACTACGATATAGTTGTATATCCATTACACGACCTTGAAATAATCGTTTACAGATTTCAGTAGCTTCATCAATTATCTCCGGAGAATTATTTCCAGCTCTTTTTCCTCCAATGAAAACCTCTAATCGTGATATATCATCGAGGACACTTCTTGAACAGGGTATATTACCACCGTAATAACCCATATCGGATTTTTCAGGTATATCTTGCGTGAGATCAGCTTCAGGTTCTTCTTCTTGGGGTTGAGGATCTTCCACAAGAGGATCCCTTTGTCTTCGTGTTTCTCGCTCTCGTCCTTGTCCTCCTCGTCCTCGTGGACTTGGTTGTATACGTTTTCGCATTTGTCTTCGTGTTTCTCGCTCTCGTCCTTGTCCTCCTCGTCCTCGTGGACTTGGTTGTATACGTTTTCGTTCTTCTGCTCGTTCTTGTTTTAATCGTTCTCGTTCCTCTTTCTCTCGTTGTTTTTATTCGGTTTTTAGTCGTTGTTGTTCAGATACTAACAAACCTCTTTTTTCCTGATTTTCGAGATATTCTCGTTCAACAGCAGTCAAATATGCCTGATATATGGGATCATCATTATCAATTTGTAATAGTTGATTTTTAATTTTGTAAACTGATTTAGCAAAATCACCTACGTTTTTGATATAACCTTTTTGTCCAGGTTTTAAATAATTTTCTTTAGTGTAATATCCCAGCGCAGCAAACTTTACTAAATCATTTGTATCATATTTATCAATATTCGCTGAAGTTTCCAAAGTAAATTTATCTCGTAGCTCTTGAACTCTATTATCTGGTTTTTTAGGAGATTTAACCTCTTGTTGTGCAACCGCAGGTTGTGATTCTTTTATCGCGGTTACAACTTCTCCAGTTGCCACAGTTATAGGCTTAAATAATTGTTCAGTATCGGCGGTAAAATCTAATTTTGCTTGTTGTCGAGCTTGCAAATTATCTCTGAAAGAGTCTCTCACCGGGAGAAATTTCTTAATCGCAGACAACCGTTCTCTAGTTAATCTAGTTATTTGTGTTTCTCCGATGTTTGCCATTTATATAAATAAAAATCGAAGATTTTCAATTGCTAATTCATCATCGTATCTATAGCTAATCCGGTTAACATCATAGCAGCAACGGGGTGGTGAGAACGACTGTAGCGTCGATTCTGTTTGCCCGTGGACGCCTTTTTTATACAATTTTCGAGGATGAGAAACCCCTAATTTGACAAATAGGGCTCTAAAATCGTTAAGACTCCATTTGGCAAAAGGAGACTTAAAATGTTTTGCTTAAAATCCAATCCAATTAGAGATGTCCGATTCACCCCCCTCTGCATTTCTTTTGGTTTTGAGAATCCACTAATTTGACAAATAGAGCTCTAAAATCGTTAAGGCTCCATTTGGCAAAAGGAGGCTTAAACTATTTTGCTTAAAATCTGACCCAATTAGAGAAGTCCGATTCGCCCTCTCTGCTGCTAGCGATAAAAACTTTAGAGGTGTCTTTATGAGAGATCAATTACCACAACAACCAAACAGCGTTGAAACTGGTATCATTAATCTAGATAACAGCAGCTAACCTGGAACTCACTGGGTTGCATACGCGATTGATCCGCGTGTGATCATCTATTTCGATTCATATGGGTTAGCGCCACCTAAAGAATTTATGCGTTATATAAACCGCTTAAAAACTCCTATCTGGTATTCTGCGCTACCAACACAGAAAATTAATGACCCACGAATATGCGGCATAGAAGCATTAACTGTCCTCAACGCTATTTCATCATCGGCAAAAACCACCCCATAAAACCGTACATGAATATACGAGTAATCGCTTTTTAGAAAGATCTTAGAGTATAATGATTGATATTTGGGGTGATCTTTATCAAGCCCGAAACAACCACATCAGAAATATCTGCAACCATTGATGTAAAAAAAGTAATCGAAGATGATATAGCTGAGATGTTAAATCTCGCAAGTGTTGATCTCAATGAAATAATTGTAGTTCAAGATCGTCAGGGTAAATTGAAAACTAGTAATGTTTTCCTTGATGATATTTTAGTTAAACAATTCGACGCACCAGATGATATTGCGGTGTTTTCCGATGCTAAACTCAATCCAGTGACCACACCGAAGATCACAGAAATAGAAACCGCTATCATATAATTTGCAGCACTACAATCTAGGTATGAAGATCATGTTGACAAGTTTTCATCTTTTCGTAAAAATCTAATGGAGAAATCCTTTGGAATCTAATTAGATAAAGTAGACATAAAACTCTTAGATGTACAAAAAATCCATCGATGACTTCAGAATGACTAACGAGGCCATCAAATATAATTTATCTAGGATGATAGCCATAGTTGAAAAAATACAAATCCCTCATGAGAAAAATATAAGCTCGGTATATACGATTGAACACGGATCATTCGCGTGGACACCATCCACTAACATATTAAATATCACCGCGGCCGTCAAAGGTATTTATCGATTAACACTAGTGTCGCCGACTCAATTTAATATTTCATCAACGAGTTCATCTGGGGTCAACAATATGATGTCAACGAACATCGACAACGGAACAACTGAAACATTCACAATAACATCCACTGATAATAATTTGGCTAGGGTTTCAGTAACATGGTACGTGGAATTCGTAGCGGATTTCAATAAACAACTGAATTGAAATCTGTTGTAATAAATAAAATGTCATCACAGCAGTATCGCTATGATCAGGTCAGTGAATTTCAAACTAAACTCAAAACAATCACTGAGGAGTATGAATTAAAAATAAAAAATACCGACGAAGAATCACCGCAGTTGATGTTACCGTGTACCCGGTATCAGGTGTAATCACCGGAGCTGGTATAATACTCTCCTCGGTAACAATGATTGACATGATAGCTGTTCCAATTTGTATAGCAGCGGCGACAACAATCGTGGGAATAAATTCGATTATAACAAAAACAATATCATCATGTAGCCAGCACAAAATACAAGACTACGTAATTAAGTTCCATGTTGGGTCAACCGCATACTCCCAATTATCCTGGATGATATCGTCGTCACTCGATGACACATTAATATCCGATATTTAGTTTTCAGCGATGGTACGTGTTTATGATTCCGCGATGTCAAAATTAGAAAAACAACATGAGTATAATGACAACATCGCAAGAACTACTTGAACGAATAGCGGAAAACACAACCCCGGTGAAAACCACCATATCAATAACCTCAACTAACCCTGAATTCAGTGTGAATTTCCCTACTGCGATTTCAGTTAAGGAAATAGCACTAGCAAAAGTACGAGTATACCATAGTTGGCCTAACATTAGATCAGTACCATTCGGTGGACAGCAACCGAATAATTCCCTGGTGTTTGCGAATAAGAATAAACCAGACGGGACTCCAGACTGGAACGTTTTTTCGCTACCATCTGGGTCCTACCAAATCGAACAGATTAATAATGAATTACAACACAGAATAAAATCAATTACTGGAATAGAATCGAAAATCGCTATAACGGTTCATGAACCAACACTATAATCTGCCATTGAGATAAACTCGCCCGGATATGTCGTAGATATCTATCAGAGTTCGATAAGAACAATTATTAGGATGGCCTGAAAATACACCTCCACCTGAACCGAATGAGTATTTAACAGATCCTGCTAGTTGCTATAATGAGACATGGCACATTGGGAGACGGGAGCAAGGTTGGATCGAATCGGATCCAGATAATAATTTGCGAATTTTTAATTCTCTTAAAAATGAACATAAGAATTATTTAGATAAATTACGGCAGAGTTTTCAAGAACATGTTCATTTTTCGTCGAAAACCCCAATTATCAAATACACGGAAAGATTAAATCAAATTGTACACGATATGGAATTGTTTAACATACAACTTATTCAAGGAGTATTAGATGCCGTGGACGATTCTGAGAGAATAGAAGTTGCAAGAATACGTAATATACGCATAGAAGATATTTCAGTATTCAAGTTTCCCGAGAATAATGTAGACAAATTAAAAAAATCATCCAATGACCTACTCGATGAGTACTTTCCCCCAATATTCGCCGCTTGGAGACAACAACACAAGGGTCCAACAATCCTAAACATAATAATGATCCAGATGGAGGCGGGCGACATATTGCTCCTCAAAACGTCAATATATCCTCGGTGATTGAAGTGAATTTAGTATGTGATGGTTTTTTTAACGATTTTGGAGGAAGCCTTGGTTTGTCAAATAGACGCTTTTTTACGATTTTGGAGGAAGCCTTGGTTTGCCAAATAGACGCTTCTATAAAGTTGTCCGATTCGATTCCTGCTGCTACTTGCATCAACATAAATTTGAAACAATTGGCTGAAATGTGGAGTGAAAGAACTGGTTCACTTTTACGGATGGCTTTTAATTTATCGAATGCTTCTTTATAAAAAAACGTTGTTCTACTTAGTTAATAAATTGACTAAGGGCTCAGTGTCAAGGAATGGTATAAGCCCTTTTTACTTATTTATGTCATTAAATTACATTAAATCTTAAACAATTGGGTGAAATCTGGAGGTAAAACAACTGGTTCACCCTTACGAATAGCTTTTAAATTTATCGAATGTCTCCTTATAAAAATAAACGTTGTTCTGCTTAGTTAATAAATTGTTCAAGGGTTCACTGTGAAGGAATTGTATAGGCCTTTTTATTTATTTATTAAATACGTGTACTCGTTTTTGGCGTACAATAATACCCAATGGTAATTAATGTATATTGTATCTTATTGAAAAAAAGTGAGTTCGGTCCATCCTATGAAGCACGTGCGAAGTGTTTTCGATGGGAAGAACGGAATGCCTTCATGGCACAGACAATATATGTGTATAAATACCTCACCGCATGTAGAGCTATTGACATTACGGTTTGTCTTATCAGTCAGCGGTCTACCATAATGATTGCTCCTCTGCAGCTGTCGATATATGTATCTTTATTATTTTCGTGTAAAAAGGTATCACTATTGTACATCCACGTCAATTTGATTTTTTTTTTGTAGCTTTGTAGCAGAATAATGCACCAATTTATATTCTTGCTTACGACTTATCGAAGGATTTATATTAGCTACATTGTTAAGGAATGTTTAGTACAGTAGGATTCTGATCGAGCAGGGTTAGGTTTACTTCTGAACTTGTTGTTTTGTATTATTAGGCCGCTAATATAACCTGTATAACTAACCGAGTATAGTGTTACTACGTTTTTATGCACGTGTTATATACAGTACACGATATTGGATATGTATTCAGTTGTCCAATAACTGGACTGTCCAGTGTCTGGAGTGTTCTTTGTTGTCCAATGTTGTCCAGAGTGTAGTGTTCAGAGCATCCGTAAATTGTAGAAATATCTGGAGTATCCATAGTGGCTAGAGTAACCCGAGTGTTCCAAGTTATCGGAGTGATATAGGTCTACGTCGTGCAAACTGTAAAGCCATTCACATGAATTAATCGTAGCAGCTGCTAAGCTGAACTTCAGCAGACCTGGAGCTGGAATAAAGTGTTATGACGATAGAGTGTATCTCCTTGCATATAATCTTGTAGCCGTAGGCTAAGTTTGGAGTTCGTAAAACCCATTGTATCTATCGGGACTGGAATGATAAGTTGTTTATCTGTCCTTTTACGTTTGCATAATTTTACTATGAGTGAATTAATTTTACCACATGAGTAAAATTCTTCATTGTTTACTAGCTGAGTAAACTATACGAATCTTTCCATTGTTTGGTCACTATGAATCATTCATCCCTTGTGTTTGTATTTTCTAGAGTAATTTGTTTGCAGTTATTACATTTGTGGGTTCTTATGTTAACTAATCCAATATTTGGATTAAAAATAAACTCACCTATTCATAATTGAATTGCTCATTCAAGTCATTCATTAATAAACATTGTATTTATATTATCGTCAAAAGTGTTCTGTGGTGAATCCTGAAACCTCATCACTTTATCTTGTTACACTCAGCAATTTAATTATAGAAAATTGTTAAGAAACAGATAGAATATTATCCAGCCATACCGAAGCATCGCAGCAGTTGATTGTTATTGACCTGCACAAGGAATTCAGAGAGAGCGCTTACCTTAGCGTATACAGGACTGAATCGACCATTATCCACAATATGTCCCAGAAATTATGACTAAGCTCAGCAAAACTCAGTTTTACTTACATTTATTGTTAGTTTTGCTTCAATCATGTAAACGAAGAATTTCCAGATAGTTTTCATGTTATCTTTCCAAGAATTGCAGTAAATAATCGCAGGTGTATTCTTCAGAGCCATCTATACGAGTTGTTATTTCGTTTATGAAGTGCTCGAATGTAGAGAGAGAATTTGTCATACCAAAATGGCTTTAATTTGTATTAATGTAATTAATCTGGATTTAAAAATGTTTTTTTTTGCTCTATCCGTAAGAAGAACCCGCCAGGATCCTTTAAGAGTGAATAACTTGGTGACATATTTGTTTTGAAGAAATATGTGCATTTGCAAAAAGACTTACCTCGTTTCGGCACGCGAATGCACAGCGCTCCAGCTACAATTGCTTGCTTCAATAAAATAATTCTCCAACAAATATTCAACTTCCTTTTCCAAAACGTTCTTGCTTGAAAAGGTTCACCTTTTACAGTGCTCTTTTACAGGCTTGAAATGGGCAATTTCAACATCATGGTAGATTTTTGCTTGTTCTAGATGGAACATCGGGGAACAAGTATTCCTTTTGACATATTAGCTTTTTTAAGTCATTCTTTTCTGCAGCTTTAGATTCAAAGTTTATTGTACAGAGTTGGTAACATTTCTTCGGTCGAACATCAAAACAAAAGAAATAGATAATGGTGCTCAAGTTCGGCTTATGGAATCTTCAAACGTTTTAGGACAACACTAAGGCAGGTAAATCAGAGAGACGGACTGTACTAGTTGCTTTGGAACTGACACAATACTCTGTGGATATGCCATCAGCCTCCAAGAAGGTAACTTTCGCCAGTATGCACAGGACAGTTGCATGATAACTGGATCATACGCAAAGCAGACGAGATTCAGGTCTATGCAGACAGAAACTAATTAGTACACTTCTTTGACGCTCTGAAAGCCATCTACAGCATCGAGTCCTCTTTCTTTTACTGATCCTCAAGTGATGAGCCGACCACTTCATGTGTGTTCTCAAAGGTCAATCATCAATCAACGTTGAATCCAAATAACGCTTTCCTCACGTGGAGACTAATACCGAGCTGGACACTCGAATCAGTGAGCAAGAGGTTTAGAAAGCCATCTGTCAGTTGTTCTGTGAAAACATCACATCATCATATGTCATACCTGCCGAGTTGTACGATTCCCTTATACCTGTACTGCTACAAATTCTCGCATGCCTCCTTCATTCAACATGGATTGAAGGAACAAGCCACGGAATGTAAAGACACATACATGGTCCACCTCTACAAGTGCTGCGACATCCACAGACAAACTCCCTCCTATCAGTAGCCGACAATACACTCTTTTGCGTCTTGCTCAATCGCCTCATTCACCGTCTTGAGCAGGGTTATGTGCAGAAGGACAGTTCGGTTTCCGCGCAGTTCATGGTACAGGCAACAGGATATTCTCTGTGCGACAACACTTGGATAAATGCAAAGTGAATCTGCAATACATCTTCAAAACCTTTATTGACCTGACAAACGAGTTCGACTTAGCAGAGATGGACATTACATTTGAAGATCACGATATAGTTTGGCTGCCTGAATAAATTCATCAAAGTCAGTCACCAGTTCCATGATGGCATGATGGCTTAGGTAATGAAAGATGTTGAGACCTCAATGGCCATTACAGTCACAAATGGCGTAATAAAAGACTGTTATTTCTCCCACACTCTTTAGCATCATGATCACTGCAACGCACATAGCTGTGTGCCAAAACAGGACTGTGGCTTTCCAAAATCAAACTTTAACTTTTGATATAGAAAATGTTCAATATCAATGGCACGCAACAAGTAAAAAGGTGTATTCCCTGGAAAATATGTACTTCAAGAGGATAAGTCATTTTTTATTATTGTAACAAAATTTGCTGGTGTTGGGTTCTGACTATATTGAATTTCCTGTGCAAGTTTGTAGGACCACACTGAACAAGTTTGAACAACGTAACCAATGAATTGATATTAACAAGTTAAATTAGATGGTAAAGCGTTGTCTGCTCATGATTATTGGTCTGATACATCGAATGCATCAAAAAAGTGAGATGGGCCAGCAGCATGATACTTTCCACATTCCATACCCCCGGAGGGATTACAGATACCCATCCATAGTGTTCTTGATTATACAACGACAAAGGCTGAGACGGACTACTTGCCGTTGGAGGTGACATTTTCTGCCTAATATCAGCAGGTGCTCCTCTGACCGCCTCACTCACTTTTGGGACAGATCATAAATTAACAACTTCTACGCGTACAAATGCCCAAACAATCACTGCACAACAGTGCGGTTAACTCATTGCTCAATAGTCTGATTCCAATAAACATCGTCATGCCCACGATAATCCCGCACATTGTGTTTCGTCAAACGTTTAACAACAGATCCAATAAATGTTTTGCTCCGATCCACCTGCAAACGTGTTGGCCATGCTAGCGGTTCAGGTGTGTTGGCATTTTTCGCATCGTCCGCGACACTTGAGAGTTCATAAGCTAGAATTCACAATATCTGCTGGCTGCATAGGGTATTTTTGTGAGCATGCATTCGACCGTGTCTACTGTTACGTTCACTGCTTGATGTGCAAGCATCTTAACTGCTCATTACCCATAATAAATTCACTAGAATGAACCCAATTTATTACGTTTCTTTGATTGCTCCGGTGGCCTAGTAGTTAGAGCATCCGCCGCGGAAGCAGGAGGTCGTGGGTTCGATCCCCGGCCGAGGCACATCAAAGACTTAAAACATGGTACTAACAGCTTCCTTGCTAGATGCACAGCATTAAGAGGTCACTGTTAGGACTGTTCGGACTGGTGTCAGGATAATGTGACGGGTGGTGAGGGTGGTGACATGATGCTACATATATTCAGCCTGATGCCCCTGTGCTAGACATTGCTATATACTGGCACACTTCAAACATCATATTGTCATGACTGATACACCTGCATCACTATAGACTTCCTCAGCCTCACTGCAGACATCGTAGCAATATGACTGAACAATTGTTAAAGCTACGTTTAAAAGCCTAATCACATATACGTTTCTTAGAAACATCTGACCTGTTCAGCCAGCCTGTGGACGGCAGATGATATTCGCAGCTAGTGACATGTACAGATGCATTATGATATATTCCGACAAGGCTTTGTTGCTATTGGAAACAGGTGGCATAATAAGGTTAACTGGTAAACCTTTGTTCTTAGAATTTTCTTAACATCTGTCAGAAACAGTAGTGGTTTACCGAACCTCGTAGTAACTAAACCTGCGTAAACTCGTCACATTTAAGCATAATCAATTCGAAAATAGATAAAGGGCGATGAAAAAAGATGTTTGTTGCAATATTACCAGGGGCAAGTTATAAAAGAACACCATAGTGATGTTGGCAACAGACCCTTGCATCCAAACTTAAATGCCTCCAGATAACTCTTAGACTTGCACCGGCATAATCGCAGCAATGAAATTTGACAGATTAACATTTTGTTTGTTTGTGGCTATTCCAGTAGAGTTAGCTAACGCAGGTCCCAGTATTGCAAACGTAGCTGCGTTACCAGTCGACGGATCAGCACCAAGGGTGGTTATGAGGACGGCCATGGGTGGACGTGTACCGGCTACAAGAAGAAGGAAAAGGTCTTCATCTAACAACTTAAAAATTCTGCCGTTAATTTCAATAACCTGGTTCAAATTCCTCTTAAATCGTCAACTGTCCCAGGGATACCACTACGTATTGCATTATTCAACGCTCAGTCAGTAGGATCACCGGAAAAGCGCACAGAAATTGTTAATTTTATCAATGACCAGAATATTGACGTCTTCTTCCTGACATAAACTTGGTTACATTAGGTAGGTAAGTGTGCGGATTTAACACCCAGCGACATCTTCATCAAGTCGTTCCCCCGCAACTCTCACCCGAGGTGGAATTGCTGTAATTACAAAGAATTCCATGATCAAATACCTCAAGTACAACACAACCTTCAACTTCTGCCACACATCGTTTGAACTAGTCCAAACAACGCTCATACTGGAACAAAGTTCAGTCCATTTCTTCTGTCTCTACCATCCTCCTACTAGTAGAAAAAACAAGCTGACTGAATCTCTCTTTTTGGAGCAGTTTCCAAATCTTCAAGAGTATGGAAATTCGATAGGTGGCAACCTAATTATTCTTGGAGATTTAAACTTTCACTATGACTGTCCTGGTAAACCAAACACGTCAAAACTCCTAGATTCAATTCATGTTTTCAATCTTAAACAGTAAGTTAACCAACCTACCCATAAACGTGGTCACATTTTAGACTGGTGTCTATATAGACCTGATACTATTCTGCAATCAACTCTTGTATCCCACGAACTTGCATCGGATCACCTCTGCATTGTATGCCATCTCGACGTATCAGTCCCTAACCCTCCACCTCTATTTGCTATTAAGAGAAACCTCCGTATGATAAATAGAAGCAAATTTATGCATGGCATTCAAGAAAACCTAACAACTTTCTTACATCCAACAGCGGAACAACTTGATAACTGCCTACGTTCATTGCTTGAAAAACATGCCCCAGCCACCAAATGCAGAGTATCAATAAAAAAAGTGTTCTCCATGGTATAGCCGTGTTAGGGACCAGCTTCGCACTGCTAAGAGACATCGCCGAAAAGCAGAGAGGCCTTGGCTTTCCACCAGATTCACTATTCATAAACAAATCTACGAAGCCGCTAAGAAGAATGTCACTGTAACAAGATAACCGGAACGGATATTTCGGATTGATAACAGAACACGTTTGATGGTACAGATAATAAAAATTATGGTTTAATGTGGCGATATATATATAAGCAAAACAATGAAATGCGTGCGTAGTGTAATCCAAATATTGGATTTAATTAAACATAATTACGCACAGACTCGAAGATGCTAACAAATTATACAATGATATAAATCAATGATACAATGATACAAAACAATGATACAACGATACAAAAACCCCAGATAAATATACAATAAAGAAGAAAACAGTTTACTCACGTAGTAAACAGTGCAGGAGTACTCATATAGTAAAAATGTATACGCTCAAGTAGCGAAACTATATTTGAAAATAATAAAGGGACAGATAACGACTTATCTTTCCAGTCCCAAAAGATATACTGGGTTCCGCATACCCGTGTTAGCCCACGGCTAACAAATTACAAATAAATATATATAATCGACTATTAGTATACAGCTCTACCGCTGATACAATTAAACTTCACAATTTCTACAGACTCCGGACGCTCGGAATACTACGAGACATTAGACCCTCCAGACACTCTAAATAATAGACCCTCCGGACACGCTGGTCATTTAGACAGCTCTACAGCTGGGTCACCCTTGTCACTCTTGACATTAGACACTCCGGCACATTTAACAGCTCTGGATACACCAGTGCATTTAAACACAGCTCCCAACGTTAGACAGCTCCGGACACCCTGGACGTTTAACACCCTCGGGTCAATAGCTTAAAATATACCCGACACTGTGTACTAACATTGATACAGACATAACGTAATGACGTTATACACGGTAAATTATAAAGACTATATTATTATAATTTTAAATTGACATGTTCTATAGTAAACCTTCCCTGTTCGATAATGCTGATAGTAAACAATTCTATTTTAACAAAATATAGCTTTACATTACCAATCTAAATGCGTTGCAAACAAGAGAAGAAAATGCACGCATTATGCTGTGTAAAAGCTATATAACAAACATGCAAAGGTAAATATAGTAATACAAAAGCTATCACTCAGTATCAAAAATGTACTTACCCCTACAGCTAAACTTATGCCAATCCTCCCTCCCTCAGATCAATAGCCCTACAGCTACAGTCCTTTAATCCAGCCGCTTGTTGACAAAACCCTTAGTAATGTAATGATCCTTCACATATAGCAAAGTATTTATACGGATTCGTTCTCCGTAACGAGAACATTCTGCACGTGCGGCATAGAGCCAATTGTAGTCACGATTCCTAAGTACAACTGCCCATATATAAAAATCACCCTCAGGTATCGTTGCACACGATAAACCAAACCCGAGTACATGTATTTCCTGAATAAAAACTACATCATTCCGTGACAGTCACAGACATAGTCCATTTATCCAAATCATCCCACTACAGTTCTAAGATCACAGAGAGATCCAGCTGCAAAGAGCTCTTCAAGATAACTAACAAACTAATGTCAAGGAACAAATGTACACCACTTCTAACGACCTTCTCTCCACTAGAGCTACCAGACCAATTTGCAAATTTCTTCAGTGACAAAGTTCAAACCATTAGAGATTCGCTTGACAGCACAATTTCAATTGATTCGTCACCCTACAGGTATGATGCAGAATTTCAGCGACAACCGTTAGGAGCATTTGAACCTGTTTCTATGGATTTAGTACGGACAATCGTGGTGAAAAGTGCACCAAAGTCTTGTGAACTTGATCCAATTCCGACATCACTGATGCTTGAGTGCTTAGAACCAATATTGCTTTCACTAACTGATGTTATTAATATTTCTCTCTCATCAGGGGAATTCCCATCATTTTTCAAAACTGACATGGTAAAGCCACTGCTGAAGAAACCAACACTGGACCATATCGATTTAAAGAACTACCACCCAGTTTCTAATCTCCCTTTCATATAAAAAAATCTTAGAAAAAGTTGTATCTCATTTGAATTCAAACTGTCTTTTTAGCAATGTACAGTCTGCATATCGCTCTTACCACAGTACGGAAACTACTCTTCTGAAAGTATTTAGTGACATTCTCTCCGCTTTGGATAGTGGAAAGATTACAGTTCTAACTCTCCTGGATTTGTATGCAGCATTTGACACAATAGACCATGATATATTACTTCACCGTCTCCAGCATGTATTTGGCATTCAGAATATAGCCTTACAGTGGTTCAGGTCCTACTTAGTCAACAGGACACAAATTATTTCTGCAAATGGAATACACTCCAGCCCAGTGGACGTATGTTATGGTGTTCCACAGGGATTTGTTATTGGACATGTTCTCTTCATTCTGTACATTCAACCGCTCTCAAGTGTCATAGATCATCACCCAGTGTCGCACCAACTGTACGCTGATGACACCCAAATATACAAGTCTAGCCACCCAGTTGAAGTTGATGCTACCATCCATGGAGTAGAGAAGTGCATTTCGGATGTGAAATCATGGATGACATGTAACAAGCTGCAGATGAATGATGATAACAATGAGGCTATTCTGATCACAACACAAAGACTTTCTCATCTACATCGTTTACCCCAGACAATAAATATCAGCAACACCAACATTAAATTCTCACAGTCAGTACGGAATCTAGGCGTTACTCTAGACAGTACTCTCACATTGCACCAACATGTTATGAACATCTGTAGGGCTGCATATCTTCAATTGAGACACATTAGTTCCATTCGTAAATATCTTTCTGTTGATGCCAATTAAACACTTGTGTGTTCATTAGTACTTTCAATACTGGACTATTGACTATTGTAACTCAATTCTGTCTGGTTCGTCACAATATTTACTCCAGAAACTTCAAAACGTTCAAAACACAGCTGCACGGATCATCTTTAGAGTATCTCGATCAGCGCACACCTCACCACTGCTCTATACCCTACACTGGCTTTCACTTCGATACAGAATCAAACACAACATTTGTTGTCTGTGCTATATTTCAATGTCAGACTCCAGTCCAACATTTCTATCCAGGCTTTCAAGAGGACTTTTTCAGCGGAATAAGCTGTGAACAATTTTTCCCTGCAGGTGAAGTACATGAATTATTAACTCCAATTGTATAACTCTGGTTTATATGGACGGTACCACCTCGACGCTTTTTGGACTGTGACACGTACTTTATTGTAACAGCAGGTGAATTGGTTGGTTATCTATTCGAAAATGAGGTGCATCAACAAGTGAAGTTTCACTACCTTTCACCGGAACTTATTACGGATAAACAAGTTATTCATTGTTCTGTCATTTCAAAAGCGTACCAGAACTATATGGAATCAGCTTAACCGGATTGCATCATATATGGAATGCTCGCAAATATTGTCCATATGTAAAATAAATCTGGTATCAACAAAACAACCTACCTTCAGTATTTGACATTATGCAGTATGGAACGTCTCGTTTCAGTGATGTGGACCACATAATGTCAACACTGGATAAAAAAAATAGCTGAAAACGTATGCATTAGTCTGATTTATTTAAATGAGTTTCACCGTTTGAAATGGTCTTAACAGTACCCAAAAGATTCATTGTAAAATTAACTGAGCGATGCATATAACAGTTTTGAAGGAGGAGAAATGATTATTAAAAATCATATTAAAGCAAGGCAAAATAGAGGTCTGGTAAGTTAACTACTAGGTTTCTGGTTAGGCCAGACCGGCTCGTGCTGAAGCAGAGCCGAGGTCAAAATAGAAACCGCGACCTCAGGAGAGACGGTTTCTTCTGGCTTCAGATTTGTGTTAGAATTCATCAACAGCGCGTTCTGAACAATGTTTTGTTGCCGACGGAAATAAATCGCATATTCATGGACTTTTGCAGCTAGGATAGATGTTGTGATATATATATATATATATATATATATATATATATATATATATATATATATATATATATATATATATATATATATATATATATATATATATATGCAACAGACATTATGCATGTAAATAGAACACACACACACACACACACACATTGTCGCATGATATAAGCCGAGTGGATTTTGGATTAAATGAATAACTCAAAGCCAATGTGTGAAAGATGAAAATTTATGAACACAATTAGTAAATAAAAACATATGAATGTAATGTCAGTGAACAGCAGAGAGGGTGAATCAGACAACCTTGTAGAGGCGTCGATTCGGCAATCTAAGGCTTCCTCGAAAATTGTAAAAAAAAAGAGTCGATTCGGTAAATTGAGGCTTCCTCAAAGACGCCATCGTCGTTGTCATTCACCCTCTCTGCTGCTATGGGTTAACTAAATATTTTATCAAGTCCGACACGATATCGCGTTAGAGGATCTGATAAATTTATCGTCACAAATCCGTGGGATTGACTGAGCGTGACTAAAGAAATTTTTAAATCGATTATGATCCATATCACCGCCGCACCAAGTTTGTCAAATATTATAAGAGTATGTGTGTCAACTCCGTTGAATATACATGATAAACTGCAGTTATCTCTGATCAGTTTTGGTATTTGAGTGTATCGTTGAGTGACATATCACATCAGTATTTGTATGACTGCCTCTGGAAAATATCCTGGCAGGGTTATTTTGATTGTCTAACAACACATCATTGTATACGACTAAATTGTTAATATTTCCATCGATATCATCAATACTCGGTGCGTCCTCGATATCGGTTATAAATCTAATAACACCGCCCTCGTTGACAATCTTTACAGCTTTTTCGTTGTCATCGTCGTATGCGACTAAATTGTTAATACATCCATCGGTATTATTATTACTCTGTACTTCCTCGATCTCGGTTATAAGCTTGCTGGCCGTCTCTATTGCACTTCTCTGATCGTCTACACTCGGGGCAACTAAATACAACTTTTTCCATTTCATCCATCTTGTTATTAAATTAAGTAGCAGTTGTGTCTTGTCACTTCCAGATGGTCCGATTATAATCATGCGAATATAATTCGGTAGCGCTGCATGATGCTTAACTGGTTCCGTGTTTTTGTTGCCTAAAAATCAATTACATTCATGTTATTATAAATATATTATGGATCTATATTGTGTGAAATGTAAGAAGCGTACTGGCACAGATGACTTGACGACGATTACAACTAAAAATAACCGATCAGCACTTTCCGGTAAGTGTGTAGAATGTAGTAAAAGAAAATTTAGATTTGTTTCCCTTGATAAATCAAAGAAATTAAAAAAAAAACGAGGAGGTGATATCTCAGCCAAGCTAGTTAAACTTCCGGGAACACCATGGGCAAAGTATCCAGGAGAAAAACACCTTCCAGGGTATAGTTATTGTGGACCCGGAACTAGACTCGATATCAGACTCGATGATGAAAACCGACCTCGACGTGGTGAACAACCAATAAATACTATTGATAAGGCGTGTCATGCTCATGATGTTGCTTATAAAAGCAGCAATCTGCAACACAGACAACTTGCAGATGTGAAATTAATTCATGCGTTAGATTCTATCACTGATAAATCCTTCAAAGAAAAGTTGACTTCATGGTTAGTAAAATCGGCTATGAAAGGTAAATTGATGTTAGGTGCCGGTAATTAATAATAACGATGTAATTTATTTATTATTCTTCAAAAGGATACTGGAGGGGCAAAGCAGCAATCGGTAAACTCGCTAGCGCCGCGAAGGTGAAATATACCACTGCAGCGGATTGGTTATCTAAATAGGCGATATGGCAAATTTATCTACCACCGCCTAAACGAATTAACTACTCGCATTTTGATGTGACCGTTCCTAATGAAGTTCATCAGGTTGATATATTATTTCTGCCACATGATGGTGGTTACAAATACGCGTTAACTGTAGTTGATGTTGCGAGCCGATACAAACAAGCAGAACCGCTAAAGACGAAATCATCAACTGAAGTGGCTTCTGCATTTGAAAGGATTTATCGAAAATTCCAATGCGCTGGCCAAATCTGTTACAAGTTGATCCTGGCAAGGAATTTCAGGGTGCGGTTCTATCAAGAATGAAGGATCATAATACCGCGTTACGACGAGGACATACTGCACTACATTGCGATCAGGCAATTGTTGAACGATTTAATGGCACACTTGCTGAGCGGTTATTTGGATATCAATATGCTAAGGATTTCATCCAGAATAAACGATCCCGTGAATGGGTCAAGAGATTACCAGGCGTAATTACCGCGCTAAGTAATGAGGTTACTCGAACGATTAATATGAAACCTAACAACGCGATTAAAAAGACGTATATACCCGTACAACCACAAAAAGATTTTTCAAAACAACCAATACTCGGCAATGTCACTGTTAGGTATTTATATGAACCAGGAGAACTCGAAGGTGGTAAAAAAAGCTACAGATCCTATTTGGAGTGTCACCGCGCATAAAATATCTAATATAACACGATCTACGGGTAGACCAGCAATCTATAGACTGGATTTGACTGCTCCTCAGCGAGGATTTACTCGTGAACAACTACAAATGATACCCGAGGATACTCAATTACAAACGCGTGGTCTTAACTAGCGCCTCTTCGTCTGTTGAATTCAAGACAAGTCAGCATCACATTATCTCTAGTATGACCTACGCTGCTATCTTTTCTGTCTACGGTAAATTGGCGAGGATCTTTATCCGACCAACACCAACGCATTATACAATTGCATCTCGCGCAGTGATTATTCTTTTGTTGTTTCAGTGTGATTATTAATTCAGCATCAATATCAAATTCTCTATTATTTATTTGTCCTGTTGTTTATAACCATAGAGTTTTTTTTCTGATTATGTCCTTGACTCTGTCAATGCTGACAATATCACTTATTGCAGTGTCGTTATCATGTAAAACAACTCTTCCAAGTTTATATATTCTTCGTACTATGGACACTGCGAGATAAACTAAATTTGACCACTCGATGTGGTTATCCACCATCCAAACAGTTGTATCTGATATAGTCAATACCTGTAAAGAATGTATCGTCGCTGCGTAACCTAGCGTCCATGGGGATTTATAAGCGCGCAATGCATCTTCGACGACGCTGATATCAACCAGCATAATAACATTTAACACTAAATTCTGCTTTTCACGCTGTCCTGGAATGTCAACTTCAATATTCTGTTTTCGTGTATCCGAAGGCATATGACACAACGGTACTGGAAGTGTTGTAAAGTTTCTTTATGCAATTCAAATAACTTCATCTTAAGTGTGTCTCTTACTGTCTTTCTACTCGCTACTATCAAATCGTTTGGTCTCCACTTTTCCCAGAAGTCATTTAATGATGTTTCCGAAATTATTTCACGCGCTATCTCACATTGGATTCTATCCGGTTGTAATCTGATTAGTTTTTTAAACTCTCGTAATTATTCATCAAGCGCTCTATGATCGGTGTTAACTTCTTCATAATAGTCTACACAATTCTTTAGCCAATCATGCGGCGATAAACCGACAAATGGTGGTGGCTGGCCATGGTCGGCGCACATGACGACTTTTGTGTTCGCTAACAATAACCAATCGAAAAACTTTTGTAATACATCTAATTACACTGTGCATATTTCATCCCAAATAATGACTTCAGGAATAAATTTCTCACCCATTTGTTCAGGAGTCCATTCGTAACGTTTCCATCGAAAGAAACTGTGATAAGTGCTTGCATTAATTCCCCGATGTTTCATCTCTCTAGCAAGTCTATGGGTCGGTGTTAGCACAATCATATTTGATTTCCCACAAAATAACTCAATCGCATCAGTCGTCTTTCCTGACCCGCCACAGCTGGTAAGGTAGCTGGTTTTATATCTACATATTGGATAAGATATCTGCGGTGCATTAGATAGTTCTGATATCTGATTATTTTTCAAGTAATTGTTTTCAATCGTAACATCGGCTAATTTTGTAATAGTCAAGCAGTGTTTCCCGCTTAATTCTCCATGATCCCCAGCTCTCGTCAGAATTAGTGAATTCAGCCACTGCTTCTCGAAGTTTTACATCTATATAAAATGAATCAGTGGCTACTCTATCTGCGGTATCAGGAAATATATTTATCATCGAAAATAAAATGATAGAAACATAAGCTAGCATAGACGCCCTCAAATGTGTATACTGAAGATATTCTCCATCTGAGTAAGTAACACTTGTACCAAATTTTGTTCCATCGGACAAGAAAACGTCTTTACGATCGACATATATGCCTTTAGATGTTATATCCGCGATTATAAAATCGTACTAAAACGATATCTATAATCAATCGTGAAGAATATCTTATATTGTCGTATTTTCCACCCTGAGTAAATTTACCAATTATTCTTCTACCGAGATCTTTTGCGTCTTTATTCCTAACTTCAAATAGCTGTTTAGACCATTTCACGATATTTTCTTCGTCAAGATCGGGAAATTGTTTTCGTTGTTTGCTGATTATACTATCTAGATTGGGTTGTTGTAACCAGACTTCAGTCTGAGCTCGATAGGATATAATCGCTGCACTGACAATCAGCGATATCAGCATTCTACAATCAATCATATACCGTAAGAGCACTATTGGCATCCAGTGTTTTTCAGATATATGTCTACCAATCCAAACATAACAGCACGGATGAAGTCCTGTAGCCAATTCAAATGATACCACACGAGCGAATCTGGTTAAATCAAAATCAGGCAGTGGCCCATTAATAGCAACACGGGCCATCTCATGTGTGGGACGTCCAAATCGCTTGAAGTATTCAGCGCATTCTCCGTACCCGAGAAAACTCGCCGGATAACACGCGACTATATCAACTGAAATAATACTTTCACGGTCGTATTTTGTATTCCATAATCCACCGTAGTTAAATTCTATACAACTTGATTTGATGTCTGTGAGAAATTCAGTTATTGTTGGTTTCCATGTGTTTCTCTTTCTCGCAAAATGAGCTGCAACCGACGGAATTGTAAAACAGTTTGTTAGTAATTGTTCGTCGTCGAAACTCTCCGAGAAACTATTAGCTAGTTTTTTCATTGCCTCATGGAGGGCTTCAGTGCGGTATAATTCTCCATTGGATATTACAAATCGATCGAATCTACCTTCTTCGTCTTCAAAACTGTTAAGTAACCACACTGACACAGGATCGTTTTTACTTAACTGGTGAATAAAATCAAATAGTTTTTCTTCAGAGAATTCTTCTCCCGAGAACTCTGCGGGTATATATTTTATGGTTCTATCTCGCGGAAACATCTCCGTTCTACTTAACTGTTAATCCCCAATCATTTAATCTCTTGCGTCTTCAATCAGTCAATTTGTTTCCACGCAGCGCATTTGTGAAATGTTCTATTATTAGTTCTGCTACACAATTCAGCGATGATAGTTTCATGGGTTTTAGTTTTTCAATACTCGGTTTATTATTTAACGGATATATCCCATAAACAACTGCTGTTACAGGATAAGATCTTTCGTAATACGGTTTGTCAATTCCTGTCAAAATTCCTGGTTTGGAATCACGACTCACAGTGACAGTTCTTTTATCGTTCAAGATGGGTTCAAATTTATCCCGAATAATCCAATCTCCAGTGTCTGAACGGATAATGAATTTTATTCTACAAAAATACCTGTTTTCGCCCAAGATGTGAGATTATCACCGCTGCTCTTTTATCGTTCATGGTAGCATCAACTTCACCATCGATTCGAAATGTCGATCAACAGTGAGATGCTCCATCACGCTTGAATTCATTAAAACATTCACGAATTTTACCTATCATGGTTCTTTCACGAATTTTACCCTTTGATGTATCAGAGACTCTATCGAGATTGAATTTAGCATTTTTCCGGGGTGTAATTATCGATAATCTCTTTAATTCCTTCGTGCTATAATTAAAACAAGTATATAAATAGAGAATTTATTATAAAATGAATCATTGCAAATGGCTTATGATTGGATCAGTAACCCCGTGTAACAAATCACGCAGAAAGGAGTTCTGTGGATATCATATGCAAAGTTTTCGACGTGGAAATCTTGACCCGATCCTTTGTATTCGATGTGGGGTAGGGGTGCGTGGTAAATCATAGTTGTGTCTCAGTTGCGGTGGTAAGCGATATAGGGAGTTGAAGCGTTACTATGATAAAAGAACTAAGAATTCCATCAATGACTCTGACGCTGACACAGTCAGGGTCAAGGACAAAGTCATAAGAACTCAAGACTACGTTGATAGATTTCCAAATCTAATCATTAGACCAAACAATGAATTAGACAAATAGTATAATGTATATAAATGAACCAATAATTCCGACCGCATCCTGTGATCAGCAACTATGAGGCATCCAGTGATGGTATTGTCAGACATCTTAAGCTGAAGAAAACAGTTGGTGTTGTGAATAATCAGGGATTTTTGAAGTTTACTGCTGGAGGGAAAATGCATCTTAATCATAGAATCATATATGAGTGTTTCCATGGATTAATCAAGGATGGTTTTGTTATTGATCACATTGATTCCAATCCTCAGAACAATTCTTTGTCAAATCTGCAGGCTATCTCACAAAGTGAGAATCTAAAACGAGGAAAGACTGGACAATACTCGAAAAAAGCGAGACCCGTAAGATCATTTAATACAGCAAATAACGAGGAAATAGTATTTCAATAAATAGCTAAGGCCGGTAGTTATTTCGATATTAGTCCACCTTCTGTTCAATGCGTTGCAGAGGGAATTTATCGATCTGCGATTTCAAAAAAGACCGGACAAAAAATTCAATTCGTTTATGTATAGACACCCATCTCTGGGTTCATTTTTGAAAAATATATTTTTTATATTAGAAATATATAATTATCAATAATATGAATTCTCAAAATATCAATGAGGTTATAACCATACTTTTAATTTTGAAATCTCAGGGGGTTTACATATCAGATAGTTTAAACTACTATCAAATTATGTCCGACTTCCATGACATTGAATATGGCGCTATGAAAAACAAATATGTACTACCCAAAAATATGCTCTTATTAAACGAATTCAGAATTCAATTCGCAAATCCCTTCTACATTGTGACGACGTCAGTAAGTTTGTCCCGTTATTTACTATCGTGGAAAAAATAAGAAAGGAATTAGGGAATGAATATGAAATAAAAAGAGTAATTAATTCAAAATCAGAAATATAAGATTGTTAATTGAACAAAACGAACAAACCCCTTCGGATGGTCGGTTTTAGTCAATACTGGCGTTTAGTAATTTTTTTAAGATTCAAATTGGAAAATTGTTTACAATTTTATTAATGGTTAATGAGTCATTAACGACTAGATTGGCTCGTGAAAGATTAGATGCGGTTAAAAGATTTATACCAATCCGCGACTCTGTCAGAAGTAAACTACAAGCTAGACAGACCTTACAAACGGATTTTGCTGCGGGATCTGAAGAGTTGTTTAAACGAATAACCACATCAACGAAGTGGGTAATATCAGCTACTGAGCGAGCTATATGGGGGATATCCCCGAGACGGGTGAAAAAAGAAAAGAAAAGCCGATTGGTGAACTTGAAAAAATAGCAACAGGAACTGAAAAATAGCAAGAAGATCATAACAAACAAAACAATCTTTAAAAACACTTCCTGGTGCTATACCAGACGAACAACGAAAACAACAGGAACAACTTCGAGAAGAAATAGAACAATTAGGTGATATTGTTATTAGATATCCACCACCTGAACTCCAAGCACCACTTGTAGAAGAAGAAGAAACTGAACTACCAGGTGATATTCCTATTATCCCACCACCGCTCGAACCTCAAGCACCACTTGCAAAAGAAGAAAAGGGTAAAAAAGAAAGAGTTTCATTCAAAGATAATTTTTTTCCGGATAAAATCAAAGAATTAAAAAATAAAAGATTTTCCAGTATGGAAAAAATAGCTGAATTCGTCGTTGACAGTTTTAATTACAAACAACAATATCTCGGCGGCCATTATAAAACCGTAGACAAGAAAACATGGAAAGATGGATTATTCCGTGTGTTTGCAAAAATAGAACAAATTAGAGATAAGGATGAAAATGATACATATCAGGCTTCTATCAAAGCAATAGAAATAAGTTGAAACAAAAGTAGAAAAAGATCCTGGATTTCTTTATTTACCACAACAATCAAAACTTCTTGATATAACACAAGGTGCAACTGGTATCACTGCGAAAAAGAACAATCAGGACATTGATGTTCCAGTAGCCCAAGAGGGATATCAGGTAGTGGTCTTTTTCATTGTCCTGGTAATATTCTCAGCGATATATCACGATTGGAAGTTCTCATCGGAGGGAAACGAGCTGGAAATAACTCACCGGAAGTAATTAAAGAAGCAGCTGATATCTGCAGGCGGTTATTTCAAGGCGGTGTTATGGATATTGGTCTATATCGAGCTTTCATTGATCAGTTAGTTGATCATCATGGTTACCACTGTGATTAATCTGATGACGAAGTCATCACATTAGATAAATATCATTTAAATAAGATGATCATACACTACAACCATGACAAACCAACCAGCGTCTATGTAGTTAATTCACCGTTTCCAGCTTATAACGCGTACTATGGTGATGGTCTCGGTGATACAATTGCAGGGTTATTTGCAAGAATGGCTCCAAAAGTACCGCCGCTAGCAAAACAATTATCAATGAAAGCCATTGATGTTATACATGATAAGGGTATTAGCGCTGTTGGAGATCTTGCCTGGAAAGCGTTTTCAGCCGCGAAGGATAAACTAACAGCGCTAGTTCGACTGCGAAGGAAACCACAATTGTGACCACTGCCATCTACAGCGGATATGCCTGCGAGTGTTAGTAAAATTATAAATAACGCAGTAGATCAAAAACTAGCGTCGCTGATGACTCCGTCATTGGCGACTTCGTTGACAGCAAGTGGCCAAGGTAACATAACCACAAATATGATAGCGGGAAGTGGCTTAAAAAAAACCACAACGACGTCGACGATGATGATTTAGACGCTGATAAATATAATAAAATGTTCAAACTGTCACCTGATACAGCGTTTGATATGGACGCCCCAGTGCTCAAAAATGATTCCGTACGTGATTATCAATTCTATTCTTATCATGCAATACAACCTGATCTTCGATCAAGAATTGAACTTCAAGTTCATGATACCAGCAAATACTTTTTGCCTTGTGAATCATTTATCGTAGTGGAAGGAGAACTTGTAACAGATGTTGTAGCTAATACAGCATACTAAGATGACCCAAATGTCAGAGTTGGTTTTGTCAATAATGGTATCATGGCGCTGTTTGAAAGTGCAAGCTATCTCATTGATGGAAGAGAAATTGAATATATTGTGCGTGAAGTTGATGTTGCCACAACAATAATCGGGTTAGCGAGATATTCCGATGATTATACAAGAACAGCGGGTCCATCAATGATGTTCTCTAAGGATCTTAATGATAACGCTGATCACATTCAGTATATTAAATTACGAGCACGACCAGCTGTTCCAGTCGATGCTGATCAACCAGTTGATCCGGAACACGAAGCAAGACCAGCTGAGGCGTGTGATATCATAAAAAGCGTTAATGGTAATTACAACCTAGGATTTGTAACACGCGTATTAATATTGAAGAGGCCTCGTCGACAGTTTTCATGCGCGATTCAAATACATCATATATTT
This sequence comes from Unio pictorum, assembly GCA_030141615.1. NCBI lineage: Eukaryota > Metazoa > Mollusca > Bivalvia > Unionida > Unionidae > Unio > Unio pictorum. Next base: position 546,282 of record JARLTB010000369.1, read on the forward strand.
GGATTCTGTAGAAACGTCCGAAAAGTTATCTATGGAGCAAAGCATACGGTAGTACTCGTGAGAAAGGGTACTGATAATGCTTCAATCTGGCGCGGTATTGCTGCCGGTAAAGTTATTTTAACAAAACTATCACTGTGGATGCCAGTACTGACTCCATCAATCACAACAGAAGAACGATTACTATCGTTTATGGATCAAGGAGGAAAATCGTTGCTGAGTTGGCTAACAACGAGTACCGATACCAAGGATTCTGATGTTGATGGTACATTTACGTGGAACCTAGCATCAAAACAGGGCGTTTCAGCTCCGCGTCATATATTTGTTTCGCTACAGGATAGAAATCGATTAAACTCTCAAGAACGCAGCCATATGATATTTTATCAAATAGGCGTTACTGACGTCTCACTAAGAATAAACGAACAACAGGAACCATCCGAGGATATACAACTGAATTACGATGCCAACCAAATAGCACGTGTGTATCATCGTCTGTTGTCATATATGGGACGTGAGCAAAATGTTGATACTGGTCTGCAAATATCACAGTTGGATTTTAAGAGTCTGTACCCGATCTATTACTTTTCACTGGAACATCTTGACTTAACAAGACAATCCGTCGTTGATATACACTTTAGAGCTCGTGTAGCCCCTGGCGGTGTTTCTTATAGAGCGGATGCTGTCATACTCAGTGATAAATCAATTCTTCTTGAAGGTGTTGGTAGAAGAATGAGAGTGATAGATGCACCAGTGGAAAATATGTAACAATTAGACCAATGTGTTATTGTATAATGTCATATAGTCATATTAGTGTTACGTTGACTCCTGGTCAACTCAAGAAATTGCAATCCGAATCAGCTAAAAAATGTGGAACTACAATAACGCTGAAACCCAATCAGATGACTGGCGCGGCGAATAAATTGTCGCTGAGAACTCGTCAGGTAAAACACTTCAGTGATGCTTCCAAAGATTACAAAGGCGTTCAAATCACTCTCTCTGCGGCTGCTATCAAAAATATGATAAAATCAGGTGGTATATTCCCGTTGTTATCCGCGATTCCAGCGTTGATTGAGGCAGCGGCCACAGCGGTGGCTAAAGCGGTGGCGTTAGTAGCCGTTGGTACCGCGGCAGGAATGGCAATAAAGAAAGCAACTGGAAAAGGATATAAAAAAATGGAAAGGGTCTAAGACTACCAGGAACCCCGTATTCATGGTACAGCGGAAAAGGCCTGAGAATCCCAGTAACAGTTTACTAACTCGGGAATCTTCGACTCCTATGTCAACTTTTGATTTACTCGATGCTGCTAAAAACTTGCGAATTAAAACTTCAGAGGTGTCTTTATGAAAGATCAGTTACCGGCACATACAAACATCGTTGAAACCGGTATTATTAATCTCGATAACAGCACCGGACCTGGTACTCACCGGGTTGCATACGCGATTGATCCGCGTGCAATTGTTTATTTCGATTCATATGGATTAGCGCCGCCGAAGGAATTTATGCGTTATATAAACCACTTAAACACCCCTCGTTGGTATTCCACGCTACCAACACAACAACTAAATGATCCACCAATATGCGGTAACGAAGTATTAAATGTCCTTGACGCTATTTCAACATCTGGAAAACCACCACATGTTGTCGTAAATGAATATACTAGCAGTCGCTGGTAACGACGAAGTCGTCAACGAAAAGATTTTAGAGCGAGATTATATAGAATAACATGATTGATATTTGGGTGAGATCTTTATCAGCGCTGAAGAAACCCGAACCTGATGGCGTTGCGACCGGTGATATAAAAAAAAAAATCGAAGATGAAATAGCTGAGACGTTAAACTTAGCAAGTGTGGATCCCAATGAAATAGTTATATTTCAAGATCGCCAGGGTAAATTGAATAGTAATGTTTCCCTGGATGATATTTTAGTTAAACAACGCAACGCAGTAGAGGATACTATCGCGTTATTTTCCGATCAGGGTAAACTCAAACCGGGTGTACTTATTTCAACTATCTTGGAACAAATTAACAATATTGACAAGCCGTTATTAGATTTCCTTGGAAATCCACCGGTGACCACACCGAAGCTCAAAGAGATAAAAAATACTATATTGGAACTAGCAACACTTCAAGCCAAATATGAAGACCACGTTGAAAAGTTTACATCATTTCGTAAAAACCTCATCGATAAATTTTTTACAACCACGCCGGATAAACTCGATATAAAACTCCCTGTTATTAAAACATCCATCGATGAGATGAAGAACACCATCGAGGCAATCAAGGGTGATGCAACGAGGATGATAACAACTATTGAAAAAACAAAAATTCCTCATGAAAGAACCAACAACGTAGTATACACGATCCATCTGGGGTCAACAATACGATATCATCGGTCATCGACAAGGATACAACTGAACGATTCATAATAGTATCCACTGATAAGAATTTGGCTATGGTTTCAGTATCATGGTATATGGAATTCGTAGTGGATTTGAGTAAACAACTAAATTGAAATCGTAAACTGATTTGGAAATAAAATGTCGTCATAAACGGTACCTTCAGTATCTCAATACCGCTATGATCAAGTCAGAGAATTTTCAACAAAAAGCAAATCTCTTTCTGAGGAGTACCGAATAAAAATGAAAAAATACCGACGAAGAATCACCGCAATTGATGTTACCATGTACTCGGTGAGTGGTGTAATCAGCGGAGCCGGAATTATACTCTCCTCGGCGACAATGATTGCCCCAATAGCTGTTCCAATTTGTATATCAGCAGCGACAACAATCGCGAGAATAATTTCGATAATAGCAAAAAAAAATATCATCATGCAGCCAGAGTAAACTGCAAGAATACATAATTAAATTTCATGTTGTATCAACCGCGTACTCGCAATTATCCTCGTTGATATCGTCGTCGCTCGATGATAGATTTATATCAGATAGTGAGTTCTCAGCGATGGTAAGTATTTATGATTACGCGATGTCAAAATTAGAAATACAGCATGAGTATAATGACAATGACAACACCGCAGGAATTACTTCAACGAATAGTAGAGAACACAAACCCAGTACAAACCAGCATGATTTCAATAGCATCAACGAATCCTGAATTCAGTGTGAATTTCCCTATTCCGATTCCCGTGAAGGAGATAGCGCTAGCAAAACTACGAGTTTATCACAGTTGGCCTAATATTAAGTCGGTAGCATTTTGCGGTCAACAACAGAATAATTCCTTGGTATTTGCAACTAAGAAAAAACCCGACGGAACTCCAGACTGGAAACTTGTTTCGCTGCCATCTGGGTCATACCAAATCGAACAAATCAATGCTGAATTCCAGCGTAGAATAACATCCATTACTGGAACAGAATCGAAAATCGCTATAACGGTCCACGAGTCGACACTATCATCTGCGATTGAAATAAACTCACCTAATTATGTTGTAGATATCTATCAGAGTTCTATAAGGACAATACTGGGATGGCCTGAAATCCCAATTCGACAGGAACTAGTTAATCCTGAATTATGTCACAGACAATAAATCATATCACGATTTTAACCCTAGAATAATCAGCGGTGCTTATTCGAACATTTTAACAGAGCCTGTTAGTTACAATGATGAAAAATGGTTCTTTGGACAGCGGGATGGTGGTTGGGTCGGACTTTCTTTACATCAAATCTCGGAAGTTTTTAATGTTTTTAAACGAGAACATAAGAATCATTTAGATAAATTACGGCAGAGTTTTCAAGAACAATCGTCGAAAACTTCAATTATCAAATACACGGAAATATTAAATCAAATCGTACACGATATAGAATTGTTTCACACACGACTTATTCAAGGAGTATTAGATGCCAGGGTCGGTTCTGAGAGGATAGAATTTGCAAAGAAATATAATATACGCGTTGAAGATATTCCGACATTTAAGTTTCCTGAGTATATTGTTCCAGAACTGAAAAAATCAACCAATGATCTCCTCGATGAATACTTCCCCCAAATACTCGCCGCGTGGAAGAAATTGCAACCACCAACAATTCTTAAATACAATAATGATCCAGATGGTGGTGGTAGGCATATCGCTCCTCAAAATGTGAATATATCCTCGGTGATAGCATTGAATTTAGTATGTGATGTTATCGAAGGAAGCTATCAAATAAATCTCGAGCGATCAAATCAAGCTCAGCGGCGATATATTTTATACTCTTTTGCACCAACAGCTCCTCCAGGATTTCTAATTATTGATGATCCAACTAATCCAGTCTATATGCGATGTCATAATAATTCGCTAACGAGAATTAATTTCAGACTCACTGACCAGTCTAATAATCTAATTGATTTACGAGGTGAGGTTCTACAAATTATTCTGTTTGTGAAATCGTAGCGATTTTCATTGTAAAAGAATTGTTAACCCATAGCAGCAGAGAGGGTGAATGATGACGACAATGGCGTCTATGAGGAAGCCTCAATTTACCGAATCGACGCTTTTTTATACAATTTTCGAGGAAGCCTTAGATTGCCGAATCGACGCCTCTACAAGGTTGTCTGATTCACCCTCTCTGCTGTTCACTGACATTACATTCATATATTTTTATTTACTAACTGATTCATCCTCTCTGATGCTCATTGAGATTCACAAATCTCCTGGAATTCAATTAAGATCCAAACTAATCTCATGTAAATAGAAATGTACCACTTGAAACAACAATTAGTAAAGAAAAATATATAATGTATAAATACAAATATTCTCACACGCTCTGATCATACAATTGATCCAATCACTCTTTACAAACATTCACACATTGAAAGTAAACCAAAATATTATATCTATCTGATATTCAGATTCAAGAAACCTCGTTTCAAATAATAGTATGCACTGTTAAGATATTCACAATTTCACGTATTGACTAGGATTGAGATTCATGCAATCTCAAGGTATTCAGATACGTTTCAAATGTTCTGTAATGTCAGTGAGATTCACAAATCTCCTGGAATTCAAATAAGATCCAAACTAATCTCATGTAAATAGAAATGTACCACTTGAAACAACAAGATATGTGCTTATTGACCCTTGTACCGTCTCAAGATTCACAATCTGATAAACCTCACAGTTTCACCACATCCTTGGGTTGGCCAAAACTTGTATCGGCCGTTCGCACCCTTCACATGTACAGTCATACGCATACACATCTAAAGCAGATATATGCACAATACTTTACCGAAAACCATATATATATATATATATATATATATATATATATATATATATATATATATATATATATATATATATATATATATATATATATATATATATATATATATATATATATATATATATATATATTTCAGTTGCACCGAATGATAACTGCAATATTTTGGTGACTGAACAAGGCCAGATTTTGACGGTTGCTCTTACCGGTAAAGATTGTGGCAAACCTAAAGCTTCTGTGTACTGGAAGAATTATACCGGTGTTACTGTCCACGTAAGTAGAGTTTAATTCTCAGAAGATCATGCTCATTTTGGTTAGGTCAACACTTGCAATTTTTCGGGCATACAGTCATAGTGTAGATGTTTTGGTATATATATATATATATATATATATATATATATATATATAATATTCTTCATGTTTTGAGTGAATCACATATTTTATAACTTGGTCGAAGATGCAAGGTTTGTTCAACATGAGATAACACATATCAATTTGATTTGTTTGGAAAAAGAACATTTTATTATTATTATTATTATTATTATTATTATTATTATTATTATTATTATTATTGTTGTTGTTGTTGTTGTTGTTGTTGTTCTGATAATATCTAATACATTGACTTTATAAAACATTTACCAAATTGTTGTTGCCTTGGTCTTCTTTTTTCCTTTATGTTTGGTTTGAATTAGGATTTGTGACTCCAATAACTCAGTTCGATAAAAAGTCTAACTAAGCTGATATTCAATCAGATTTGCTGAACATTGCAATGCGTATTTTATGTGGACGATGTTTTTGTCATTCAGAATTGCTTTTGGATTGTTTTTATGCAATAGCTAGAGCTTCAAGGAAAAGCAGACACAGTGGGTTGGTGTGAGGCATCATGTCTCATGTAGCAAGTTTATTTGCTTTATACAAATTATACAATTATACATTGGCCTTGGTCAGCAGGTAGCAAGACGATGAAAACATCTTCTAGTTTCCATAACCATTATGAAACATGGAGTTATAATCACACATATATTTACATTCAGATTCTGGTTGGGTTCTTGATTCATATTTGGGCATTTGGGCCGATATGCTAGAAAGGTGGCGAATGAGTGTCACTTTAAGTATCATTGTTAAATTCTTACAAACTGTATATATTTTGTAAGCTTTTGATCATCTTAGGACAACATGCCAGCGATTACATTCGTTTTTTGCGTTATGTGCTTTGTGAGTAGACAGTGAGCAGAGCTCGTAAGCTTCGAAAATCATGGCTGTTGTCTTGTTAATCCTGGTACTGTTACAAGGTAAAATGCTTCGTTAGAACGGCGGGAACACTTAAAATTAAGTGATGGGCGCGGGGCAGCAGAGCGTATGATGCTTATATATTCGTCTGTACTATAGTAGAAGAGGGCTCTAATTCAAGAATACAAGTACAGGCAATCTATAACCGGAATTTAATAATTGTATTCGGACACTGGGGTAAGCTACCGACAGGGATGACGAACAAGAGAGAGAGAGAGAGAGAGAGAGAGAGAGAGAGAGAGAGAGAGAGAGAGAGAGAGATGAGCGTTACAGTGGTGATGAAACGTCCGATTTTAGAGCATCTCAGACAAAATAAATAATTGCAATCAAATCTACTCGAAAGCTCGAATTTTGGACAGAATAGAATTTAAAAGAAATATTTGCCTTGAATTGAATGTACAGTACTTAATATATATTAAACTATATTTATGTTATGAAAGTTTTCTGTTATGTAGGTTGTGATTAGCTTTTCATAACCTTCTTCTCATTTCTTGCTATGAGAAGGAATTACTCGTATGTTAAGGAGCGTCAATATCCATGGTGAGAGAGAGAGAGAGAGAGAGAGAGAGAGAGAGAATTCAGGCTCTCTTAAACGCGTGCCGTCACGATGTTAAGACAGCTACACTACATCTGAAATGATATAGCCAGCTACCAGTTACATCTGCAATGAGAGTCGCCGCGATGATAGACAGCTACACTACATCTGAAATGATAAGGCGAAGATCTATTTCCTCGTCGATAGGAACTGACCTGACCCTTAAATGCGCGGTCTATTTATATGCATTTTGTGTCAGGTTTTAAGGCATCGACGAGAAAATATTTCCGCGATTTTCAGGTAAGGGTTAGTTTCTCCCGGTCAAAACCGGCTTAATTTGACGTCATCTGACATAAGGTACAACTCAGATTTGTGGTTTATCTATATTCGTTTGGCACTAGTTAGATCCAAATATGATAATTCCTTAAATTTTCTAAACCAGGAATAAGTTAAAATATTAAGCCAGCTGTAATGTCTGTCCAACTTGAGATAAGAACAATTTTGTAGCGGAGACTGTCCATCATTAGATAAAAACCATTCTGTATTTACGTCAGCACGGAAGTTTGTTCTACTTTTTATTAACCGAATTAGACTTTTGCCAATACCTGGTTTTACGGAATATATGTTTCACTGATAAGACTTAGAAGCTGACTGATTTTTACTTTATAACCTATTTCCACACAATAATGTACATTCGTATAGCTAATGATTTAAGTTGCCAACGTTTTGCTATAAATGAATAAAACATTACTTTAATAATACAATTTAAAGAAAATATCAATCTTATTAATTTCACTAAAAAATCAATCCTAACATTTACACTACCTGGCTAGAGTAGATAAAGACCCACTCAAGTATCCTGTATCTCGTATTGATGAGAGAAAAGTTAGACGTAATAGTGCACCTCCAGAGGAAAGCTTACTGATGATATAATTATTTGGTATCATTTCTTAGCAGGGGACGAAATCTTATCTGACTTGAAAGGACTTTTGTCGAGACTTACCGAAGGAAAGGGTGTTTGATAAAATTTCATGTGTGAGCGGAACGTATAATAGGAAAGGATCTAGGCAACAATTAGTACATGTACTGTAACAATAGCGCCACAACCAGTAACTTAAAATTTGGAACACAAATCATTATCGTTTCTTGCATGTGATACGAAAGACATTTCGGTACTAACGGAGAACTTGTAGAAGGTAATGGATCTGAAACATTTATGAAGTCACTATTCATCAAATCAAGGATGGTAATATAAGGGAATGGAACAGCGAACTTGTCAGATTACATAAAGAATTTCATTCCATAGATATTCACTCGACTACACTATAATCGGAATTAGAAAGAAACAAGGAGGGAGATATTACGTTATCAAAGGAGAAATTTGCGTTAAGAGTATCACTCTGGGAAAAGTATAACAAGTACGATACATCAAGGCTAACAAGTTGATTTTAGCCCAATGCTTGAGGATAAAATACGAAATTAGGATAATGAAATTATAAAAAACATAACGTGTGAGACAGACTCAAACGACAATAGCTGATAAAGTGAACGCTGTCAAACCTTTGTAATTAAAACATCATAGGTAAAAGCGGCCAAAGGAATACAAATTGTTGATTCAGACAGATCGAAGCGGCGGAAGCATTTATCTGACCATTCATAATATTTGGCCCATAAAATGGTGGTCCTTTGTAATCTACTTTCTCAAGGCATGGAGTTGCGTTGACCCTTTCAACCATACCCAGTTCTTATAAAGAAGAAGTTGCTGAAATTCAAAATAACGGAAGGGGTGGTTACAACAATGACCATAATTACTTTACACGAGAACACGCAAGAAACAACGACATGAGCAAAAGGCTACCAACTACAACTAAATCAGGTACAAAGACAAAAGCCAAGGTTATGGGTTATAAAACAATCGATATCGTCACAACCAAAATAAACCTCGGGCTTCAAACTCGTGGGGAACTGTCATGAAACTGTAGTTATTATGTTAAGGATACCGGTAGACAAATCGAGAGAAGAGGGGAGAAAATATATGAAAATTACGCTAGAATAAAGATTGGGTGTGTGGTTAGAAAGGATTGAAGCTCAATTATTAACACATTGGAGTGTAAGAGGAGGAAATGGCACATTAACACAGTCACGGTAAATGATTTAGATTTGAGAATGGTTTAGAAAATGGATTTTGGTAAAATAAAATATGGGCTTTACAATAGCATGATAAATCTGTAGATCAGGAAAAAAAGGCGGTATAGAAGAACTCAGATACACTAGCAGTAAATCGCACAAATATGTTATATCATGGTTAACTCTTTTATTATCTTTGCAATACCTTTAGTTAAAATCAAAATTTTAAGCCTACACATAGCTTCGTTTCGTATGATGACATGGAACATACAATGAGTTATGTATCATTTACCTTACTTGCAATCTTGACCGCTTCGAAGGCCTAGTGTTTAGAACGTCTGCCTTGGATGTGGGAGTACGTGGACTCGATACCTGACTGAGTCATACCAAAGACTTATAAAAATATAACTCAGCATTAAGAGGTTGGTGTTAGGCCTATTGTCAGGATAAGTTGACTGGGTTATGCATCATGCTACACGTCTGAGACATGATGTCCCAGTGCTAGTCATCGCTATAATACCGCCACACTACATAAATTGTCTCGATATGACTGACACCCACATCCACACACAAACATGCACACACTTGTAATCTTTAGTCTACAAAGTAGACATGGCAGTGGTCACTGAGTATTGGATTATATCAGAGCAGGTCAATATAAATGAAGAGCTTAAATTTGTCTCACGCTCTTTATGAAAGCCTCACAGCGAAATTTTCAGTAAACGTACACTTAAGTCTTGATTATTTGATTTCCACTAGATACATGCTTATGGAAGGAAATGTACTGTAATACATAATTGCAATCCGGTCCAGAATATATCTAGAGAAATATTCGTTCGACCATAACACATTAGATACTATTTGTAAATATGAGAGATGACGCAAAATTCGGCATTCATTTTCTAGTTTCTGATGTTTGTCTTTGAAGCGTTTAAGGGTTACGCATTCGTCGTTTCATGTCTTGATCTTGTATTATCTTGGATTTGCCTGGTATAATCTCTCTTGATAGCGATACAAAGTCAGACAGTTATGAATACCTACCTACCTACCTACCTACCTACCTACCTACCTACCTACCTACATACATACATACATACATACATACATACATACATACATACATACATACATACATACATACATACATACATACATACATACATTCATACATACATACATACATACATGCATGCATGCATGCATGCATGCATGCATGAATGTATGTATGCATACGTACATACATACAAAACAAATGAGATATAATTATGAGAAAAGATAACTTTGTAAACACTCTACTCAGTCTGCTGATAAATAAAAACCCAGAATTGATACAAGAAATTATTAATTTTGATAGACATATTTGCTAATATGTAAATTATAAAATGAATCCATACTGATATGTTTTCAGTTATTCCTTCAGGTAATGTAAGCATGATGATCTTTAGCCATATGGAAGGCCTTTGTTGGTGTTAACTGATGGTCGTTAGTTTGATGAAATGTTCTGTCCGATTGGACTATCTGCATGAGTCATCTTTCCTAGTGTACGTAATCTTCATCCTTGCCTGATCTTCTAACCCAGAATCTATGCAAATATATGCCTTCTTTTCAGGACGAAAAAGTACTACAATTACAGTCCGGAAACGAAGCCGGAACATATTTTGCATGTATGAGGGGTATTGCTTTAAGCTGTGCAAAAAGCTCAGATCCATCAGCTGATCATTGTCGTCCTTATAATGTAAACAAAGGTAAGCGACTTTCACGTCCTCGTTTGTAAAAACGAATTACTGTACTGTCCCCGCTCCTACACCTTTTAAGTACACAATAGATCAATATGATTAGATTCAAAATATCCTCTGACTCATATAACAGCCGATAATCATTATGTTTAACTATCTGCTAACTGTATGGTTGTTCTCTAGTCTTAAAGATTGTAGCGAAATTATTGTGGATGACCACGATCTTGTAGTTCTATGTCCATGAAATGTGAGCAGGATGTGGCTATTATAAGGGCAATTAATAACCATTATCGATATACGATCTAATATACCTTTATCATTACGGGGAGTAAGCCAATGTGTATTTGATATAATAAAAGACATCTGAAGCACGATATTTCGATCGGAGAACTAACCAGAGGCAATACAATACGGAGATAGTCTGACTATCAAGAGAGCTTTATCAACATTATGTTTGGATGTAGAAGGCCCTGTCGACAATGTACTTACTAAGCGTTTGTTATTGGATATTGTAAGCCTCCAGTATTGCCAAAACGTTGTGGAACATAAATGATGGAGATGGAAGTGATGGTTCCATTGTACGTATAACATGCTAAAAGTGAATACACAATGACACTTATTAATGGGATTATCATACTGAGTGGCGCTAATATTCCGAAGGTTTAAGATTCCGTCGTATCAAGAATTTGGGCATTTATTTGCAAGTGTAAATTCAAGTGTTCACCGAATTAGGCTGTAGTTACCAACTTAACGGATTCTTTTCCTCTGCATTTGTGCGTGACCAAAATTATATACTCACTAACCACTTGATACGATACCATCAAACAATTTTATTTTTTGAAAATATGTACATATTCGCTATCACTTTCAATGCAATATAATTACAAATGTAATCTGAACTGGACATTAAGAATGATCAATGATCGAATTGTTTCTTCCTGTTTCAGGTACAAATTCACTTTCTTTTCTTGCTTTTTTTCAAAACTTGCAATTTTAAATATATTTTTTGATCAAATACTGAGGAGAAAATGGCTGAAAAGGCGGTCTCTTATCTTTTATTCAGTACACAATTAGCTTGCTAGCAGAAAGTTGACATGCTTGGTCCTCACGTTTTATTTCATAGTGTTTATCGTTACGTCAGAAGTGGCAGGTATCATGGAATGGCGTAGTGAATAATAAACAAGCCAACCCTTGTAGAATGAACCCCACCCTACAAGAAAGAACTATACAACAATCCGTCCACATCAGACCCAAAGGTGCTTGAAGTTCCAAACTCCACAAATGATGATAATTTTCTAATTCTCAAGAAAGAGGTAGAGTCAGCAATAATATCACTGCAAATTGGGAAGGCAGCTGGAGTAGACATTATCCCATCTGAACTTATCAAGAATGGTAGGGAATCAATGATAGAGCTACTAACGAAAATCTGCAACAAGATCTGACAGACAGGCGAATGGCCAACCCAGTGGACCCAGTCACTGATAATAACTCTCATAAAAATGCAATCTCCAGCTGTGCCAAAATTACAGAACTATCATTTTGATCAGCCATACTAGTATGGTGATGCTAAAGATCATCTAGAACAGACTGAACCCACAAGCAGAAGAAATAATCGCTGAAGTACAGGCATGGTTAAAGAAATAAAGAAGCACAACAGAACACATATTTAATCTTAGGGTTCTGTGCAAAAAGTACTCGCAACATCAACAAGACATCTGTCATGTATTCATATATTTCAAAAAGGCTTTGACAGAGTGTGGCATGAGCCATTGTGGGCCACACTGAAGAAGTACACATGGGTTAAACGTTGACCAATACCATCAAGCAGCTGTACGTCAAGGCTACCAGTGTAGTAATTGTTCAAAGGTTCTGTGGGGTACTGGTTCAAAACAACAGATGGAATACGTCAAGTCTGTCTCCTGTCCCCCACACGTTTCAACATCTACTTAAAGCGCATCATGAGCAAACCATGGAACACCACTGTGGGACAGTCATCATTGGATGGCGTAACATCACCAACCTCCGCTTTGCAGACGACATTGATGGGCTGGCAGGCAGTGAAGATGAGCTTGTCACCTTAGTGAAGAACCTGGATAAAACATCTTCCAGATTTGACATGGACATAATTGCCGAGAAGACAAAGCTGATGACAAAGTGGGCCAATTCAAATATCTTGGTTCCATAATCACGGAAGAGGGAGCAAGAGCAGAAATTGTGTCACGAGCAGCACAAACAACGGCAGCTATGTCAAAGCTAAGACCATCTGGAGAGACAAGAATATCTGTCTGAAAACTAAAATCAGACTATTGAGAGCACTACTCATCACAGTCTTTTTGTATTCATGTGAGGCATGGACCCTGACAGGAGAATTACAACGAAGAATCAAAATCTTTAAATCAGATGCTTCAGAACCGTTATTGTCATGTCTTACATGGACATCACAAATGAAGAAGTGCGTAACACCATCAGGCACAACACAAACCATTATGAATACCTCCTCACCACTGTCAAAAAGAGAAAGTTGAAATGGTATGGCCATGTCATTAGAACCAACAGTCTATCCACAACAGTACTGCAGGGTAGCATCCAGGGTGGCAGAAGGAGAGGTCGACAGAAAAAAGGGGAGTGACAACATCACAGAATGGACCAGGAAAATTTGTGCGGAGACACAGGCATTGGTACATGATCGAGACAAGTGGAGGGAACTGGTTAGATGTTCAGCAGCACAGTGCCTCAACGACTACACTAGGGCATGAGAACGACGATGATGATATAACCCAGCCCTACACGCTAAAAGGCGAAGACCTACCATAGTGCCTTTCTTGCAACGACCCATTCACTGCTAGGCACTTTATGATAGAATATTTCGACCTCCACCCTACGCGCGGTCAGTAGTACTACATGGCATTAAGGAACGTTTTGATACAATAAACATCTCTTGCATTATGAAAGTCTTGAGAGAAATAAGCATTTGTTGTAAGATATAATTATTATGCTAACACCTTGAGGATGTTAATGGAATGTATATACCGTCCTTTTTATTCAATGCCTTTTCATATAAATCTTCATAACATACACCATTTACATTTCCTGTTGATGTAGGGGTGGGGTGGGGGCCTTTATATATTACCATTAGCAACTTATCATTTTGCTTTTGTCTGTTTTTGTTTATGGCTGTTTGATACGAAACATTTATCACTTTTAAAAGATCCTACAGATTACATTTTTTCTTTATGGAGCTAAATGACCTAGCAGTGCTGATGCACAGTAAATCAATCAATCAACCAATCAATCAATCAACCAACCAATCAAACAATCAATCAATCAACCAACCAACTAATCAATCAATAACTCAATGAATGAATGAATGAATGAATGAATGAATCAATCAATCAATCAATCAATCAATCAATCAACTAAACAATCAAACAATCAATTAATTAATAGGTCAATCAATTAGTCAATCACTCAACCTACCGTTCATTCATTCAATCACAAAACCAATCAATCAATAAATAAATCAATCAGTCAATAAATAAATAAATAAATAAACAAAAAATAAATAAATCAATCAGTCAATCAGTCAATCAATCAACCATTCATTCAGTCAATCAATCAATCAATCAATAAATGAATGAATGAATCAATCAATCAATCACGCTATTTTGTGTTCTTCTTGTTATAAAGATGTAATTACGTTTGTTTGCATTGTCATTACCTGTTCCAAACTATCGTGACATAACCATGTCATATACCGACTTTCACATGACGAGGATTTTGCAGAATTTTTAAATCTCTCTCTCTCTCTCTCTCTCTCTCTCTCTCTTAGAGGGCTTGACTAACATTACCACATCTGTCATAGGTCCAAAGACATCATTGTATGACACAAGCGAAAATTCTCAACGCTTGTATTTTCATGGATTTTCGCCCGAATCTAGCAACGATAATTCAAAGAGAAAGCGATGGACATCAGCTTCTTACCCACTGCACTTGCACCTTAGTACTAGGGTGACATTGACTAGATAAGCGATTTCATGCCATGTTTGGTGTCACATTTACAGGTAAATCTCAGTCAAGTACTGTTGGAAGTACCACTCAATTAAGTTCTGACTGCAGTAAAGATCCCATACACATTTTCATCGTTGTACTCCAGTTTGCAGTGCTGATGCTGGTTGTTTCATTTGGAATTTACAGAGTGCATAAAAAGAACCGTCGTAGCAGGAAAAGTAAGTTCAGTTTGCATATGACATTTAGAATATAACTGAGTATTACATTCAGCTTGCTTACTGAACGACTTATCGTACATCTTTGAGTCATTATATTTGATCTTGGTTTGATGTTTGAATGGCGCATGGTTGTATGTGTTAGCACGCTTGTTCACTAGAGCTAAGCTATGGGTGTGATTATCCGGGTTCTATTCGTGCCTCAAGCGTATCATATACATTGATATTGGTTTATCAAGTATTATATTGCTCTTGCTAATAAATGTGCATTCGTATGCGTTTCGGTTGTCGCGTTCTGATGACAACTATGTTGTTTTTGCCTTAACTGAAACTGCTTTCTCAAAATCGAATGACTTCTAAAATCTGTGTGGATATTTAATTTAAATATAACAAATACATACCATATGCTTTGGGGTAAAAATGTCTGATACAAATGATTACGGTTGAATTAACTATATTTGGCCGTTCATTATTATCACATTATGTGATACTTTATATATTCTGAGGAAACACGTGACTTCGGATGCATGTTCATAAATCTTATATAATTAATACGATAACAACATGGTGCGAATAGTATTACTTTAGGTGAAAATATTTTAGTAGGATTTCCATAAAATATTTGCTTATAGTCATTGAAAATTAAAATGCCATCAATCCCTTTAGGTTTTGGGCAACGGAATTATTTTTCTCCATGATCGACACCAGTTAAAAGTGCAAATATGTGTAAAAGGACAAGAAGAAAGTGTTTAAAACAATGATACAGGGAATCAGTTTAGTCTAATCTATCTGATAACACCACCTAAAAGGAATACTGATGCGTATTTTGTTTCTTTCTTCAAATGAGAAGCTTGAATCTCAGAAAGTTTTGTGTAAGATAGGCCTCGATTGTATTGACGGTTTATCGAAATATAGTAAGCTGATAAACATCTATTCATATATGGGGGATAGGTACTAGAAACACATGGATTAAAGGGCTACATATGATGACACAAAACGTGCATGCTTTGCCCATATTAGGAGAAATTAATAAAGTCTGAGTCGGTGCAAAGGAGCACAGATCAAAGTCGAACGAGGCAGCCGGGATGTTAAGGGAGGTTATTACCGATTATTATTTTATGCAAAAGTTCCTTGTCGCGCATCTGTACCCTTGACATCCTCTGTTAGAGACATTAAATCTTTGTCTACCTCATTAATGTTGTCAAAATAGCACTACTTGAACATTCGATCTATTACATGACAACATGCATATGCGCAAATTCGCGTGGTGACAGACTTAATGAATAAATAAAGCAAACATACTATTATATATCCTCCTTAGAGCCCTGATATAGTACTTTTGGCCAAATTCTGTAATGAGAAATTAGCTGAGGGCCAGCCTGAGTTGTAGATGTCTTGCGGTTGGACGTACAGGTACCCAGTATATGTACAACACACCAAATGTTTAATATAAAATTACAATAATTAACAGTTGGATAACAAGACTAAGAAACTGTGTATATGTGTATGTCTAGTACGTTATGTGCGCACACTGACATGCTGTTCGCTAATAAAGAACTGTGTTGCGTAGAACGTTAATATTTGGAACATTTATATATCACTAATTTACAATGGGTATCCAGGATATACCTCTCGTTCTCCATTTCTTCGAAATACGTGTCTCATATCAATTTTCATTTAAAAATAAATTATTTCCATTTCTCCCAGCTTGTCCCTATTCAGAAGATCCGACAGTGTGATCCGAATGGCTGTTACATATGCACATGCAATAGGCCTAATTTAGATGCTGATGCTTTCCAAATTTACAATCAACCTTTACAATATGAAACTAATTGTGTCATATATTTGAAATCTACATACGCTCCTTAGCTAAAATAAACAAAGACTTATTTTTAATTGTTTAGAGGTAGGAGTATTAAATTGTCCGGATCATTAGTGTTTCAGATTGAGAGCAAGAAGCAAAAATGAATAAAGACACGAAACTGATGAACTTACTGAAACAAATGCGATTTATCTTAACTAAAGGCAACAGAGGTGACAAACATAGTACATGATTATTGCCTTGATTCTAAATGAATATAAGCTTCTCTGACATTTTTGGGGAAAAACAAAGGATAGAAGACAGAAACCAATGTGTTGATGGGATTAGCATGAAAAGAGAAAATCTTTAATTTTAATTTTGACTGTTTCCAGAGATTGATTATATATTGAAGGAAACAATCATAGTAAAAAGTATAGTGATTAAAATGATTATAAGTTTTGCATTATTGATACAGGGCAATCGCCGAATGCAGGACATCAAGGTAAAAAAGGTAAGCGTTTAAACCTTTAAACAAGCATGTTAATAACCTAGAAAACTAGTTCGGCATGCAGACAAACCTCGCTTTCAGTAGTAATTTTTAGGTTCAGTATTGCCTTACATCGGACTTGATTTCATTATTGCCTTACATCGGACATCATTTCAGTATTGCCTTACACCGGATATCATTTCACCATTGCCTTACATCGGACATATTTCAGCATTGCCTTACATCGGACATCATTTCAGCATTGCCTTACATCGGACATATTTCAGCATTGCATTACACCGGCCATCATTTCAGCATTGCCTTACATCGGCCATCATTTCAGCATTGCCTTACATCGGACATGATATCAGTATTGTCTTATATCGGAATACATTTCACTATTGCCTTACATTGGATTGGACTTCACTTCAGTATTGCCTTATATCATAATTCATTTCAGTATTGCCTTATATCATAATTCATTTCAGTATTGCCTTATATCATAATTCATTTCAGTATTGCCTTATATCATAATTCATTTCAGTATTGCCTTATATCATAATTCATTTCAGTATTGCCTTATATCATAATTCATTTCAGTATTGCCTTATATCATAATTAATTTCAGTATTGCCTTATATCATAATTCATTTCAGTATTGCCTTATATCATAATTCATTTCAGTATTGCCTTATATCATAATTCATTTCAGTATTGCCTTATATCATAATATATCGGACATCATGTCAGTATTGCCTTACATCGGACATCATTTCAGTATTGCCTTACATCGGATATCATTTCAGTATTGCCTTACAACGGAGATCATTTCAGTATTGCCTTACATCGGATATCATTTCAGTATTGCCTTACATTGGACTTCATTTCAGTATTGCCTTACATCGGACTTCATTTCAGTATTGCCTTACATTGGACTTCATTTCAGTATTGCCTTAAATCGGACTTAATTTCAGTATAGCCTTACAGCTGCAAACACACAGGAAATCACTCCTCATTACTATTAACACTAATACTAATTTTTGCACGTTTTGTTACAGGTGAAGAAGAAGCACCACGAGGTAAGTGACATAAGTTTTTCGCAAATCATACTCCAAGACCGTTTTCATCGTTTAGTCAAAATACGGTCTCGTCGTGATGTCATCGCCCCCCCCCCCCGCTGCTATGGGTTAACAAAAATCATTTACGATTTTTCACGAGTTTTTTTTTTTACGATTTCAACCAAATATTTGATCAAGTCCGATACGATATCGTGTTCGAGGATCATATAAATTTATTGTTATAAATCCATGCGGGGTTGACTGAGCGTTACTAAAGAAATTTTTTAATTGATTGAAGTCCATATCAGAATACCATGTCTGCCAAATATTTCGTAGCGTATGTGTATCAACGCCGTTGAATACAGCAAGAATATTACAGTTATCTCTGATCACTTTTGGAATCTGAGTGTAGCGTTGAGTGACATATATCACGTCGGTGTTTTTATGCCTGCCTCGGGAAAATATTCTAGCTGGGTTTTTTTGATTGTCTAACATCACATCGTCGTATACGACTAAATTGTTAATGCTCCCATTAAGGTCATCCACGGATGGTGCCTCGTCAATGTCAGTTATAAAATAAATGGCGTTCTCACCCTTAATTTCTGACGCATTCTTGTTAAAATCCTTTAACACTTCATAGCATCGTTGATCATCTACGCTAGGAGCAACTAAATACAACTTATCGCACTTCATCCATCTCACTATTAAATTGAGCAACAATTGCGTCTTGCCGGATCCAGATGGCCCGATTATAATTGCGCGGATAGACTTTGGTAGCGCTGCATGATGCTTAACTGGTTCTCTTGTTTTAGTCGCTGAAAAATCAATTATATTCATATCTCTATACATAAATTATGGATCTATATTGTGTGAAGTGTAAAACGCGTACTAACACAAATGATGTGACGACGATTACAACTAAAAATAACAGATCAGCACTTACTGGTAGATGTGCAACATGTGGTATAAAAAAGTTTAGATTTGTTTCTATGAAATCCAGAGATGTTTTTAAAAAAAACGAGGAGGTGATATCGCAGCCAAATTGGCAAAGCTCCCTGGAACCCCATGGGCAAAGTACCCCGGAGAAAAGCACCTTCCAGGATATAGCTACTGTGGCCCCGGAACACGATTAGATATCAGACTTGATGATCAAAATCAACCCCGACCCGGCGAGTATCCGATAAACGCTATTGATAAGGCGTGTCATGATCATGATGTTGCATATAAAAGCAACAATTTGCAACACAGGCATCTCGCGGATGTGAAATTAATTCATGCGTTAAATGCTATTCCTGATAAATCTTTCAAAGAAAAGTTGGCTTCATGGTTGGTAAAATCAGCTATGAAATGCAAATTGATGATGGGCGCTGGTAATTAATAATATGGAATCTATTTATTATTCTCCAAAAGGATACTGGAGGGGTAACGCTGCAATCAATAAACTCGCCAGCGCCGCAAAAGTGAAAAGGACCACTGCGGCTAATTGGTTATCCAAACAGGCTATATGGCAAATTTATCTACCGCGTCCTAAACAAATCAATTTCTCGCATTTTGATGTTACCGGACCCAATGAAGTTCATCAAGCTGATTTATTGTTTTTACCACATGACAACGGTTACAAATACGCGCTAACCGTAGTTGACGTTGCGAGTCGATACAAACAAGCAGAACCGCTAAAAACAAAATCATCACCCGAAGTAGCTTCTGCATTTGAAAAGATTTATCGACGAGGCCCTCTACGCTGGCCAAATCTATTACAAGTTGATCCTGGCAAGGAATTTCAAGGCGCTGTTTTATCAGCGATGAAAGATCACAATGTCACCATCAGACGGGGGCATACTGCACTACATCGCGATCAGGCAATTGTAGAACGATTTAATCGGACTCTTGCTGAGCGGTTATTTGGATATCAATACGCAAAAGAATTCATCCAAGAAAAGCGATCCCGTGAATGGGTCAGAAGGTTACAGGGGTAGTTTCAGCGTTAAATAACGAAATTACCAGAGCAATCAATATGAAACCTAACAGCGCAATAAAGAAAAAGTATATACCACAACCACAGCGGGATAGCGTTTCTCAGCCAGTTCTCAGCAATGTCACCGTGAGATATTTATATGAACCAGGAGAACTCGAAGGTGGTAAAAGAAGGGCTACTGATCCTATTTGGAGCGTCACTACGCATAGCATATCTACTATAACACGATTAACTGGTAGACCTCCAATCTATAAATTGGATTCAACTGCCCGTCAGCGGGGTTTTACACGCGAACAGCTACAAGTGATTCCTGATGATACTCAATTGCCACCGCATGGTCTTAACTAGCGCCGTTGCGTCTATTGCACTCAAAACAAGTCAACATCACATTGTTTCTGACATGACCGAGACTGTTATTTTTTCTGTCAACGGTAAATTGGCGAGGATCTTTATCCGAATACTGCCAACGCATTATACAATTGCAACTCGCGCAGTGATTATTCTGTTGTTTCTTCAACGCGATTATTAATTCAGCACCAATGTCAAATTCTCGTTGTTTTTTTTTTTGTCTTGTTGTTTGTAACCGGAGAGTTTTTTTTATTAATGATGCTAACATCAATATCATCCATTGTGATGTCATCATCGAAAACAATTCTTCGAAGTTGATTTATTCGCCGTACTCTAGACACTGCAAGATAGACTAAATTTGACCACTCAATGCGATTATCGACTATCCAAACAATTGTATCCGTGATGGTTAATCCCTGCGAGGAATGTATCGTCGTTACATAATCCAGTGTCCATGGCGATTTATCAGCGCGCAATGCGTCTTCGACAACACTGATATCAACCAGCACAATATCATTTAACACTAGTGTTTGTCTTTCGTTTCTTCCTGGAATTTCAACTTCAATATTCTGTCGCCGTGTATCACAGGGTCTATAACACAGCGGCACTGGGCGCGTTGGGAATTTTACTTTGTGAAGCTTAAACAACTTTTTCTGAAGTGTGTCTCTGACTATCTTTCTACTTGCCACTACGAAATCGTTTGATCTCCATGCTTCCCAAAATTCCTCCATGGAAGTTTCAGGAATTATTTCCCTGATTATTTAGCATTGAACTTTATCGGGTTGCAGTCTAATTAAATTCTTAAGTGTACGTAATTGTTCATCAAGTGCTCTATTGTCAGTATCGATTTCTTCATAATAGTCAACAAAATTCTTTAGCCAATCATGTGGACCCGCGCCGACAAATGGTGGTGGTTGGCCATGATCTCCACACATTATTACCGCTGTATTCTTTTTCAGCAACCAGTCAAGAAACATTTTTAATACATCTACTGAAACCGTACATATCTCATCCCAAATAATAACCGCAGGGATGAATTTATACCCCATTCGTTCAGGGGTCCATTCATCGCCCTTGTATCGAAAAAAGCTGTGATAAGTACAAGCGGAAACGCCTCGTTGTTTCATCTCTCTGGCAAGTTTGTGTGTTGGTGTTAGCACAATCATGTTTGTGAAATCCGTAGGATTTTTCCCACGAAATAACTCATTCGCGCGAGTCGTCTTTCCTGAACCGCCACAGCCGTTTAAATAATGTTTTATATCTACAAATTGGATCTGATATCGATGGTGCATTAGAACGCTCTGAGAAAGTATCACCGCGTAAGTAATTACTTTTACTTTCAACGTCTGCTGATTCCGAATACTCACGCAGCATTTCTTTTTTAATTCTCCATGATCCCCAACTTTCATCCGAATTAGTGAATTCAGCAACTGCGCAACTGTACTTGCTGTTAATGTAAAATGAATCAACGGCAACTCTAACCGCAGTGTCAGGAAACCTATTTATCATTGAAAATAAATTAATACAAGCATAACACAGCATCGACGACCTCAAATGTGTATACGGGGATCTGTAACCGTCGCTATAAGTAACAACTGTACTCAATTTTGTTCCATCGGACAAAAAAGCATCTTTACGATCCACATATATGTTTTTGGATACTGCATCCGCGATTACAAAGTCATATTCAGTGTTATCCATAATCAGCCGTGAACAATATCGTTTATAGTCGCATTTTTTTCCTCCCTGAGTAAATTTTCCGATTATTCTTCTATCGAGATCTTTTGCTTCGATGTTTCGTTGATTAAATATCCGTTTGGACCACTCAATGATATATTCTTCGCCGGCATCAATATGTTTTCTGAATTCGTCAATTATACTATCAAGACGTTCCGGTGTTGGTAACCAGACATTGATTTGTTTCCGATATGATATAATTGCTTCTCTGACCGTCAGTGAAATTAACATTTTTGTATCAATCATGAATCGTAATAGCGCTATTGGCAGCCACTTCTTTTCAGACATGTGTCTACCAATCCAAATATAACAAGCGCGATGAAGTCCTGCTGCAAATTCAAATGATACTACATGAGCGAATTCAGTTAAATCAAAATCAGGCAGCGGCCCATTAATTGCAACACGAGTCATTTCATGTACGGGGTGTCCAAATCGTTTAAAATACTCAGTACACTCTCCATAACCAAGAAAACTCGCTGGATAACAAGCAACCATATCAACTGAAATGATATTATCACTGTCGTATTTGTTATTCCATAAACCGCCATGATTAAATTCTAAACAACTAGCCTCAATGTCTGGCAAGAATTCTACGCGTGTTGGTTTCCATGCGTTTTTGAATCTCGCAAAATGAGCTGCAACCGACGGGATTGTAAAACAGTTTGTCAATAATTGTTCATCATCGTTGATGATTTCATCGGTGCCATCGCCACACGCCGTTAAAAACCCACTAGCTGTTTTTTTCATTTTGTTGTGAAATGCTTCAGTACGGGATAATTCACCGTTTGGTCTTACAAACTGATCAAACGTATCCATGTCGTTTTCAGTGCTGCGAAGTAACCACACCGACACGGGGTCGTTTTTACTCAAATGCGCAATAGCATCGAACAGTTTCTTTTCAACGAGAAAACCATCCCTGGAAAATTCTTCTCGTAAGAATTCGTCGGGTATATCCTTTATCGTTCTGTTTCGTGGAAATATTGTGACCGCGGGCGTCCACGCGTGTTCGTTATGATCAATAATTTTAATTGGGGCTCCCTTTCATTTATATTTTGATTCGTATAAAACTTCTCCAGTTATCGTTGTAATAGTTATTGGAAATCTCAGCGACGTTTCTAATTTTGCTATATCGCTAATAGTCGCTCCGCGGTCTTTTACCGTTAACTTCCATTGAGCTATTTTGCTACGCCGTAGATCGGCAAATTTGTTCCCTCGGGGTGCATTTGTAAAATGTTCTGTTATTCGTGCTGCTACACAATTCAGCGACAAAGTCACCGGCGACGACTGTTTCATTGGTTTAAGTTTTCTTATATCAGGTTTTTCATTTAACGGATATATCCCATACACAACTGCTGTTTCAGGATATGCTCGTTCATAGTATGGTTTATCAATTCCAGTTAATAAACCCGGTTTAGAATCACGGCTAACAACGACTGTTTTCTTGACTTTGAGAATCGGTTCAAATTTGTCTCGTATAATCCAACCACCTGATTCTACACGGATAATGAATTTCACTCTGAAAAAAATACTTTTTTGTTGCCAAGTTGTGATAACATCAACGCTGCATTACTGTCGTTCATGGTGGCATCAACAACGCCATCAATTCGAAATGTTGACCAGCTATGAGATGCACCGTCGTGCTTGAATTCATTAATACAGTCACGAATTGTATTTATCATGGCTCTATCCGTTATTGCCCGTTTTGGCACATCTTTGAGGGTTCTATCGAGATTGAATTTAACATTTTTGAAAGGCTTAATTGCTGATAATCTCTCGAACTCCTCCATGTTATAATTAAAACAAGTATTTAAATAGAAAAATATAGTATAATGAATCACTGCAAATGCCTTATGATTGGATCAACAACCCCTTGTAACAAATCATGCAGAAGCGAATTCTGTGTGTATCATTTACAAAGCGTTCGCAACGGTTCCTTCGGCCCTCTGCCATGCCTCCGATGTGGGGTGGGCGTTACAGGAAAATCACAATTACACAGGGAACTAAAACGCTATTATGACAAACGAATAAAAAATACCGTCATTGACCCTAACGATGACAAAGTCATCAAAACCTTTCAAGATTATATCCAAAGGTTTATAATTAAAGCAGATAATAAATTATATAAGTAGTATTATTATACAAATGAGCCAAGATTTCAGACCCCATCCAGTGCTTGTTAATTGAGAAGCCTCCAGTGATGGTGTTGTCAGCCACCGCAGACTAAAGATACCGGTTGGATCTCTGAATAATATGGGGTTTTTGCTGTTTAGTGCTAGAAATAAAACATATCTCTGTCATAGAATTATTTTTGAATGTCATAACGGATTGATTAAAGATGGCTTTGTGATTGATAACATAAATGGCGTGAAGACTGATAATTGTCTTGAGAATCTACAAGCCGTCTCACAAAGTCGGAATGCAAAATTAGGTGGAACTGGCAAACACGCAAAACGCCCTAGGGGGTCAAATCGTTTGATTTAGAAAATAATGAAGAGAGAAGCTTTCAGTCAATGAATGAAGCCAGTAGATACTTTGAAATTTTTGGGACTTCAATACGATTTGTTGCAGAAAATATAATTAAAACAGCTCTGTCAAAGAACAATGGTCATAAAATAAAATTCGTATACACCTGAAACGATTCAAGGGAGATAAATCCTTTATGTATAAATCCAACCACTCATAACACTCTACTCACTAAGTTCCCTTGTATTATGACCGTCAAAGGTATTTGTCGTCTGCTATTACCTGTAGAGAGGTATAATTGACATGTGCGCGCCCACGTGACTGTAATTGACATAAGCTTACATGTTGTCAGATTTATCTTCATGTAGTTTGACATACGTATATCGATACATCTTCACGAAGATGGAATAATGTAGAGATCTATCAGTCTTATAATACATGAGTTTCGGTAGAGCTGTATTTATCAACTTTTAACAATTCTAAAACTTTTTATTGTCGCTTTGGCTAAAACTGAATTATTTAAACAGTTGTATTTATTTAAACCCTTAGACTATCTACATTAAGCTGTTATACATTTTCAGTACAAACGTTCTTTATAATCCAACGCGTTACCTATGTTCGCTCAGCCGGAACGAGCATCAAACACTAGTGTTTCCCATTCATTGAAGTAAGTGGGCGTGGTTAAAATTCCTCTGCATACAGCTCTTTGTGGCCTAATCGGTAACGCATTTTGTCTAGAGAATTAGAACAGGGAGAATACACGCTGTTATCTAACAACTGTATTCTTTTGTTTAGTGTTTTATTCAAATATTTATCTGTTTTAAATGTTGTGAAACAGCATTAATAAGTAATTCAAGGAAATAAAATAACACACCCGTGAACCGACGCGGCTGTATTAGTCACTTTATATACGTTTTGACTCGTAATAAGCTTGGGGCTTTCGAAGGCCAATTCGACCGATCAAAACTAACCCACGCCATTTAACTCGGGTATGTGGCTGTCTTTCGTTCACAATTATGCCACCGGGTTAATTTAATTGGGTTGCTTTTGATTGGTTGGATTGGCCGTAGAATATCCGCCCCGTCGTTTCATGTTTGTGCTGTCTTGTGCCGTCCCCACATCATTACATCACACATTTCATCATCGTTTCATTGAATATATCCATCTTTAATTAAGTTAATTAAGTATATGTTACGCCTACAATCTGCCACAACACTCGAGTGGAGATATATATGGCTTTGTACTATCCATTAATTAAGTACATGTTGTGACGTCACCCCAAGCATATCTTCTGGGCGGTCTAAGATGACGTTTGTCACTTTAGGCCTCCAGCCAGAGATGTGTTTCGGGTCCCCTTGGGCTTACTTGGATGTGAAGGCAACCAAGGAGTTCCAAAGATGTGTTGTCGTATATGTAACCTCTGGGTCTCTCTGACGTCATAGGGCGCCAGCGAGATTGCCAAATGGGGTTTTCATGTATGTGCTGTCCTTAATTAAGTTAATAAAGTAACCTCTGGGTCCCTCTGACGTCATAGGGCGCCAGCGAAATTGCCAAATGAGTGTTATTTTTTAATAATTAGACATACAGTATACTATAAAAATATGGATATCGAAGATGTACATGCTATAATTGCTGAAATTTCAAATTTAAAAAATAGAGGGGTAGTATTATCTGAAGGTCTCGACTGCGACAGGATTGCCTCGGAATATGAAGAAATTGATTATCAGTCTAGTAAGGGTTGTTATGTTTTACCTAAGATGTACAGACTCGTGAAAGAAATTCAAAAGTCCATCAATGGTTCTTTGTACGGTAACGACATTAATATATTTATAACGCTATTTAGCACCGTTGAAGCAATACGTCAAAAGCTCGGCCAAGAGTATCAAAAACGAACTGAAATTAGTTCTAAGGTTCGTGATCTTACAAAAATATTAAACGAGGAAAGACCAGTATCCTAACCACGTGAGCGTTACTATAAAAAAAGGCTTTCAGTAAATTTTCAGTAAAATTTTTTTTAGCGTTTTTTGTAACACTCACATAGGATTTTCTCCTGAAAGAATACTCATCAGTTTGGGCTTGCTCATGCAGTTATGTGCGTACTGGATGATCTGGTCGTGGTAGCAAGTAATCACCGCGACGCCTCCATTTTCACGTAGTTGTTGTTGTTGCCGCGTCGTTAAAAAAAATCGTTCATTGCCGTTCTCAGATATTACAATTCTGAAACCCCCAGCGATGTTATTTCTGAAACATTCACGGATAGCATCGTACAGTTTAACCCTGTCGGAGATGGATACGCTAGCTTGATGGTACATTTATTTAATAACTCAGCTTTTAATTGTGATAGTTTCATATTTGAAAACTCAGTTCACAAACAATATAAGGTAGGTAAATCGCTTACAACTAGATTAGCCCGAGAGCGGCTAGCAGCAATTAAAAAGTTTATACCGGTTCTAGACAGACTTCGCGAGAAACTTCAACAACGACAACAAGCGCAGACTGACTTTTCTGTGTCAAGTGAACAACTGTTTACTCCGATAGCAAGTGCGACCAAAGATGTGAAAAAGTTAACTGAAGCAGCGATATACGGATATATTCCTGAAAAAGAACGAGCAAAGAAGGCGCCGCTGCTTGATACGCTTGAAAAGATAGCAGCAGAGACCGGACAAACACGCGCAGGGATACAACAGCTATCCAGTGATATAAAAACTCAGCGCGAAATTGAAGAACGCAAAGAAGAACAACGAGGTGCAGCTGGAGGAAAAGACTATTGACCTGAGAATATATTTACAGTCGCAGCATTAAATGAAATTAGAGAAATCCATACGGATTCCGAATTAGCTGATTTTGCTAGAGAAAATTTTCCAAAGGGTAAAAGAGAGAATTTATTCAAAGACGAGTTTAAAAGTTTTATAAAAAGCAAAGACACTTGGGCATCAAAAATATATTTAGCGAAACGCGGCGGGGATAAAATCAGAGCGTTGCAGCACCCTGGTTATAATGACTTTCTAGCTGCGGTTAAAGGCGGTCCACAACCACCACGTTATACGGAGGATCCAATCCCGGAACAAATAGACATAAGAGCAGAAGCCGGTTCTAAGAAAACAAGCGGAAAAGGATATTCAATTAAAAATCCTTTGGATTTCAACGCAACCGTGACATGTCCTGGTAACATCCTCAGTGATATATCACGGTTGGAAGTACTTATGGGTGGAAAACGAGCCGGAAACAACTCCGTCGAGATAATTAATGAAGCAGCTGATATCTGTAGGCGATTATTTACCGGTGGTATCATGGACATTGACGTATATCGAGAACTCATTGCTGAATTAGTTGAAAATCACAGAGACGCCCATGGTTATGATGAAAATCCTATGGATCTTAGCGATTGATCACTAATTGAAAAACTACTAGTTTTATAACAAGATGATCATACACTACAACCATGATAAACCCGTAAGCATCTACGTGGTGAACTCACGATTGCCTGTTTATAGAGCATATTACTGAGATGGTTTCGGCAATATCATTGCGGGGTTATTCACAAGAATGGCTCCCAAGGTGGCGCCGTTAGCTAAACAATTATCAATGAAAGCCATTGATGTTATTCGTGATAAGGGAATCAGCGCTGTTGGAAATCTTACCGGAAAGGCATTTTCTGCCGCGGAAGATAAAATAGCATCGTTGGTGCGAAAGAAACCAACGGTGCTGCCATCAACTACAGTGATGCCTGCAAAAATCAGCAAAGCAATTAATAGCGCAGTGGAAGAAAAACTAGCGGCGTTGGCTGCTTCGGTGACTACGTCGCCATTGACGGCTTCACAGGTAACAGATAGCGCTATCATAAACGCGATAGCAGGAAGTGTTTTGAAACGAAAACAAAAACGACGATGATTACAAAGAGTTTCACAATTGAAAACACTAGTATGTTAATAAAATGTTTAAACGACAAGCTGATCCCGCGTTTGATATAGACGCCCCAGTGCCCAAGAACGATTCCGTCCGCGATTATCAATACTATTCCTATCATGCAATACAACCCGACCTACGATCGCGAGTTGAACTTCAAGTTCAAGATACCAGTAAATACTTTTTGCCATGTGAAGCATTTATTGAAATCGAGGGAAAACTCGTAACAAATGTTGCAGCTGATACCCCATATGCAGATAACGCAAATATCTGAGTTGGTTTTGTTAATAATGGCATAATGGCGTTATTTGAAAGTGCAAGATATCTCATTGATGGAAAAGAAATTGAATCAATAGACCGTGAAGTTGATGTTGCAACAACAATAATCGGGCTAGCAAGATACTCCGATGATTATACAAGGTCGGCTGGTCCATCTATGATGTTTGCAAAGGATACTACTGATAACGCTGACCACCTTCAATACATTAAAGTGTTAACAGCAAGAGATAATGCAGAAGCCGATTAACAAGAAGCAGCTAATCCAGAACGTCGAGCTAGACCCGGAGCTGCGTTTGATATTCTCGGAGGCGTTAATGGTAATGTCAATCTAGGGGTTGCAACACGAAAAGGAGCATTGCAAAGACAGCACCAGTATTTTTCATGTGCGATTCCACTCCATCACATATTTGGATTCTGTAGAAATGTCAGAAAAGTCATCTATGGAGCCAAACACACAATCGCGTTAGTGCGAAAAGGCAATGACAATGATGCAATTTGGCGTACTGGTGCCGCTGATGGTAAAGTTGTTTTGAGTAAAATAGTATTGTGGATGCCAGTAATGACCCCATCAATTGCCACGGAAGAGCGGCTACTTTCATGTATGGACACAGGTGGCAAATCATTGATAAGTTGGCTAACAACAACAACTGATGCCAAAGAGGATAATGTTGCTGATACATTTACATGGCACCTGGCATCAATACAAGGCGTTTCAGCTCCACGTCATATATTTATAGCGCTGCAGAATCGGAATCGATTAGGCTCCCAAGAACACAGTCATGTGATATTTGATCGGTTAGGAGTCAAGGAGGTTTCACTGAGAATAAACGGACAACAAGAACAATCTCAGGATATACAGCTTGATTACGACACTAACCTCATAGCACGTGTGTATCATCGGATGCTGTCATTTATGGCCCGTGATCAAAATGTTGATACTGGTTTACAAATCTCGCAACTTGATTTTAAGAACCTATATCCGATTTACTACTTTTCGCTGGAGCATCTTGATTTAACAAGGCAATCCGTCGTTGACATACATTTTCGAGCTCGTATAGACCCTGGTGGTGTTAATTATAGAGCGGTTGCTGTCATTCTCAGCGACAAATCAATGCTACTTGAAGGTGTTGGTGGACGAATGAGAATCGTTGATGCACCAGTGGAAAATATGTAAATGAAACTTGAAGAGTTTCCAATTTGATCAATTGAAAGCATAAATATGTTTTATAATAAAATGACATATAGTGTTGTTAGTGTCAAGCTGACTGATGGTCAGGTCAAGAAATTGCGATCAAAATCCGCTAAAGAATGTGGAACAACAATAACGTTAAAACCAGCGCAGATGTCCGGCGGTACACATAAAATATCATTGACGGATCGTCAAATAAAACATTTCAATGATGCGCTGAAAAAAAAAAGCGAGGGGTTCAAATTGTATTTTCAAAGGCTGCAGTCGCCAACATGATAAAATCAGATGGTATATTTCCATTGTTAGCTGCAATACCAGCATTGATTGCAGATGCTGCCCCAGCGGTGGCGAAAGCGGCTGCGTTGGGAGCCGTTGGTACTGCGGCAGGGATGGCGTTGAAAAAGGCAACTGGGAAAGGATATAAAAAAAGGGAAAGGGTTTAAGACTACCAGGGACTCCATATTCATGGTACAGCGGAAAGGGTCTCAGAATACCAGGAACGGTTTATTAGTTGAATGCCCAATTCTCCCTATGTCCAATTTTGATTCAATTGATGCTGCTAAAAAACTAGCGATAAAAAACTTCAGAGGGTTTTTTATGAGAGATCAGTTGCCAAGAAAACAAAACAGCGTTGAAACCGGTATCATCAATCTTGATAACAGCAGCGGATCGGGAACTCACTGGGTTGCATACGCGATTGATCCACATGGAATTGTCTATTTTGATTCATATGGGTTAGCCCCACCGAACGAGTTTATACGGTATATAAATTCTTCGATGAAACTCAAAGAGTTTCCGATTTTTTTATTCCACGCTGCCAACACAACAATTAAATGATCCACCGATATGCGGCCGTGAAGTATTAAATGTCCTCGCGTCGATTTCATTAAAATCCTTTGGATTTCCATGGAAACCACCACATATTGTTGTAAACGAATATACCTGTGGGAGGTTTTTAGTGAAAAAATCCATAAATTGAAAACACGAGCTGCGCTAACCAATAATGATTGATATTTAGGGACGATCTCTGTCAATGTTGAAACCAACAGCGGAAACATCTGCGGGTTCTATCGAGGATGTAAAAAAAATAATTGAAGATGAAATCGCTGAGACGTTAAATTTAGCAAGTGTTGACCCGAACGAAATAGTTGTATTTCAAGATCGCCAGGGTAAATTGAAAAGCAGTAATATATCCGCGGATGACATTTTGATACGACAACGCGATGCCGCTGAAAACTCTATTGCGCTGTATTCCAACGACGGACGACTTAAACCAGGCGCACTTGTGTCTACGATCACCGACGCGATTGCCGCCCACGGCCATGATCTGGATGATTATATACGAGGTTATAATACTTTTCGCAAAAATGTCGTACATAAATTCTTTGGAACCCCGCTTGTGGTTGGCATGACCCTCGGTGAAATTAAAAACTTTCTATCTTTATTCTTTTTTAACAAGGAGGCGGGAAGGATGATGAATGAAAATGAAATCAAGGCAAATTATCTCGATATTTACGCGGATATTTCTAAACTAATAGAAAATCTTGAAAAGGTACAAAAACCCACTAACGACAATTTAGCAAAGCTACGATCTGAGTATGATGCTCATATAGCTGCTAATGTCGCACTACGAGAAAACTTCAGCAGAATCGATGACGCCATTGTTAAATTCAATAAACCGCTACAAGAATCTCTTGGCGTTCCACCAGTGACCACACCGAATATAAAAACGATAAAAACCGCAATCGACAATTTAGAACTGCTACTATCTAAGTATAATAATCATATAGATGCTTTTAAAGAACTACGAGAAAACTTCACCAGAATGAATGAAGCCATTGTTAAATTCTTTGGTAAACGAGATATTAAACCTGAATATGTTAAAACAACTCTAGATAACATAACTGCAAAATTCGATGAAATAACTCGGTTTGGTCGGCAATTGGGAGCAATCAACACAGATGTTACTACGATCAGAGGCAATCTCCAGAGACTTGAAAAAATAAAAATTCCTCATGATAGCTTCAGCAATAACGTATACACACTTCAATCTTGACAATTGGAGTGGACACCAACATCTAACGCTTTACTCATCACAGCTATTGTCAGAGGTATTTATCGATTAACGCTGGTAACACCAATTCAATTTAATATATCATCGTCGAGTTCATCCGGGGTCAATAATGTGATATCAACAATCATCGACAAGGATACAACTGAACAGTTAACGATAAAAACCGATGATAAAAGTTTGGCTAGGGCATCAGTAACATGGTATGTGGAATTCGTAGTAGATCTGAGCAAATAACTGAATTGATATAAATTTACAATTAGATTCGTAATTGTAAACGCTAGTGTTTTTAAAATAAAAATGACATCAACGCCGTCACAATATCGCTATGACACAATCAAAGAATTATCAATGAAACTAAAAGCACTCGCTGAAGAGTATGCAATAAAAATAACAAAATACCGCAGGAGAATTACAGCCATTGACGTTACAGTGTATTCAGTATCTGGTGTAATGGCCGGCGCTGGTATTATACTGTCTTCAGTGACAATGATAGCCCGGTTGCTGTTCCAATTTGTATATCCGTGGCGACAACAATTGCTGGGGTTGCTAATGCAATTACTAAACAACTATCATCGTGTTCTCAGGGAAAACTCAACGGGTACACAGTAAAACATCAAATAGCATCCAACGCGTACTCGCAATTATCCTCGTTGATATCATCATCGATTGATGATACAGTAACTACCGATGAAGAGTTCTCAGCGATGATACATATTTATAATTCCGTGGTATCGAAATTAGAAACTGTAGACAGTGATAATAATAATGTCACTACAATTCAACGAATTGCAACTGCTTCAACGAATAGCAGAAAATACCAACCCGGTGAAAAGAAGCATGATCTCAATATCATCAACGAAATCCGAGTTTAGTGTAAACTTCCCTTCTCCGATTCCCGTGAAGGAGATAGCACTAGCAAAATTACGTGTATATCATAGCTGGCCTAATATCAGATCGGTAGCATTTGGTGGGCAGAGACCCAATAACTCATTGGTGTTCGCGAATAAGAATAAAGAAGACGGGACTCCAGACTGGAACGTTGTTACAATACCAACGGGGTCGTACCAAATTGAGCAAATCGATGCTGAAATTAAGCGTAGAATAAAATCAATTACTGGAGCAGAATCAGAAATCGCTATAACGGTTCAAGAGCCAGCGCTATCATCTGCCATTGAAATAAAATCACCTAATTACGTCGTAGATATCTATAACAGCTCAATCAGAACCGTGTTAGGATGGCCTGAAACCCACCTCGACAAGAAACCGCTGTTGTAGCACCAGAGCCTAAAAAATCTGATTATGTCACAGACACAATAAAACCTGATAATCCAATAAAAGGTTATCAAGAGTACAGTGTACCTATAACGTTTCTTGGATACGAACATAGGGTGGAGGGTGAACCATTGCAGGGGTATCATTATGCTAACGAACCCAGCATTATTACAAATTTTACAGCGATGAATAGTGATTTTTCACTGTTATTAATATCTCTTGAATCTGGTACTATCACTCGAGATGAATTTATCAGTGTTGTAGAAACATGTAACAAAATCATCGACGATATGGAAAAATTTAATTTACAAATTATTCGAGTTATACTCGATGATAAATCTTCCACATCGAGAATAACATTTGCAAAAGAATATAATATCCTCATTGAAGATATACCAACATTTAAACTACACGGTTATAAAGTACCGGATTTAAAGAAACAACTTAACGACACCATCGATATTGGTTTTAAAATAATCTATGACACATGGAAAAGAAATCTAGTGGAAGATTTCTTAATCCTGACTCACAATAATGACCTAGATGGTGGTGGTAGGCATATCGCGCCACACAATGTAAATATTTCATCGGTGATTGCACTCAATTTAGTATGTGATGCTATCGAAGGAAGCTATCAAAAAGATCTCGAGCAATCAAATCAAGCCCAGCAGGGATATATTCTATATTCATTTGCACCAACAGCACCTCCAGGATTTTTAATTGTTGAGAATCCGATTAATCCAGTCTATATGCGATGCCATAATAATTCGCTAACGAGATTTAATTTCAGACTCATTGACCAGTCAAATAATTTGATTGATCTGCAGGATGAGGTGTTAGCGATTAGTCTATTTGTAAAGTCCTAGGACTTGATCAAATATTCGATTGAAATAAATTATTAACCCATAGCAGCGGGGGGGGGGGGGGGGGGGCGATGACATCACGACGAGACCGTATTTTGACTAAACGATGAAAACGGTCTTGGAGTATGATTTGCGAAAAACTTATGTTTCGAGCAAGTAATCTTTTTTTTTGATTGAAAAAGAAGGATTCGAATGAATGCTCTCGAGATGTTTGTTAGATTTAGAGCAAATGATGTCTGGAGCAGATGTCCGATTCGCCCCCCCCCCCCCTTCTGCTAACGCTCGGCAAACTTTGCATACAACTTAAGTTTAAATACCTGGCTATATTGTAATTGCTTTTTATACGTTACGATTTTTGTTATGGATGAAGGCATATATATATATATATATATATATATATATATATATATATATATATATATGTGTGTGTGTGTGTGTGTGTGTGTGTGAAGATCAGTATTCAATGAGCGAATAACCTAATAATGTGTCCTATTGAGGTCCTTAATAAAATCATTTGCACGTTTGCTTGTCTATGTTTTGGAGATGTACCAAATTATGCCGAATGCTATATGCATCCTTGTCTTTTAATATAGTTCAGTATAGATTACATTTTAAGCATCAATATAACGAAACAATATTTATTATGTAATAACTCTATGTTCCTAAACTAAATGACAGAAAACCAAAGCCAAAAAGTGTAGTTTAATTTAGCACATACTTTATTTCCCTATTATACAAAGTGAAACTTGAGTGGAACTTAAAATCACTGTAAATTAAATTCCCGACCAATTCTAAAAGTTATATCACTTTCCCATCGGTATGGAGTGTTCTAAAATTATTTTAGTATTAAACGTGCTGATGTGCCGATTGTCTTGCTGTATCACAGCCATATAATCCAGAATGTTCTTGGGAAATTCAAGATGATTCTAAAAACGCCATATTGAGAATAATGTCAATAATCTTTTTGCAATTCCTGCGAATCATTGAGAAATAAATAAATTCATTTTGAATAATATATTAAACTCAGTGGAACGAAGGAGGAATACCACTTCTGTGTTTACTTTAGAATCTAACGTATAATCGAAAGACGCAATACGATGACCAGGACGTGGATCATTTTCCGATCAAATTCGTAAATTGGATCTCTTTTAGAACATTTAATTGCTAGACTTTGAAGTTAAAATATAATTAAACAAGTTATTTATCCCATGCATATAGGACCAAAAAACATTCATGCCTTTATAGATCCGGATAGGCGATAGAGAGAGAGAGAGAGAGAGAGAGAGAGAGAGAGAGAGAGAGAGAGAGAGAGAGAGAGAGATTTTTGGCAATATACATTAATGATATACAGAAAAGCAAGGTATACAGGTGTGGAAGCAGCAAATGCAATATCAATAATTAAGAATACAGGTAAGCATGCAAAATGACATATGAAAGTTTTTACACAAATCTTTGAAATATTATATACAATTTTGTTAATAAAGAACAGGTCCATTACTTTTAATAAGCCGGCTTTCAAAGTTGGGTCTTAAAGGTACACGATATGGAAGGATGGCATCTGGCAAATAATGTGTTTGATATATTTGGCCTTATGATAAGAAGTGCACTCACTATGCAATAAAGAGAAACTGGAAACAACATTTCTGTTCAGTCTACATTGACCGTCAGTTCAAACTAATTGTGACTCCTCAATAATATGGTAAATTTCTATGTGTGGTTCAAGTCCAAATTTAAAAGGCACATGCTAGTGAAAGTTGATGGCAATTTATATTGTTAACATAAACCATTTGATCAAAAGCTCAATGAGGTCAGTTAATAGTCGACCACAAATATTTAAAGTGACACCATGTCCCGTTAATATCCACATGATATATCTATCTATCTATCTATCTATCTATCTATCTATCTATCTATCTATCTATCTATCTATCTATCTATCTCCCATTAGTTCATTTTGCTTTTAAAAACACACTCCAAAGTTCACAGAAGTATAGAACTTTGGAATCAGGATGATCAGATTTAAACTGTTGGATGTGTTGGGGTTTAAGTTTAAGGTGCCCATTACAAAATTTGTAGGATCCAAATAGCATACTGTTCTGCAAGAGTTCCATGTGACAAATCCTGTAGTAGTCATACTTTTATAGACTATTGTAGAATAATCGCAAGCACTATAACATAGATATTTGGAGAATATGATAGTCACGTGTGGTCAATTCTAAGAGTCGGGCAGCAGTAACCGAAACGTCCAATTTCACACCTTAGTTTGCTTTGTACTAGGTGATGTTGGATTTAGTATATAAATAATAAATACAAAATTCAGGACAGTACGCTTTATTAGTATCAAACCAGATAATAATGCTATCGTTTGTGTTACAGGAGATGTTCCGAACGAAGATCAAAAAGCAGAAGGTAGGTGTTTAAAGCTTCATGAAGTCTGGCTGATAAGTTAAAGAATTAGTTACCAAGTAAATTTAAGCATAACAAATCCACGACAAAATTTGCATATTGATTAAATTTAACTATAAACGTATATTGTAATTGCTACGGTACCCTTGAAACAATATATATATATATATATATATATATATATATATATATATATATATATATATATCCATCGAAAACATATTTGTCCGGTTAAGGTTCTGACTTACTCTAGGTCTTAAATCTAAAGTCATCATGTTTTAAAATGTACCATTCTCAACAGAGTGCTATCCTTCTGACGATATGAGATCAAGATAAAAATGATTGTATAACAATCCATTTTGCTCTAATTATGTTTTTTCTCGATCAAGCATATACCTATAGTTTGATGCAGTGTTGAATGTTTGACGTGATTTTGTTTGTGTTTATGTTCCTACATGTGTAACCTATTTCATCACATGATCTACTCTTAAACTCATGTATTATTTTACGGTTAAATGAAACCTTGAGTAAACTACACCATAGTAAATGCAAACATAGTTTGCATGTGTTCTTCTGTTTGTTTACATATACCACATATATCAATATATTAAAATTTGAAATTTATTTACATCTTCAAATGATCATCATTCTACGAAAATGAATGGTTCTGATAACATGTATATTGTATGTAAGTATAAATATTTAAGCATATAGAGTAAATACGTACAAAACAAAGCTAATATGCGTATTAGAGGGGTATCATATGTTGAAAATTATAATTTGGTACTAAATAATGTATGTAAGTGTTGCAATTATAGTAAATTTCGCTATAGAAAATAATGCTACAAAAGCATGATTATATATATATATATATATATATATATATATATATATATATATATATATATATATATATATATACTATGCAGCCTTTAATTCGTCCAATACTTCACTTGTAAGCATGCATAACATTAATCTAATATATTTTTCTCACCTTAGAGACACCACTAAATGAAATGGGAGAACAGGTAAGAATTTTCCGGATCTAGAGAACCTTGGTAAGCAATGAAATCATAATTAGAGTAATGCTGTGGCGTACTGAGTGTGATTTGATTTTTTAAGATGTAATAAAGAGGTATGAAAAAGTACCCAGAGGATCTCTTGGACTTGTTAATTGCGAGGCTCACATGCACTTTCTTTTGCTTTGTTGTGACTAATGGGCACAAATGCCACGCTTACAAGTATAAATTCCTCATATAAATTTAATCAAATTGTGAATGAATTTATGACACTGATTTGGACTAAAGGTTGTATGACAATGTTAAGGCAATTAATACCGATCCAGGGCTACATCATTTGATTTTAGCTATAAAATTTCTTATGTCTTATGTTGTACATTAAGAACACACAATTATGCTCTTTGCACGTATTATTTAATTTAAAATTGAGCAGTAGTGTTTTAAACTTGCATGGAACATGCCAAACGAAAAGCAATGTAATTGAAAATTTTAGCTGAAAACAGTGACACTCTTCTATTATTATAACTTGATAATGTCCATATTTTTAAACCTAGACAAAATAAAAAAACAAATTGGTCTATTCACATGAATTACTGATCCATTTGTGACAATATCTCCTCACTAGCTGAAATACATCAAAGAATATTCATTCCGTGCTGAGCATGAGAAGTGAGCTCAGGTTTGGATCTTGTGTTTGTAGCATATTGCATCCAATGAGCAACACGAGACTTCAAGAACACAAGACTTCAGCAATACGAGACTTCTATCTTGTAAGAAGAATTTAATAACTCTGGAGCAAATTTATTAAGACATATCAACTCTGATTCATTGTTTTAGGTACAGGAAAAACAGATGTATTAAATATGTAAAAATATTGTAATTGTTCTAGGTATCATTGAACTACTTGATCATGTTGTCGTCTTGAATAAAATTATGTCCTCTCAATCATCCTGGATAGGTTTTGAACAGTGAGCAATGTTAAATGTTTTCATTACACAACGGCATTACATCGTAAAGATAAGCATACCCAGTATTCAGTTTGCTTCGATCTGTTCGTTACAACATAAATTTAAGCATACCCAGTATGCAGCTCGATTCGATCTGTTCATTACATCGTAAATATAAGATTACCAAGTATTCAGCTCGATTCGATCTGTTCATTACATCGTAAAGATAAGCATACCCAGTATTCAGCTTGATTCGATCTGTTCATTACAACGTAAAGATAAGCATGCCCAGTATTCAGCTTGATTCGATCTATTCATTACATCGTAAAGATAAGCATACCCAATATTCAGCTCGATTTGATCTGTTCATTACATCGTAAAGATAAGATTACCAAGTATTCAGCTCGATTCAATCTGTTCATTACTTCGTAAAGATAAGCATACCCAGTATTCAGCTTTATTCGATCTGTTCAGTAAATATTCTGTGCCATAAAGGAATCTGTATGTTTCCATCATTCATGACTTTTTGTAGAAAATGAAAACAACTTATGCTTTTTTTAGGATATTGTGTGGCTAAATTCGCGCCTAATATAAGTAGTATTCTTCCGATTCAGAGGAACTGACGAACCCAATCTCATTATAATGTTCATAAAATGAAGAAAATATGTTCGCAACTTACTCATTGTAGAAATAACATACCTTTTGTAAAGTTTCAAGTGTCGAGGCTGAGATTTGCATGTTTCCTGCATGCTAATAGTTATTTTTACTCGGTTCATATTCTTTACTATAAAAACAGATATCGAAATGGAACACTCATTATCTTTTATATTACAGACACCTGACCTTGTAATTTCATATACAGTACACTTATTCCTCTTTTAGAAATGATTAAAACAGCTATGGGGCAACACGATCCATGAAAGAGGGGGTGGGGTGGGGCGTTTTATCCGTATCGTATAGCATTGACAATTTAACAATAGGCGGAATTAACAATATCTGCGAATCGTGAACTATTATATATCATGCATCTTTATACTATGTTGTTTCAAAACATACATACCCTGTTTTCTTTAGGTAGTTTCAGTTCAAAAAGCTGCACACAAATGTATTGAATATTTTACAGGAAGATGCCAAAAAAGTAATATTCTTGCATAAAAACCATGCGTGCGGCTGCATCCAACAATGGCCGCTATTCACAAGAACTGTGTAACCTGGATAATCTCGCTGTATAAAAACCAGGCCATTTTCTAGCGAAGGTGCGACATGATGGTTATGGGGTGTTTAACTCCATGGTTTCGTTTTGTCCCCCTCAACCCAAAATATAAATGATTATTAGGATTAGTGAAATGATAAGACGCAACTATGTTTCACATACACTTCTTGTTACGCGAACGTTGGCTGATCATGCTGATGTTAAAACTGGTTAAGTTTGCTTTTACACAGTTTTGCTGGGCCCCGAGTGGTCTAAAGCGTTCGCCGTTACGGATCACTGCCATCTCACCTCTGTCTGCGTGGGTTCGAGTCTAAGATTCGGCTAATGTAGTTATGTGAAAAAGCTTGCCAGTAGCTTCTCGTTGGTTGGTGGTTCTTTCTGGGAGTTTTCCCGGGTTATTCCTCCACCAATAATACTGGCCGCCATGTATAGCTTATCCTGTGCTGAAAAATGGTGTTAAACCCTAGAGCAACAACACAGTGAGATGTGTTTGATGATATAGTATTATTCAAGAAATGTCACATAATGTTTTGTAGCGCAAACCGTTTGCAAATATAGAGCATTTTTACTGAAAATTATATCACTAAATATCACGAGGTGTATATATTATAAAACGAAAGTACATATCAAACACATGTGGATTTCAAAGTACGTTATATTTGTTTGTGTCATTTGCTAATGTCATGCAAACAACATTAATTTCTCAACACATATTGGTTAGATATTCACAATGATAAGCATCCACCATTAAATTACTTAGTGGATAATATAAGGATGTTCACTAACTGAGCAGATATATTCAATGATTATAAGTAGTTAACTGTATGTAAGCTTGTTTTAAGAGCTAATCTCAAACAAAAAATCCGGATCCATTGAAATGGTTGCACGCTTACTGACATAAACTCTAAATATGTTACTGTTTATCTTCTGACGGATTCAGGCTGAATTTATAACATGAACTGAAAAATAGTTACAATATGTAACACATGAATAAGCTCTGAAAGACACCATACGTCAACATGACAGAATTAATCGTTAGATTTTAAATCATACTATCGTGCAATGAGTTTGGAAAATGTAACACTTTTTCGTCTGATAGCATTAGAGCATCACATGGAGCCATCATTTTAAAAGTTGGATAGGAAGGTACAGTTGTACAACGGTCTTCCAAATTTCGTTTCTGCTATAATTGGGTTCGTTTTGAAGAAACATAGTTAACACCATATTTCTTGTTGCTTTGAATAAAATATCTTTTTATAAATTTAGCCATTCATCTATATATATAAATAGTATAGCAGCAAATCGTTGGAACACCTGTCATCTTTCCGGATTAGGGATACATTTCACGAAAAGGTAATGATTATAGTATTTTTTAAATCACATTATTGTTAGCAACAAATGGAACACCAGCGAGTTGCCAATTGGTCTAAGCTTAGTTTGCATTATAATAATGTGTAGATGAGGGATGGGTAAAAGTAAGAACAAAATTATTATATAAAACTTTAAGAAAATAACTCTAGCTTTATTTTGGAGGTCATTTTGTCGATTGTTTGCTAAAGGAAAGCATTAAAATAAAATTACTTTCTCGACATCCGTATTCATCAATGATTGGTTGCGCAACGCCATTCATATCATAATCTTGACGTTCCTTAAAGTTTAAATAGTTGCACAATTAATACAAAAAAATATATATAGTGAAACTGAATATATGCATAAATATTAGGATATTGTGCCAGATACACAAAGTGGTTCAAACTATATAGGTTTCATTACATCCGTTACATTAGTTTCCTCGATTTCTGTATATGAAAAGTTGACAAGTAACCAATTATAAGAATTTGTATGCTTTCCTTTTGTACGTCATCTTGAGATTATAAATCGACCTTATTATGAAATATGCCTGTCTCATAAGATCTATAAAGCAGTCCTTTGATAATCAACAACAGGGGACTTGAAAACCTTTTTGCAAGTAATAATCCCACACAAATAGAACAACCGTTTTAGTGCAATTGTCTCATAGAGAATAGACAATGTTGCAGAAAAGCCCAAATAAACTGAACAGGAATGAAAACCAAAAACCTTAATAAATTATTAAAGCAATATTAGTATAAACGTTTCACTTTTTTAAAACGAGAAAAGACAGATTTGTCAAATGTAGGCTGTTTTAATAATTTGAACAATATAATTTTAACGTGTTGTTTGAATGAAACAAATTTAGAGAAATGTTATGTCGAATCCGATAGTGCCTTTAACACAATATTGGAATTACTGTATCCAATTTCCGGATAGAAACTTGTTATAGTGGTAAAGCATAGAATGTGTAATATAAAAATTACACATAGATAGCTTAATCGCAGGTTAAACAATTTCACATAGACCACAATTCAGATATTTTCAGAACAAGAAAATGTTCTGGGTAAAGGCATGCAATCGTACAGGCAACGTTGCACATATATCATAATATTTTATGCTAGATTAGAACATATTAATGTATAAAAGTATCATTTATCTAGGAAGAGTTATTTTCGCAAATAACAGAAATATTTCAAACACAATCTATTTAGTATTATGTGAGGCCAGGTAGCAATACATCCGTAAATTAGATCAATATAATTCCTTATATTCATAAAATACCCTTGTTCTAGCGTGTTGTCGACTTTATTAATATATTATGAAACGATAATGTATTGCGATGAGAAGATATCACATAAAGCTTGAAAGGAAAATATACATTTCAATCCTAATGTCAAGCAGCTGATATGGAGATTACACTTTTCATTGTCATATATATATATAGCATTACTTATCTAAATGGTGGTTATTAAGTGGCATAGATTATTTTAAACATGTCTGAGTTGCTTGAAAACACTTAATTTGTTAATTTGGTTTCTGGTGCGTCTGATAGACAGTCAACAAATATCAATTGCAGCAATGCGAATTTGTTCATCTATTTAGAAAGCGTTAGCTCTAAATTATTTGTAATACAAATTCCATTGGAAGAAATATTTATAACCTTGTTTAGCTCTATACCACTATATTAGTCGGGTATAAATTTCTTCCATTCACCATGCAATTACACAAAACAATGCGGACAATATTTGAGGAAGTCAACATTATTTAGTCCTTGGGTTTGTTTTTGTAGTCAAATTAGTTGCCTTTCAGAGTACACTTCAATTCGGTTACAGTGTGATTGTGTCTATGATATATAGGCAATTCATTTCACGCAGCTGGATCCTGATTCCCAAATTAACGTCGATCATATGAGTTTGCTTTTATGGTGGTCACAATGAAAATGTGAGTGTCCAAATATGAATGTAATTGTCTAGAAGAGGTGTACACATTGGTCAGGTCAAATTGTTATATCGGATTGGGGCCAATTAATCAAATGTAGCATAATGAACATATTGTCTGTTTGATTCTTGATTTACCGGTTCGCCAGTGCAGATTGCAGAGCAGGGTGATGGGTGGTGCTTGTTCTCTAATGTTGATATGTGCAGCCATGTTTCGACGTTATTAATATTTCTTTTGCAGATACAGAATCGAAGACAATATAAATAAATCACAATAATACACTTGAAAGTACCAAGGAATAATCATGTGTTTTGGTGGGATCAACCAAAATAAAGTTGCGCATGGAGTTGATGCATCTTAGTTGCAGATAGGCAGTCTTCGGTATGATCAGTACACGCGAGAGCTAAATGTCAGGACTATACGTGTTGTTTCGGTATTGCTGATACGCTTCAGCGAACCGTCACTGCCTTTGTCCTTAATATCTGGAATTAAATAGTCGAATACAATTCTGATTTTCTTTCTTTTCATGAGATGTTTCATTTGTTCCAAGATTATATATAATACTATTTGTGCATACATAGTGTTTAGAGAATCCGTCGCGGATGCGATAAGTCGTGGGTTCGATCCCCGACCGAGTCATGCCAAAGACTTTCATAAATGGGACTAATAGCTGCCTTGTTTGGCGCTCAGCATTAAGAGGTTAGTGTTAGGACTGGTTGGCCAGGCGTATCGATAATGACTGGGTGGGACATCATATTACATGTCTGCGGCATGATGCCCCAGTGCTAGACATCACTATAAACTGTCTCACTGCAGTCATCGTAGCGATATGACTGAAGAATTGTTTAAGCTACGTTAAAAGTCTTAATTACACCCACACA
This sequence comes from Unio pictorum, assembly GCA_030141615.1. NCBI lineage: Eukaryota > Metazoa > Mollusca > Bivalvia > Unionida > Unionidae > Unio > Unio pictorum. The sequence goes on from JARLTB010000369.1 coordinate 590,609, forward strand.
GACATTTGTACATACAGAGCAACAAAGGAGCCACCACGCACAGTGTAATTCATTGAGTAGGTTTAGGACTGATGGTATGTATTAAGCTCAGTTCTGTTCACGTGCATTCGTTGTTAAATTATAGCCTATAAAATGTAGTGTGTACGTCATAATATTAAATATTATTTTCCTGTTTGGGAATGTATCACACACAAATATATATTTATTTTTTAATTTCAGGAGCCGGACAAAAGTATGACATTACCCAATTGATAACGTGCTTGGCACATACAGCAGACAGTATTAGATTAAGTTTAAGGCAGACACATGATGGACGTCTAAAACATTCGTGGGATAAAAGTTAATAGTTCAATGAAGCTAAATTTATTTAAGAAGCCGCACAACGTGGAAATAGCTACAGATGGAATTGGAAATTTTCATCAGATGAACCAATGCATTGAGCTATCAGGGAGACCTTTTACATCATTATATTAAATTAAATAGTTCAGGAAACTGCCAAACTGAAACTATCAATTCCAAATTTGATATTTTAAACTAAATTTGAAGTTTTATGTTATGTTGTGTATATCGTACGTACAAGGCGATGTTGAAATCGGAGTGCTAAATGTTTCGAAAACAAAGCGATGCTGTTTGAGGTAATATAATTGAAGAAGAAATTAACACAAATGATCTCTTTCATATCGACTGATCCAGAACGTCTGAAGTTGCAATATATTGCTTTTTCATGGATAGTGTAACGTTTTACGAAATTTGTATTCTATTTTGTGTCAATAACATTACATCCGATACAGCCCGGTGGTTTATTGGATCAATTGTACCAGTGATACCCATTTTACAACATATTGACGTAATATGCATACTAAATTTAATCTGTGAGTTTAATCGTGTTCTTGAAATACCAACGATGATTTTGAAGAGTTGCATTCTTGACATGCGCCATTTAGGTTAAATCCTCCCCAGCAAGTTTTAAGTTTCCAATATGCAGTCAGCGCATCTTTACGATTTTGGTCTTAAAGCTGTTTATGTTATACTATTGTGGAGTCTGGATTTCTTAGTTTACAATTTGAAAGATATATCGGCTTGTTGCATAGGACATGTACGATAGTGTGGTGTTCTATATTTGCATCTCGTGTACTGTGAGACGAAGCTTTACAAAAGCACAGTAAAGCTAATACTTGATTTTAACTTGATGCCAATAGTTTCCAATTCAACCAATGGTTCATTTTTCATGCATATTAGCTATCAAACAGTGTGCATTGTAACGTAATATTTCTGTCAAATATATATGTTAGTCTATAAGACAAGAAATATATCTTGCAAATACATTTCTTCAAGTCATGTTTGTATATTTTGGTGTGTAACACCAATATTGTCAGATTTTCATTTCCAACGTGATTTTACTTTACATATTTGTACGTGCTGGAACTGCGTTTTCTCTTTCACTTACAATTAATTTTTTAAGTAGTTCTCTTCCTACCGTTATCTACCAGTTCCAGTATACAATACTGATGCTTGGAAATATTAAATTAGTTTTTAGTTGCATTGTAACCATACCGTACTTCAATCCACTATTGTACAGTTACATAAACTGTATTTTGGTGAACTCTTGTGGAATGTATCAGGCATTCCACGGCTTTAAAAATTACAGCTTGTTAACAGGTGTTTTATATTTTTCTCCACTACAAGTCTTTTGTTTTCAACACAATCTCTTACACACACATATGTAAGAATCTGAAATAGGCTTATTCAGATGGTGTACTTATGAAGCAAGACCACAGAATGAATTAGCAACGGGACACTTTGCATGTTTTTTTTCGTACAAATCGTATCCCAATTTATTTACACATTTCGCCCATGGGTCTAGTCTAAAAGAAACTTCCTGGGTCTTTCATACGAATTCATGAACTCTCCTTCCCATTCGACGATCCGCTCAGGATGGAATTTCAACTCTACGATGAATAGGTATGAACGACGTTATTACTAATAACACGAGATGAATAAAAACATTTGGGTAGGGGTGTTTATGGTCAAAAGAGGCATCTCAAATGGATTCAGCATTCTTTCTATTTGGCTCATGCTATATAATTTTAATCCTTTTGCGGAGGAAAAGGTATTATTTCGAAAAAATGACTACCAAAGGCTTGTACTTCCAGTTGCCGGTTTGTTGAGACCGGAATCAATTCTCGTAAATTGATAGCGAATACAAAGTAATCAATAACACATATGGCAAAATATTTTGGGGAATTCTATTTAATAGTTGATGTAACTAGTGCCCAATTCAAGTATTACACTTGATTGCTTCCTGACTGTATATGCCGATATCGTCGTTCCTAATGCTGCGGATAGAACATTTCGTATATCCACAACCAATATTTACCTTTGATACTAATTAGATTTCGTGAAGTTGGAGGTTCCCTTTCCATGGACAAAGTAGTATAATATAATAAACTCATACAGTTATTTATAACTCTAAATAAAATCACCATTAATGAGTTGCAATACATTATAGGGTTTCTTAACATTGTGTTCACAGAAGTTTGGCCAGGACCAGGTTGCCTTAGGTGATACATCAACTTGACAATGGGCAACAAAAAACCGAATCAAACTAATTAGAATAAAAAGAGAGTTCAATGCAGTTCTATGGGCCTGGGAAACATTTGGTTCTGGGTTAACAGTATATCAGTGTTCTTAAATGATATTTAGATGACTTCTGACTCGTTGAACACAGACGCCTATTCATCGTTCGTATATGATGTGGTCCTAGGTACACATTGGTTATGTCGACTTTGAGATAGAACATGGGCATAACGAAATATAATGCTTTCATAATTTTGTATTCAATCATTCGAGCTGTTTAGGTCTTTGGAGGTCACTTTTCTAATAAATGTATATATTTCCATACTGACAATCAGGCATTATTTGAAAACATGAACAAGCAGTCACCTAAAGACACAAAACTCATTCGAAATTTTTACTCTCTTGCCTTTAATTAAATATCTTGCTCAAGGCAAACCATGCAAATGATTTTTCTAACAAACTCGCCAATGCTCTTGCTCATCAACACGTTTCTAATATGCATCTTCCGAATACAATTTTGTTTCTGGAGTAGGCTATGTGCACACACTTCTTCAGCTTTCCTTATTACAAAATACATTCAAATCATCCACAAAGTAAATGGCATGATGTTTGTTAGCGACGTGAAATATATGTATCGATAAGCTTACAGTGTAAATGATGCATATAATTTCACACCATTTCAGGTGAATGTATTTCAACCATGTTTTCATTGGATTTTACAGCTTTCCTTAGGATAGGAGAGATAACAGTGGTAAGATAATTGCACATCACAATAATAATTTGATACAATTATCTCAAGTCACTTTATCTCACAAGCGTCTTTCAATCACTGTTTGACAATTTCAATCACGGCTCGGGTCATTTAAACCGTGTGCACGTCGCTGCCTAACAATATCATGCGATATATCCGATATCTCATTTACAAGCGAGCCTAACTCACTGAGAAAGCACTCCAAAACCATTGTTATGTACCACAGTGGGTAACCAATGTCGAGGGAAAAACTTAGTACAGAACTTAGGAGAGCTCTTTGCTTTTAGGGCTTGTTTAATAAACAAATAATGAGGACTTTGTATAGCGTCTAATCTTTAGATGCTCTGAACGCTTTACAACATCTATAGTGATATGACTACAATAAAGACAAGCAAAAAACACCATGAAATTTGAAAATATAAAACATGCTGAAAACATTAAGGTACAAAAATGTATTATATCTGTAGTCGAAAAATATGAGTTTTACGAGCACTCTTAAAAGGGAGCACTGTGTCTTTGTGTATAATTTCAATGGGCAATGCGTTTCACATCGCCGGGCCCTGGTGTGCAAAATAACGTTGTCCACATGACTTCGTTTTTATAGTGGGAACAATGAGTTTACGATTGTAAGACGAGGAGCGTAAGGTTCTTGCTGGTGTATACACAAGTTAAGACCGGATATTGTTGTTGGACTGGAGTCTGTCAGTGAAACGTAAAACAGAGAACATATTTTGTGTTTGATTCTATATGGAATGGATAGCCAGTGTAGGGTGCAGAGCAGTGGTGAGGTGTGCTCTGATTGAGGTACGCAAAAGATGATCCGAGCAGTTGTGTTGTGAACGTTGTGAAGTTTCTGGAGTAGATATTGTGAGGAACCAGACATAATTGAATTATAATAGTCCAGTCCAGAGAGTACTAATGAACACACTAGTGTTTTAGTGGCATCATCTGAAAGATATTTGGGAATGGAACTGATGCATCTCAGCTCAAGATATGCAGCCTTATATATGTTCATGATATGTTGGTGCAATGAGAGAGTACTGTCTAGAGTAACATCTAGGTTTCATGCTGACTGTGTGAAATTATTGTTGGTGTTGCTGATATTTATTGTCTGAGGTAAAGGATGTGAATGAGAAAGTCTTTGTGTTGTGATCAGAATAACCTCAGTTGCCGCTTGTTCCATGTCATCCATGATTTCACATCCGAAATGCACCTCTCTATTCAGTGCATGGTGGCATCAACTTTAGTTGGGTGCTTAGACTTGTATATTTGGATGTCATCAGCGTACAATTGATGTGACACTGGTTGATGATCTATGACACTTGAGAGCGGTTGAGTGTATGTAATGAAGAAATACAGGTCCAAGAACAGACCCCTGTGGAACTCCACAACATAGATCAACTGGGGTGGAGTTGATTCCATTTGCAGATACAATGCGTGTCCTGTTGACTAAGTACCACTTGAACCTCTGTAAGGCTGTATTGTAAATGCCACATATATGCTGGAGACGGTGAAGTAATATAGCATGGTCTATTGTGTCAAATGCTGCAGACACATCAAGAAGGGTGAGGACTGTAATATTTCACTTTCCAAGCAGAGAGAATGTCATTAACTACTCTCAGAAGAGTAGTTTCACTACTAAGGCAAAGGTGATATGCAGATTGTACATTGCTAAAAAGATTGTTTAAATTCAAATGAGATACAAGTTGGGTTAAAACAACTGTTTCTAAGATTTTCGATATGAACGGGAGATTAGAAACTGGGCTGTAGTTCTTTAAATTGTTTTGGTCAAGTGATGGTTCTTTCAGCAGAGGCTTTGCGATGGCAGTTTTGATTTGAATTTTCCCGATGAGAGAGAGGTATTAATAACATCATTTAGTGAAGGCAATATTGGGTCTTCGATTTCAAGCAGCAGTGATGTTGGAATTGGATCAAGGTCACAAGACTTTGGTGCACTCCGTACTAAATCAATAGAGACATGTTTAAATGCTCCTAATTGTTGTCGCTGACATTCCGTATTATATTTGTATGGTGACGAGTAAATTGAACTTGTGTTAAGCGCATCTCTAATGGTTTGTACTTTGTCACAGAAGAAATTTGCAAATAGGACCAGAACGTCTACTGGAGAGAAGGTAGTTGGAAGTGGTGTACATTTGTTCCTTGACATTATTTTTGTTAGTAATCTCGAAGAGCTCCTTGCAGCTGAAACTCCGTGATCTTAGTACTGTAGTAGGATAATTTGGCCAAATGGACTATGTTTGTGACGTTCTTCTTAGCGGCTTTATATATTTGTTTATAAATAGTGAGTCTGGTGGAAAGCCAAAGCATCTCTGCTTTACGGCGATGTCCATTAGCAGTGCGAAGCTGGTCCCTATTACTGCTATGCCATCGAGAAAACGTTTTTGACTGATATTCTGCATTTGGTGGCTGAGGCGTTTTCTTCAAGCAATGAACGCAGGCAGTTATCGAGTTGGTCTGCTGTAGGATGTAAGTAAGGTTTTAGGTTTTCTTGGATGTCATGCATTAATTTGGTTTTATTTATCATACGGAGGTTTGCCTTAGTAGCAAAAAAAGGTGGAGGATTTATCAAACCATTTAAAGTCAAATAGCTTCAAAATGGGACCGCCACTGAGGCAGACAGAGAAGGTTCCAGTTTCAGCCAAGTAACGGAATAGAATTGCTTGAAATCAGATGAAATTAATAAGTACATATGATTAGGCAAATGTTTTTAAGCTTGGATTATTTAATTCCCATTTCAAAAAGATCGATATTATGTCGTATGTGCAACGTTCTCTTTCAGGTATTGTGGTTTTTTTATACAATGGTCCCTGAGCAACGATCTTGCTTAGCTGGGACGTCGACATACAATCTATCCAAATTAATATGTGTCTACCTGCGCGTTCGAGCTCCTAACGTATTATGATTTTCTAACAGCACCGGAAGATCAACAGAGTATTCAGAAAGTGCGTTGATCCGCTTCAATGTTTCTTCCTAAACCGAATCACATTCTGGATATAGAGTAACTTCAGGGGAGTATGATGATGCTCTACTGGACATCGTCCAAACAAGAATACCCGCTGAATATAAATTGGTTCTAGTGGGTGAAATGCTCTCCAAATCCAGATAAGATCACCCTAGACTCTCCATGTTAGGCAAATATTGATTTCGCTCTTTGTTTTAAGCCAACGCCCAGTTGCTGGTATATTTTGATTTTTCCGGTGACCAATGCGTGCGTTTTGTAATCCAAATATTGGATTTATTTAAACATAATAACGCACAGACTCGAAGATGCAAACAAATTATACAATGATACAAATAAAGTATACAATGATACCAATAAATGATACAACGATACATAAACCCCAGAGAAATATACAAAAAAGATGAATACAGTTCACTCACGTAGTAAACAATGCAGGATTACTCATATAGTAAAAATGTATACGCTCAAGTAGCGAAACTATATATGAAAATAATAAAGGGACAGATAACGACTTATCTTTCCAGTCCCAAAAGATATACTGGGTTTCGCAAACCCATATTAGCCCACGGCTAACAAATTACAAATAAATAGATATAATCGACTATTAGTATACAGCTCCACAGCGGATACAATTAAACTTCACAATTTCGAAAGACCCCGGACACTCGGAATACTACGAAACATTAGACCCTCCAGACCCTCCAAATATTAGACCCTCCGGACACTCTGGTCATTTAGACAGCTCTACAGCTGGGTCACTCTTGACATTAGACACTCCGGACGCTAGACACGAGACACTCCTGCACATTAAACAGCTCTGAATTCACCAGTGAATTTAAACACAGCTCCCGACGTTTGACAGCTCCGGACACCCCGGACGTTTAACACCCTCGGATCAATAGCTGAAAATATTCCCGACACCGTGTATTAACTTTGATACAGACATAACGTAATGACGTTATACACAGTAAATTATAAAGACTATATTATTATCACAATTTCAAAATAACAGGTTCTATAGTAAACCTTCCCTGTTCGATAATGCTGATAGTAAACAATTCTATTTTTAAAAAAAAATATAGCTTTACATTACCAATCTAAATGCCTTGAAAACAAGAGTAGAAAATGTACGCATTATGCTGTATAAAAACTATATAACATACATGCAAAGGTAAATATAGTAATACTAAAGCTATCACTCAGTATCAAACATGTACCTACCCCTATAGCTAAAGTTGTGCAAATCCTCACTCGGATCAATGGCCCTACAGCTACAGTCCTTTAAACCAGCCGCTTGTTGACAAAACCATTAGTAATGTGAAGACCCTTCACATATAGTATAGTATTTATACATTTTCGTTCTCCGTATCGAGAACACCCTGCACGTGCGGCATAGAGCGAATTGTACTCCGGATTCCGAAGTACAACTGCCCATATATATCAATCACCCTCAGGTATCGTTGCACACGATAAACGAAACTAGAGTACATGTATTTCCTGAATAAAAACTACATCATTCCGTGACAAATACTTTAGATCAAAATCTTACTCAGTGTCTACTACAGTCCATAAATAAGAAATATTATCTTAAGTTTGACTAATTTAATTAAATAACAAATACTATCTTAAGTTTGACTAATTTGACTAAATAACAAATATTATCTTAAGTTTGACTACATCATTCCGTGACAAATACTTTAGATCAAAATCTTACTCAGTGTCTACTACAGTCCATAAATAAGAAATATTATCTTAAGTTTGACTAATTTAATTAAATAACAAATACTATCTTAAGTTTGACTAATTTGACTAAATAACAAATATTATCTTAAGTTTGACGAATTTAACTAACTAACAAATATTATCTTAAGTTTGACCAATTTAACTTAACAAATACCATCTTATATTTGACTAATTTAATTAAATACGTCTTGGACAGTTGTACAGTAGAGTTAAACCTGTTTTCTCCAAATCATCGCATATTTTGTTTATAGATTTTTCTTCAAATACATATTGAGAAACAGCGTATTTTGAAAGTCAGATTTTAGGATGAGGATCATCCCGATGTGTTGTGTAGATATGCATTAAAGCTTTTATATGTTTCATTATGTATTAAATTTCGGATTAAACGACATGAGTGTTTTAAATAGGCATGTTACAGAAGAAAACTGTTCAGCATTTTTAGACATCTGGAAGAATTAAGAACAATGTTAATGGCTCAATCAGTGATTCTGCAAATTTGTAATAACGGTCTTAACCAAACGTTTCGAGAAATTGTCCAAGAAAACAATAGTCTCAGTGTAAACAATTCTGGAGGAAACGTTTGCTGTACGACAACATGGATGATTAGATGGACGAATATTTGGAGTAATGAAGTGCTTGATGTAGATATGCGACAAGAAATTATGCATAATGCGTTGATCGAGTTCACCTTAGATAATACCGAAAAATAACTATTCATTTTTGCTATGGTAGAAAATGAGAAAGTTATAATATAGCAAAGCAAAATCAGTTCCCACACTGGTATGAGGTTTCTTTCAAACAATGTTTAAAATAGTAATGTTAAAGAGTTCTTTCCATATATTGGTAATTGGGCACCATTAAAGATAACATTAATATATTCTGGAAAGTTAAATATTACCTTTTACTATTGTGATGAATTCCGTAAGATAAATGTCTTTTTTCAACGACAGGTATAAATCAAAATCTGTCTGAAACTTGTAATTATCAATATTAAATACTCGAACAGGGTACGTAAAACAAGTTTTTATTGAACTATACCGTGGTACTTTTGAACATAGATACGAATAGATTCCATTAATTGTTTGAGCTTCAAACAGTCCCGTTATTCAACCCACCCATAAGCGTCGTCATATTTTATACAGAAACCTTCATAGCCCCGATGATAATCTATACTGTCCTTCCTGGTATCCCACTAACTTGCATCAGATAAGATTTGCATTATATGCTATCTTGAAGTATCCGTCCATAACAGTCCATCTCTATATGCAATGAAGAAAAACCCCCGTGAGATAAATATAACCTAACTGATGCATGACATCCAAGCAAATCTAACAACGTGCTTGCCTACTACAGCAAGTAGAACAAACGTGGTTACTGCCTGCGTTAATTAGATGTTAAAATGCCCCAGGTACCAAGCAGAGTATCAAATCAAAAGTATTCACAGTGGTATGACAGTGATAAAGACCAGCATCGCACTACAAAAACAGACCTCCGTTACGCTAAGATGATTTGGCTTTCATTCCAACTAACAATTATAAGGACATCTATGAAGATGCTTAGAAGACCGTCACAAACGTAGTCCATGCAGCGAAATTAGCCCAGTGAAGTATTAAGATTACGGAAAGTTCCAGCTGCAAAGCGCTTTCAAGATTAGTAACAAGCTGATGTCAAGCTAATGTGAAGGAGCAAATGTACACCACTTCCAAGTACCTTTTCTCCTGTCGATCGTACGGAAATGTCTTCCTTGACAAGGTACACACAGTTAGAGATAAGTTTGACAACACAATTTCAATTGACTCATCGTCACCATACAGTTGCGATACATCAATTTGACGACAACCGTTAGCAGTATTTGAACCTCTATCTATCGATTTAGTATGTACAACTGTGAGGAAGAGAGCACCAAAGTCATGTGAACTTGGTCCGTTTCGATCACCACAGCTGTTGGAGTGCTTGCATCCAGTTTTGTCTTCATTAGCTAATGTTAGCAATATATCTCTTTTATCCGGAGAATACTTATCATTTTTCGAACTTTAATTGTAATGTCTCTGCTGAAGAAACGAACACTCGACCATAACGAACTGTGGTTCAGGTCAGACTTAGTCAACCGGACAAAACGGTGTCCGCAAATGGAATACACTCTAGCCAAGATGATCTATGTTGTGGTGTTCTACAGGGGTCTGTTCTTGAACCTGTTTTTCTTCATTCTATCTAGTAAGCCGTTCACAAGTGTCATTACTGATCATCATCAAGGTTCTCACCAACTGTACCGAGATGACGCTCAAATATACAAATCTAGCTACCCAACTAAAACTTCAAAAAGTTATTTAAAAAAACGCAAATCGGATCTTGCTTAGATTACCACGATCATAGCATACCTCCTCGCTGATCTGTACCCTACAATAGCTATCCATTCAATCCAGCATCAGACACGAAATTTGCTCTCTGTCCTACGTTTTACGTCCTACACACCAGCAAGATACTTACTCCGCTCTCCTGACAATAAACACTAAATATTCCCACTATGAAAATTAAGTCATACGGACCAAAGTTATTTTGCATACCAGGGCTCAGCAACGTTACACAAATTATCCATTGAACTTAGACACAAAGACAATGATCCTATTCAAGAGTGCTCTTAAAACGCACCTATATGGAATGCAAGAACAAAGGTAAGGCACTAATAATGTTTGCTACCTTCAATATTTTCAGCATATTTTCTACTGTCATGGTGTTTTTTTTAATCCGATCAACACATATTTATTTCATGCTATAAGTGTTTTCTAATGTTATAAAGCGCTTAGAGCATCTAGAGACTATGCCCTATGCAAATTCCTCATTCTTCTTCTTCTTGTCTTCTTATTATTCTTCTTCTGAAATGTTCGTTTGGCAATAACTGAAAAAATATATTGCTCCTTATAGAAAAGATAAATTTACACCATCTTGTATCCAGCATAGTGTTTATATAAAAAAAAATTCTTGAGATAAAGTAATATATAATATTTCACTTTGAACGATAATTGCACCCATTCCCGAATCCCAAAAATGTAATGGTCAGTACTTTATAATAAGTTAACATGTTATGCCTGGGTTGATTGTTGTAAAAGTTGTAATCTAAATATATAATAAATGTGACACCCTGTGAAAACCATTTTGCTGATATTAGGGAAATAGATGATAAAACTAGGAAGTGTTGACAATGAGGTCTACATTCTGGTAGCTACATTACAGATGTAACGCGCATGGAAAGTATATGTGTAATGTCATGAGTCTGACAAAATATTTATTAGAAGGGGCCATTATCCATAAAACGCACTTACTCAACTGAAACTAAAAAAATTGTGAACTTGAGAAATTACATAGAAATCAAACTGTAATAGAATGCTGGTATGCAAATCACAGGATACTTGTCAGTCTCAGGAAGGACAAGAGGTACTGTAAACACGTAAGCATACGCTAGTGTAACGTAATCGAGCTGACCCTTTGAGACTGGGCAGGGTTTTAAGAAATAACGAACATGTTCGTGAGTGACAATGAAAATTTATTAAACACTCACACTAATAACACGAAAATAACAAATATAAAGGCATGTGATATGAAGAAAATACAAATAGGAAATAGGATTTGACTACTATATCAAACTCGTGTAGTCAAATACTTGTTACATACTTCATATAACTTGATGTAGTCAAATACTTGTTGCAAATTTCATATAAACTTCATGTAGTCAAATACTTGTTGCAAATTTCATATAAATTTCATGTAGTCAAATACTTGTTGCAAATTTCATATAAACTTCATGTAGTCAAATACTTGTTGCAAACTTCATGTAGTCAGACACTACTGTCATTACAAAATATATGTAGTCAAACACTACTGTTATTACAAAAATGCATGTAGTCAGACACTACTGTTACTGCAAAATACGTGTAGTCAAACACTACTGTTATCACAAAGTCGATATCACCACAAGTCTATCTCCGTGTTGACTCGGCCTGCTTTCCGGTACGGTCACTATACCCTCCAGACATGTACCTACACGTTGGCACTGAACTGGTGGTTTAAATTAGTAATGGTGCACCAGACGTCATAATATTCACAAGCCCATCCGGCTATTCATACCCAGCGAGCTGAATAGGGAAAAGAAACAACTTTCCCAAAAGTCTGCTTTGTTTGTAGCTGTTTTAATTGCAACTACTTTAAAATATGCAACAGTAACGAATGGATTAACATACCCGCCTGAAATAAGACGTAGGAATGGTATGCATTTAAAAATAAAAATACGTTCTGCTAAGACATTACAACATACATAGCATGTTTTCTACATTAGTCATAGTAGCGACCAGATAAAATTATCTCGCTACCAAATTGCATAGGTCATACCCTCTTAATAAATTGAAATAAAAGTATGATAAAACAACGTAACCACATAATACAACAATGAACGTATTTTACGAAACTGAATATTAATTGTAAACCAGGGAAAGAGTTGATTAAAGAAACAAAACTCACCCAACTATTTCGCTCAAACTAAGCTCATTTACAGCTTCTCTCTATAGTGGTTGTGTCCTGCTATATTTCTACACGACACGATATATATATATATATATATATATATATATATATATATATATATATATATATATATATAGACACAAAGAAACAATAGTTTGACCCAAGAAGCACATTATCAACATATCAAGATTGACACATACAAGCAGATGTAAAATAGCATCTGAAATCCACAAGAGACATCTGTATTTCCAGTGTCAGACCAAATAATATATTGTACTAAGGAGGTTACAAATACGTGATATTGTTACAACTGACAGAAAGATTGGACGCAAGTATGCAGGAGAAAGACGAGAACAAATTATTCAAGTATCAGTCACGGATGAATGAGTGCTGACATAATGCACGAAAAGTCAGGAATCTGATGGAAATATGATGCCATGGCTTTGTATAAAACACACTTTTGCATGTTGTGTCACTGTGTTAGAGGAGATAGTCGCAAGACGCTAGTCAAAACGTCTTGTAAAAAGGGCGAGGAAGTCTCGTATCTGATTTTGCGGAAGAGAGAAGACCGATGAAATATATAATCTATTTCTAGCTTAGCGTGTTAAACTGAGTCGGCACACTCTTGTATAGTCTTGTGGAACAGTGTCATAATGTTCTAGGAAACGTTATCCTCCCCTGATGATGGAACTTTTTGCATTGCAAATACTGCATTCATAGACACAATTATATATCTATGGCAAAGCAATGCATCAGATGATAGTGTTCTTATCCTTTTTTTAATTTTACACACAACTGGCACGCCTTGAGTAACTTGTAAAATTGTTTATTTTTAATGATACCAGATAGTAACATCAAATCAACCTTTTATAACTATGAAAATTTGTAAAATAAATGTGTTAGAGAACATCTTGCTACCATGACATATACAATATTTCATAAATATATCCTAACATTGTACTGCACCATTTCACAGTGTGTTCCTTAGCGAGATTATAATAAAAACTTAATTAGGAAACAAGAAAGAAAAAAATAGCAAACTCTAACACAGTCTATTCTTTTCTGTAATATCGCCCTGAGTTCCTGTTAATATTTCGCAAGGATTTGGACAGCCTGAACATAGTACAACGATCTTCCATAAACAGATTTTCTTTTGGAATGGAAACGTTAGATTTACCTATATAAGATCTACTTGAACCATACCATTGCAATGGCGAATCAAAAATCAAAATTCCCGTTGATAGATAATTAAGAGTGAGTTGTCAAATTCTAAAATTATACTCATTCTGGTCCCTAATTTTCAAATGACACTTTTTACCGACATTAAGACCCATTTACCTACGGACTTAGCTAATTAGATGTAAGGAACAAATATCTGTACATTTTATACATGATTTCTATAGATTGATTACCATTAAGTTTGAAACAAACACTCAATGTGAGTACTTAGGAAAGCAGTATTACTCCAGGATCTATGCAAGTATGTATCTCGTACACGTCCAGACTATAGAAGACATATGTGTATGAAAGCAAACAAAAAAAGAAAACAAAAAAAACCCCAGCTGGATGTATTCTTAATGCCTTACGTTATTCCCTGACAAAATATCAATAGCGGTTTGCGGCGGGTACTGTACGTTTGATTTTCAGTACCCTCTCTTCAAACCTGATTTTCTTTCTGAATTTTGAAAATATCTTAATTCAGTAAATACATTTAAAACATGAATCTTGCGGAAAGGAACAATTCATAGCATACAAGTTTACTATGACTAAATTTAGTATTATATGCTCATTTTATCAACCCACATCCAGGATACCACATGCATATAGTACAAAAATATACGAAAACAAGATACACCTGTTTTGATATAATGTGCAAAACTGACTCTGCTTTTTTTTCTTCTCAATTTCGCCCCAAATGTGAAAACAGAAACAAAAGAAGAAAAATAGTGACGTTGGATATGGTCCGAATGTTCTACGTTCACACAACATAAAATAACAAAAACACTGTTTCCAGAGAGTATTTCCTATTTGGTTGCATTTACCTTTTCTTTGGACGAGTTTGGATTTATTTATTTTGAAAATCGGTCCCTCAATAAGTAAAGTAAAACAATAATCTAGTGGAATGAAATACATAAGTACTCTTTGTATGATTATATATTAGAAAAGGAGCTATATCCGAAGTAGGAGAGAAAAGGCTCTCAGGACATTCGTGTAATTTCCTATACTTCTGCATATGTTAAAAATAAAGCAAGTGTAACATAGAGTACGATGCTGATAATATGGGAATAACACATGTTTAACTGAAAGGACTTGACACATCATGAGATACCAAACAAAGAGAGTACATAAAAAAGTAGATTATGATCTATCATTGTTTAGTTGCTAATTAATATTAGGTTTCGCATCAAAGAAATTAAATTATTAATTAATTAAACAGACAAAAACTTATATATTTTTATATATGCCTAATGCAGCCATACATCTGACAGTTATTATAAATATACATTGTATTATCCTGTCACCTTAGAATGAATCAAATTACGAGTATGATAAAAGTCACACACTTGTAAATATTTATGTGCGAAAACACATTTACTTCCCAACGTGGGATTCGTTCGGTAGAAGGCACCGTCTGATATTTGTTCAATACATTCTATGTCATCTATGTTAATAGGTATATATATATATATATATATATATATATATATATATAGAGAGAGAGAGAGAGAGAGAGAGAGAGAGAGAGAGAGAGAGAGAGAGAGAAACCACCGTTATTATTAGTGAACGATTTACCCAGTGGTTACTATAAATAGTTTCTGTTGGTTTGTTACAGTATTTCATATCATTGAGAACAAAGTGCACGTATAGTCGCATTACTGAGAATGCTTTAAATATTTGTAAACCGTCACGAATACGTACTACTATCATAATCAATAGGAATCTTATAGAAAGCGATGTGTCCTGATATATTACTTGGATTCAATAAAAATAGTGTTTTTTTGTCGGGGTAAGCTAAGCGGGGCATACGTGTTTATACCGTCTTAATCTATATACATATGCAGGAGTGTTGATGAACCCGCGGAATATATATATATATATATATATATATATATATATATATATATATATATATATATATATATATATATATATATATATATCAACACTCCTGCACCCAAGGTAGATGAGGTATGTATTGTTATTAGAACAGTAGGGCAAGTTCGGTACAGCGCATTACCGCAAATCGACAAAAAAAAGTAAGCTCTATGTTAGCCACCATAACCAATTCGACTTTCAAACCATGCCAGTCAGTTACCATGATCTCTTACCAAGTACAAAGTATATGTTGGTACAGTTGCTGGGATTCCCAATTACAAATATTAGTGGTATCAGAAAGTTATTCCTGATACATATATAACCAATCTATTATAAGTGAATGAATTACCCAGTGCTTACTATAAATAGTTTTTCTTGGAATTTCAGATCATATCTGTTTATTGAGAACATATTATAAAATTATATAAATAGTCGCATTATTTAATATGATTCTAATATTTGTAAACCGTTATTGGCTTTTGTCGGTAAAACTATGCAGAGCATGGTAGGTTACATATACTAAATCTAGATTGATTTTGCGCCAGTGTATCAACACTCCTGCCTGCAAAGTTGATATTTCGATGTTATTGCAAGTTCTGTACAGCGCATTCTCTGCAAATCGCCAAAATATAATCGATTTGTTCATTAGCCACCACAACGACCAAATGAGAAATGCAAAAGACTTCGAAACGTACGTGCCAGTCAATTATACAATGATTTGTAAAAGGTTATCGATGACACTGAGAGGGCATATATACTTTGTGTTTAATCGGAATGTCCATCTAGATATAGCATCTTTTATTAATATCTTTATCGTCAGTATTTAGTCATTATTTAAGTATGCAACTAGATTTAAAATGGTAAGTAAACGTATACTATTATTATTTCATTGTTTTACTATCAGCGCTTTCAAAACACGAGTCTTAGTTAATCTTAAAGCACCAGAAGAAACATTTATTGAATAAATGATGAGATATCCGACCAATACAGTGTCCATTATTGATATATATATATATGTAACTCATTCGAAAAGTTATATCATTTTCCCATTAGTATGGAGTGTTCTGAAATTATTTGTAGTATTAAACGTGCTGATGTGCCCATTATATTGCTGTATCACAGCCATTTAATCCAGAATGTCCTTGGGATAACTCAAAAAGATTTTTAGAAAAGCCATGTTGCCAGAAATGTCAATAGTCTCTTTGCAAATCCTCCGAATAATTGAGAAATAAATAAGTTCATTTTGAATTGTATATTAAACGCAGCGGAACAAAGGAGGAATGCCACTTTGTGTTTACTTTAGAACCTAATGTATAATCGAAAAACACAATACGACGACCAGGACGTTAATCATTTTCCAATCAAATTCGTAAATTGGATCTCGTTTAGAACATTTAATTGATAGATTTTGAACTTAAAATATAATTAAACAAGTTATTTATCCCATGCAAATACGACCAAGAAACAGTCCCCCCTTTATGGATCCGGATAGGGGAGAGAGAGAGAGAGAGAGAGAGAGAGAGAGAGAGAGAGAGAGAGAGAGAGAGAGAGAGAGAGAGAGAGAGAGAGGGAGAGAGAGATGTTTGGAAATATACATTAATGATATACGGAAAAGCAAGGTAAGTAGGTGTGGAAGGAGCAAATGCAATATCAATAATTAAGAACACAGGTATGCATGCATATGAAAGAATTCAGTAACTCTTTGAAATATGATATACAATTATATTAATAAAGAACAGGTCCATCAATTTTTAGAAGCAGGCTTTCAAAGTGGGGTCTTATAGGTACACGATATGGTAGGATGGGATCTGGCAAATAATTTGTTTGATATATTTGGCCTTATGGTAAGAAGTGCACTCACTATGCAATAAAGAGAAACTGGAAACAACATTTCTGTTCAGTATACACTGACTGTCAGTTCTTATTAATTGTGACTCCTCACTAAGATGGTAAATTTCTATGTGTGGTTTACATCCAAATTGAAAAGGCACGTGCTAGTGAATGTTGATGGCAATTTATATTATTAACATAAACCATTTGACCACAAGCTCAATGAGGTCGGTTAATTGCCTTCCACAATTATTTAAAGTGACACCATGTCCCGCTAATATCTATCTATGTATCTATCTATCTATCTATCTATCTATCTATCTATCTATCTATCTATCTATCTATCTATCTGTCTGTCTGTCTGTCTGTCTGTCTGTCTGTCTATCTATCTATCTATCTATCTATCTATCTATCTATCTATACATACATCTAATTTTTTTTTATCTCTTCTACTGAGTATAATTCTACGAAAATGAATTGTTCTGATAACATGTATATGTTAGCAAGTTTAAATCGTTAAACATATAAACATATCGAGAAAATACGTCCAAAACAAAGCTAATGTGCGTATTAGAGTGGTATCATATGTTGAAGATTATAATTTGTTAGTAAATAATGTCTGTAAGTGTTGCAATTATAGTAAATTTTTCTATACAAAATCATGCTACACAAACTTTATATATATATATATATATATATATATATATATATATATATTACTTTGCAGCTTTGAATTTGTCCAAACCTTCACTTGCATGCAAGCACAACAAGATATAACTTTGTTAATATAATATTTTTTCTCACCGTAGATGTACCGCTAAATACAATGGAATAATGGGTTTGAATTGTTCAGAGTTATGGGACCTTGGTAAGCAATGAAATCATAACTAGAGTAATGTATTAAAACTTACCCAGAGTATCTCCTGGAAATGTTATTTGCGAGACGTACATGCACATTTTTTTGCTTTAGTGGCACTAATGGAAAGAAATGCCACGCTTACAATTATAAATTCCTCCTATAAATTTAATCATATTGCGAATGAATTTATGACACTTATTTAGGCAAGAGTTTGTATGGCAATGTTAAGGCAATTAATACCGATCCAGGGCTGCTTCATTTGATTTTAGTTATAAAATTTCTGATGTTTTATGTTTGACATTAAGAACACAAAAGTATGCTCTTTGCACATATTATTTAATTGAAAATTGAGCAATATTGTTTTAAACTTGCATGGAGCATGCTACGGCCAAACGAAAAACAATGTAATTGAAAATATTAGCTGAAGCTATTAACACCTTTCTATTATTATAACGTGATGACGTCTATACTTTTAAACCTAGACAAAAAAGAAAACAAATCGGTCTTTTCACATGAATTATTGATCCATTTGTGACAATATCTTTTCACTAATTGAAATATATCAAAGAAACTTCAGTCCATGCTGAGTATGAGAAGTGAGATCTTATGTTTGGATCTTGTGTTTGAAAGCATATTGTATCAAATGAACAATATGATATTGTAAGAAAAGTTCAATAACTCTGGAGCACATTGATTGAGACATATCAATTCTGATACATTGTTTTAGGTACGTGAAAAACAGATGTATTAAATATGTGAAACTATTGTCATTTTCAAGTTATCACTGAACTACTTGATCATTTTGTCCTCTTGAATACAATTATGTGTTTTCTCAATCATCCTGGAAAGGTGTTTTAAAAAACTGTGAGCAATGTTAAATGTATTCATTCAACACCGACATTACATCGTAAAGATAAGCATACCCAGTATTCAGCTTGATTCGATCTGTTCATTACAATATAAATATAAGCATAGCCAGTAATCAGCTTGATTCGATATGTTCATTACAATATAAAGAGATAAGCATACCCAGTATTCAGCTTGATTCGATCTGTTCATTACAATATATAGAGGATATTTGCTTGAAACGAGTGAATAACGGATATATTTCATCGAGTGGATGAAAAACTCAGTATTTTCACGAGTGGCGAAGCCACGAGTGAAAATACTAAAGTTTTTTATCCAAGAGATGAAGTGTATCCGTTATTCACTCGTTTCAAGCAAATATTCTTTTTATTTTATGCTCACATAAATTTATATAGAAAATAAAAGGGAATTAAGTATGTTCTGACCCAAAAATATAGTTCCTGTAGTGAAAAAATATTGTTATTTTTTCACTGTTATTTTTTCACTTGTTATTTTTTCACTGCAGTGAAATATCAATATTATTTTAACTGGAAAATCAAGTAATTCACTGCTGAGCATAAAATAAAAGGAGATAAGCATTCACAGAAATTCAGTTTGAGTCGATCTGTTCATTACAACGTAAGGCTATGTTCATTACATCGTAAAGATAAGCATACACAGCATTCAGCTCGATTCGACCTGTTCATTACAACGTAAAGATGAGCATACCTGTTATTCAGCTCGATTCGATCTGTTCATTACAACGTAAATATAAGCATTCCCACTATTCAGCTCGATTCGATCTGTTCATTACAACGTAAAGATATGTATACCCAGTATTCAGCTTGATTAGATCTATTCATTACAATATAAATATAAGCATACTCAGTAATCAGCTTGATTCGATCTATTCATTAGAATATAAAGAGATAAGCATTCCCAGTATTCAGCTTGATTCGACCTGTTCATTACAATATAAAGAGATAAGCATTCCCAGTATTCAGCTTGAGTCGATCTGTTCATTACAACGTAAGGCTATGTTCATTACAACGTAAAGATTAGCATTCTCAGTATTCAGCATGATTTAATCTGTTCATTACAACGTAAAGATAAGCATTCCCAGTATTCAGCTTGATTCGATCTGTTCATTACAACGTCAAGATAAACATACCCAGTATTCAGCTTGATTCGATCTGTTCATTACAATATAAAGAGATAAGCATTCCCAGTATTCAGCTTGAGTCGATATGTTCATTACAACGTAAGGCTATGTTCATTACAAGATTAGTATTCTCAGTATTCAGCATGATTTAATCTGTTCATTACAACGTAAAGATAAGCATTCCCAGTATCTAGCTCGATTTGATCTGTTCATTACAACGTAAAGATAAGCATTCCCATTATTTAACTCGATTCGATCTGTTCATTGCAATATAAAGAAAAGCATACCCATTATTCAGCTCGATTCGATCTGTTCAGGAAATGTTTTGTGCAACGAAGGAATTTGTATGTTTCCTTCATACTTGACTATTTGTAAAAAAATGAAAATAACTTATGCTTCTTTTAGGATATTGTGTAGCTAAATTCGAGCCTAGTGTAAGCAAGATTCTTTCGATTCAGAGGAACTAACGAACCGAATCTCATTATAATGTTACAAAAGGAAGACAATATGTACAAAACTTAATCATTATAGTAATAACATACCTGTTGTAAAGATAAAAGTGTCAAGGTTGAGATTTGCAGGAAACATGCAATTTTTCCTCACAATGCATTCGAAATCTGTAAAAGTCTGTAAAACTGCATTGATACTATTGAACTGTAAAATCAAGGATTATTCCTATATGGACATTTTATATATGGCACAGATGCTAAAACTACATCCTGTTTCATCATTCAAATTAGCACAGCAATGCGGATAAGACAGCAGCTACAACAATGCTCAAATCTAAATAGTCCCTAATTTCCATAGTTAATGAAGAAAAAAGACTAATCCCAAAGATCGTGAATGCTTCTTTTAAATTCTTTATTACCCACACATAGCACATAAAAATTGCATATTGAGGATAGTGCAACATAATTCATGGCATCAACTGTAACATTCCTGGCACTGCAAACATTATTCTTCTACTAAAGGATTATCAAAACCTCTATATTAAAATTCGCATTTTCCACAAATGTTGTCTTTATTTTATGTTGTGTCTGCTTGCAAGGCAAGATCATATTTAGCAAATGATTTTTGATCTGAAGACGTTTTTCCATTTTCATGCTCCTTTTTTTAAATTGTCTTCATAGTCTTAGATGGACTTTTCGTCTGCATTTCTTTATTTTTTGAAACTTTGGTTGATTATGCCTTTCGCTTTCTTGTGCGATGACTGGATATTCTAGTCGTTGGCGAACGTTTAGGCAATATGTTCATAAATGCTGAATCGTCTGCACGTTTGCATTCGTGATGAGATACACCCAAGGTAGCACTTTTAGTTCGTCCAACAAGAATAGCTTCGTCAAACATTTTTCGATTGCCTGTCTCCTCGACGGTGATGACAGAGCGATGTGTTTGTTGATTATCAGGTGACTGAGTATAAATTGTTTGTTCTGTCTCTGGATTACCCTACCCATCCATAGTTGCTGTAGAACTACCAGTTCACAGAAATAGAACTGTTTGGCTTGGTTTAGTCAATGCTGTTGCATTGTAAGAAATGATCATAACGTTATTAAGCGAATGGTCATCAACTGACATATTTCTCTCATTCAATGTTTCTGTATCGCCTGTCCCACCTGCAATAACTATAGGAATACTAATGATTGTTTGTCATTTGTCTTGTCCTATGAACACAAGTTTCTGAATCACCAAACCCCCCTTGCATGTCCATGCAGCCAGTAACCGACATGTGATCAGCTGTCTTATTTGATTCAATCAGTTGTGATGACACAGGTAGTGCTTGTTGACAGGCATTTGGTCTATCTGATACTGGCTGAGCTTCATCAGTTTCCATAGAAGGAGAAAAAACATTATCTAGGAACTTATTTGGATTGAAAGGCCAAAGTTAATAGGCTTCAAAACCAACGATAGCTTGTTTCTGTAAACTGGCAGATCGGTTATATGCTGCAGAATTTTTTAAAATCAGCTTTAAAGACACTTATTCGTCTTCTGGCTTGCGTGTCATCCAGTTACCAGACTCATAACTGAAAGCACTTTTTAGTGCTTTAAAACATTTGACATCAAGAGGATGCAGCCGATCTGTACAATGGGGATGAAAGGTTATAAACACATTTCCTTTCTGGCGTAAACAGAGCACAGCTTCCAACGTTTTATGGATATGGTGCAAATGACGAAGACGAATGTTGTGGAGTGGATTTCACAAACGTAGCGCAATGCTCAAGCCATTGCAAGAAATTATGACTGTCTGTCCACCCACGTGGGCTACATCAGTGATGGAACCATTCGATTATGAGGGTAGACAAATGCTAGCGGTGGAAAGATTCGGTCGCGATCATGGCACATATTACAGTAATAGTTTGACCACGTGAACCACTTGTAACTTTATCAACTGATCTAACACCTTTTGATGGAATGATGTTTACGGGCTTGTGGACAGTACTAATGCCCGTTTGGGAAACCTTCAAATCTCTATGACTACGCAGAGGTTTGGCTGGAATTCCATAATTCCTTGCAGCAGCTTTCAGCGAAGTTCTAGAATGAATTGCTTCAAGAACCGCTTTTAGAGCTAGTGTCCTATAATTTCATCGATCAGGTTTCCTTCTGTAAGTTCGCACCATCTGCAAAAAGGTATATAATAATTTTAGGCATAAGAACGGTTAGTTAAAAAATGTATAATATTTTAACAGCTATTGGGCAACACGATCCCCGAGGGAGGGGGAGGGCGTTTTACCCCTATCGTACAGCAAATGACAATTTAACAATAGGCGGAACAACCGCTGCGAATCATGAAATATTATACATAATGCATCTCTAGAATATGTTGTTTTCAAACATGCATACCTGTTTTCTTTAGGTAGTTTCAGTAAAAAATACTGCAAACAAATGGATCGAATATTTTACAGCAAGATGCAAAAAAATAATATTCTTGCATACAAACCATGTGGCATGTGTAACCCGGGTAATCTCGTTGTATAAAACCAAGCCATTTTCTAGCGCAGGGGCGACATAATGGCATGGGGGCGTTTTATCCCATTCTTCCGTTTTCTCCCCCTCTACCCAAAATGTAAATGATTATTAGGATTAGTGAAATCATAAGACGCAAATATGTTGCACATACACTTCTTGCTCCACGAACGTTGGCTGATCACGCTGATGTTAAAACTGGTTAAGTTTGCTTTTACACTTTAATACTGCAGAACATGATTTTGTCTTGCGCTCTTATATATAGCTATAAAATCCTGAATATTCACAGCTTATTTGTTACATAATTGTATTTACCAGGCTAAATTCGATAGACGCCTACTTTGCAAGAGAGCTAAAAACTGGCTTACATATCACACAGTCAGTTGTGTTGGATGATATAATATTTGCAAGAAATGTCACATACGGTTTTGTAGCGCAAACCGTTTGCAAATGTAGAGCATTTTAACTGAAAATTATATCACTAAATATGACGAGGTGTATATATTATGAAACGAAAGTAGCTATCAAACACATGTTGATTTCAAAGTACGTTATATTTGCTTGTGTCATTTGCTAATGTCATGCAAACAACATTAATTTCTCAACACATATTGGTTAGATATTCACAATGATAAGCATCCACCATTAAATTACTTAGTGGATAATAGAAGGATGTTCACTAATTTAGCAGATATATGCGATGATTAAAAGTAATTAACAGTATGCAAGATTGTTTAAAGAGCTAATCTCAAACAAAGAATCCGTATCCATTACAATGGTTGCACGCTCACTGTCATATACTCTAAATCTACTGATATATTTTACTTCTTCAATTTACATTAGGATAACGTAATATGTTATTGTTAATCTTCTGACGGATTCAGCCTGAATTTAAAACAAACTGAAAATAGTTACAGTATGTAACACATGAATAATCTTTGACAGACACCATAAGTAACCTGGAAAGAATTAAACGTTAGATTTTTAAATCATACTATCATGCACTGAGTTTGGAAAATGTAACATGTCTCGTCTGATACCACTATTACGAGAGCATCACATGGGGCCAGCAGTTTAAAGTTTTCATGTTTCGTTCCTGCTATATATATATATATATATATAAATCGTATAGCAGAAAATCTTTAGAACACCTGACATCTTTCCGGAATAGAGATACATTTCAAGAAAGGGTTATGATTATTGTATATTTTACCAAATTATTGTTAGCAGCAAATGGAGCACCAACCTGTTGCCAATTGGTCTAAGCTTAGTTTCTATTTTAATAATATGTAGAGGAGGAATTTGTAAAATGAAGAAGAAAATTATTATATAAATGTTTAAGAAAATAACTCTAGCTCTATTGTGGAGGTCATTTTGTTGATTGTTTGCTAAAGGAAAGCATTAAAATAAAATTACTTTCTCGACATCCGTAGTCATCAATGCTTGCTTGCACAAATCCATTCATATCATAATCTTGACATTCCTTAGAGTTTAAATAGTAACACAATTAATACCAAACAAAATATATAGTGAAACTGAATATATGCATAAATATTAGGATATGCGTTCTTATCTGCCAGATACACAAAGTGGTTCGAACTAAATAGGTTTCATTACATCCGTTACATTAGTTTCCAAGAATTATGTATATGAGAAAGTTAACAAGTAAAAAATTATAAGAATTTTTATATTGTCTTGAGATTATAAATCGACCTTATTATGAAACATGCATGTATCATAAGATATATAAAGCAGTCCTTTGATAAGCAAGAACATGGGACTTGAAAACGTTTTGCAAGTAATTAAAACGAGAGAAGGTAGATTTGTCAACTGTAGGATGTTTTAATAATTTGAACAATATAATTTTAACGGGTTGTTTGAATGATATACATTTAGAGAAATGTAATGTCGAATCCGATAGTACCTTTAATAAAATATAGGAATTAATGGGTCCAGTTTCCGGATACAAACTTGTTATAGTGGTAAAGCTAAACAGCTGAATCACAGGTTAAACAATTTCACATAGACCACAATTCACATATTTTCAGGCCAAGAAAATGTTTTGAGTAAAGGCAGGCAATCGTACATGTAACGATGCACATATACCATCATATTTTATGTAAGATTAGGACATATTAAGTTATACAAGTATCATTTATCCAGGAAGAGTTATTTTCGCAAATAACAGAAACGGTGGCCTAATGGTGAAAGAATCCGTCGCGGAAGTAATAGGTCGTGGGTTCGATCCCATACCGAATCATGCCAAAGTCATTCAAAAATGGCACTAACAGCTGCCTTGCTTGGCGCTCAGCATTAAGAGGTTAGTGTTAGGACTGGTCAACCTGGTGTCAGGATACTGTGACTCGGTGGGACATCATGCTACATGTCTGCGGCATGATGCCCCGGTGCAAGACATCACTATAAACAGTCTCACTGCAGTCATCGTAGCAATATGACCGAAAAAGTGTTAAAGCTACGTTAAAAGTCCTAATTACACCCATACACACATTTGTACATGCAAAGCAACAAACGAGGTGCCACGCACAGTGTAATTCATTGAGTAGGTTTAGGAATTGGGATGTATTATGCTCTGTTCTGTTCACGTGCATTCGTTCTTAAATTATAGCCTATAATATGTAGTGTGTACATCGGGTGCTGGCTAGTGATTTATGGATTCAATTGTACCAGTGATACCCATTTTAAAACATATTGACGTAAGATGCATACTAAATTTAATCTGTGAGTTTAATCGCGTTCTTGATACCAATTGTGATGATTTTGAAGAGTTGCATTCTTGACATACGCCATTTTGGTTAAATCCTGCCCAGCGAGTTCTGTTTCCAGTATGCAGTCAGCGCATCATTACGATTTTGGTCTTCAAGATGTTTATGTTATACTATGATGGAGTCTGGATTTCTGAGAATGCGATTTGAAAGATATATCGGCTTGTTGCATATTACATGTACGATAGTGTGGTGTTCTACATTTACATTTCGTGTACTGTGAGAAGAAGCTTTACAAAAGCACAGAAAAGCAAATACTTGATTTTAACTTGATAGTTTCCAATTCAACCAATGGTTCATTTTTCATGCATATTATTTATCAAACAGTGTGCATTGTAACTTAGTCATTTTATCAAATATTTATGCTAGTCTATAAGACAAGAAAAATATCTTGCAAATACATTACTTCAAGTCATGTTTGTTTAATTTGTTGTGTAACACCAATATTGTCAGATTTTCATTTCCTACGTGATTTTACTTTACATATTTGTAGGTGCTGGAGTTGCGTTCTCTCTTTCACTTACAATTAATTTTTAACGTAGTTCTCTTCCAATCGTTATCTACCAGTTCCTGTATAAAATACCCATGTTTGGAAATATTAAATTATTTTTTAGGTGCATTGTAACCATACCGTACTTCAATCCGCTATTCTACAGTTACATAATCTTTTTTTTGGTGAACTCTTGTGGAATGTATCAAGTATTCTACGGCATTAAAAATAACAGCTTGTTAACTGGTGTTTTATATTTCTCTCCACTACAAGTCTTTTATTTTCAACACAATCTCTGAAACACATGTGTGAGAATCTGAAATTGGCTCATTCAGATAGTGTAATTATTGAAGCAAGAATGCAGAATGAATTGGCAGCGGGACACCTTGCATGGCTTTTTCGTACAAATCATATCCCAATTTATTTACACATTTCGCCCATGGGGCTAGTCTAAAAGAAACGTCCTGGGTCTATCATACGAAATCATGATCTCTACTTCCCATCGGACGATTCGCTTAAGGATGGAATTTCAATTTAACGATAAACAAATATGAACGACGTTATTAATATAACATGAGATGAATACAAAAAATTGGGTAGGGCTGTTTATGGTCAAAAGAGGCATCTGAAATGGTTTCAGCATTCTTTCTATTT
This sequence comes from Unio pictorum, assembly GCA_030141615.1. NCBI lineage: Eukaryota > Metazoa > Mollusca > Bivalvia > Unionida > Unionidae > Unio > Unio pictorum. Next base: position 617,859 of record JARLTB010000369.1, read on the forward strand.
GGGTCATGCTATATAATTTTAATCCTTTTGCGGCGGAAAGGTATTATTTCGAGAAAAAAAAAACGATTACCAAAGGTGTTGACTTCTAGTTGCTGGTTTTTATGAGACCGTAATAAATTCTCGTCAATGGATAGCGAATACAAAGTGATCAATAACACATATGACAAAATATTTTGGGCAATTCTATTTAATACTAGATGTAACTCGTGCTCAATTCAAGTATTACACTTGATTTCTTCCTGACTGTATGTGCTAATATCGTCGTTCTTAATGCTGCGGATAGAACATTTGGTATATCCACAACCAATATTTACCTTGGATATTAATTAGATTTCGTGAAGTTGGAGGTTCCCTTCCCATGGACAAAGTAGTACAATATAATAAACTCATACAGTTATTTATAACTCTAAATATAATCACCATTAATGAGTTGCAATACATTATAAGGTTTCTTAGCATTTTGTTCACAGAAGTTTGGCCAGGACCAGGTTGCCTTAGGTGCTACGTTAACTTGACAACACAAAACCGAATCAAACTAATTAGAATAAAAAGAGAGTTCAATGCAGTTGTATAGGCCTGGCAAACATTTGGTTCTGGGTTAACAGTATATCAGTGTTCTTAACTGATTTTTGGATGACTTCTGACTCGTTTAACACATATGCTTATTGCTCTTTCATTTATGATGTGGTCCTAGGTACACATTGGTTATGCCGACTTTGAGATAGAACATGGGCATATCGAAAAAAAATGCTTTATTATTGTATCCAATCAATCGAGCAGTTTAGGTCTGTGGAGGTCACGTTTCTAAAAAATGTATATATTTCCACACGGACAATCAGGCATTATTTCAACATGAATAAGCAGTTATCTAAAGACACAAAACTCATTCGGATATTGTTACTCTCGTGCCTTCAATTAAATATCTTGCTCAAGGCAAACCATGCAAATTATTTTTCTAACAAACTCGCCAATGCTCTTGCTCATCAACACGTTTCTAATATGCATCTTCCGAATACAATTTTGTTTCTGGAGTAGGCTATGTGCACACACTTCTTCAGCTTTCCTTATTACAAAATACATTCAAATCATTCACAAAGTAAATGGCACGATGTTCGTTTGCCACTTGAAATAGATGTATCGATAAGCTTACAGTGTAAATGATGCATACAGTTTCACACCATTTCAGGTGAATGTATTTCGGCCATGTTTTCATTGGATTTTACAACTATCCTTAGGATAGGAGAGATAACAGTGGTAATAATATTACATATCACAATAATAATTTGATACAATTATCTCAAGTCACTTTATCTCACAAGCGTCTTTCAATCACTTTTTAAATATTCTTCCACAGCTCGGGACAACCAAACCTTTTGCACGTCGCTGCCCAACAATATCATGCGATATATCCGATATCTCATTATCAAGCGAGCCTACCTCTCAGAGAAAACACTCCAAAAACATTTTGTATGTACCACAGTGAGTAACCATTGTCGAGGGAAAAGCTTAGTACAGAAGTTAGAAGAGCCCTTTGCTTTTGTGGCTTATTTAATAATAAAAGTAATGAGGACTTTGTATAGCTCCGAATCTTTAGTAGCTCTAAGCGCTTTACAACATCTATAGTGATATGACTACACTAAAGACATGCAAAAAAAAAAACACCGTGAAATTGGAAAATATAAAACATGCTGAAAACATTTAAGGTACAAAACGTTATTATATCTGTAGTCGAAAAAGGTGAGTCTTAAGAGCGCTCTTAAAAGGAACCACTGTGTCTTTGTGTCTAAATTCAATGGGCAATGCGTTCCACATCGCCGGGCCCTGGTTTGCAAAAGAACGTTGTCCATTTGACTTCGTTTTTATAGTGGGAACAATGAGTATACGATTGTCAGAAGAGGAGCGTAAGTATCTTACTGGTGTATACGCAAGTCTGAGGCCGGATATTTATGTTGGACTGGAGTCTGTCAGTGACACGTAGCACAGATAACATATTTTGTGTTTGATTCTGTATCGAATTGATAGCCAGTGTAGGGTACAGAGCAGTGGTGAGGTGCCCTCTGATTGAGGTACTCAAAAGATGATCCGAACAGTTGTGAACTGTGTTTCTGGAGTAGATATTGTGATAAACCAGACATAATTGAGTTACAATAGTCCAGTCCTGAGAGTACTAATGAACACACAAGTGTTTTAGTGGCATCAACTGAAAGATATTTGCGAATGGAACTGATGCATCTCAGCTCAAGATATACAGCCTTATTTATGTTCGTGATATGTTTGTGCAATGAGAGAGTACTGTCTAGAGTAAAACCGATGGTTCATCTGACTGTGTGATATTATTGTTGGTGTTGCAGATATTTATTGTCTGAGGTAAAGGATTTGAATGAGTAAGTCTTTGAGTTATAATGAGAATGGCCTCAGTTTTATCATCATTCATCTGCAGCTTGTTACATGTCATCGATGATTTCACATCAGAAATGCACCTCTATTCTCCTTGCATGGTAGCATCAACTTTATTTGGGTGGCTAGACTTGCATATTTGGGTGTCATTAGCGTACAATTGGTGTGAGACTGGTTGATGATCTATGACACTTGAGTGCAGTTGAGTGTATGTAATGAAGAAATACAGGTCCAAGCACAGATCCCCTGTGGAACACCACAACATAGATCAAATAGGCTGGAGTGTATTCCATTTGCAGATAGCAGGTGTGTCCTGTTGACTAAATACGACTTGAACGTCTGGTAGGCTGTATTGCGAATGCCACATACATGCTGGAGATGGTGAAGTAATATATCATGGTCTATTGTGTCAAATGCTGCAGACACATCAAGGACGTTGAGGACTGTAATCTTTCACTTTCCAAAGCAGAGAGAATGTCATTAAATGCTTTCGGAAGAGTAGTTTCACTACTGTGGCAAAGGTGATATGCAGATTGTACATTGCTAAAAAGATTGTTTAAATTAAATTGAGATACACGATATGAACGGGAGGTTAGAAACTGGGCTATAGTTCTTTAAGTCGTTTTGGCCAAATGTTGGTTTGTTCAGCACAAGCCTTGCGATGGCAGTTTTGAAAAAAATATTGGAATTGCCCCGATGAGAGAGAGGTATTAATAACATCAGTTAGTGAAGGCAATATTGGTCTACGCACTCAAGCAACAGTGATATTCGAATTGGATCAAGTGCATGAGACTTTGGTGCACTCTTCATCACGATTGTCGGTACTAAATCAATAGAGACAGGTTCAGTTGCTTATAATGGATGTCGCATAAATTCTGTATCATAATTGTTAGGTGACGAGTGAACTGAAACTGTGTTGTCAAGCGTATCTCTAATGGTTTGTACTTTGTCACGGAAGAAATTTGCAAATTGGTCCGGAAGGTCTACTGGAGAGAAGGTAGTTGGAAGTAGTGTACATTTGTTCCTAGACATTAATTTGTTAGTAATCTCGAAGAGCTTCTTGCAGCTGAAACTGTCCATGATCTTAGTACTGTAGTAGGATAATTTGGCTAAATGGACTATGTTTGTGACGTTTTTCTTAGCGGCTTTATATACCTGTTAATAAATAGTGAGTCTGGTGGAAAGTCAAAGCATCTCTTCTTTACGGTGATGTCATTTAGCAGTGCGAAGCTAATCCCTATTTCTGCTATACCATGGAGAAAACATTTTATATAGGCATTTATCGAGCTGGTCTGCTGTAGGATGTAAGTTTTTACGTTTTCCTGGATGTCATGCATTACTTTGGTTCTATTTATCATACGGAGGTTATCCTTAGCAGCAAATAAAGGTGGAGGATTTATCAAATAATTTAATGTCAAGTATCTTCAAAAATGGGACCGCCACATAGGCAGACAGCGGGTTTCACTTACAGCCATGTAACGGAATTAGACTGCTTGAAATCAGGCGAAATTGATAAATACATATAGTTAGGCAAATGGGTTTAAGCTTGGATTCCCATTTCAAACAGATCACTATTATATCGTATGGGCAACGTTTTCTTTTAGGTCGTGTGGTTTTCGCATACAATGGTCCCTGGGCAACGATCATGCTTAGCTGGGACGTCGACACACAATCTATCCGAATTAATACGTGTCTACCTGCCTGTTCGACCACCTAACGTTTGATAATTCTCTAACAGCAACAACAACCTATATCTACTGTATTTCTGCTTATAGCGGTTGCAGCCTGAGACTATAGCTGTATAATATGGTATGTCTTATTGTTCCATTTGGCAGCTATAATACACTTAATACTAACTCTGTGGTCGTTATGACTTTCAGACAAAGATACGATTTGTTGTTTTCTGCAGCTGTACCATTATCAATATTGCTTTGCAGTTATGCAAAAATCACCTGAGAATGCTGTGTTGATTTCATTATTTCTACCGCCTCCAAATAAATATCCTCTAATTGAAGAATTACTACCACACATAAACTATCGATAAGTTGACATTAACGTAAATTAAGGAATAACGTTTCATGAAAGAGAATACGAAAAACAAAAATATCGCTAATAATATAGCATGTTAGATAAGTTATTATTAACAAAACCAATTCCTTCTTATCTTTCAGACACTTATTTGACCATATTGTTAAATGTCAGCATCCACGTGTGTGTGTTCTTGCAATATTAATCATCACGTTAGTGTTTTGACATGTCCTGTTGTCTCATTATGAGTTTCAGAAATAGTTAATCATTGTCTAGGTATAATTGCAAGCAGTATTTAGCATTAAACGTTGCCGTTGAAATATTGTAAAAGAATGATACGTATTTTGTTTTTATAAAGCTAACTTGAATTGTTGAAATTTAAATGTGGAAACATAATAAGGCTCAATGTTTACTTTCACCGTGCTCTAGTCTAAAATTAATTTATTCCAGTAACAATACTTTAGATCAAAATCTTACTCAGTGTCTACTACAGTCCATAAATAACAAATACTATCTTAAGTTTTACTAATTTGACTAAATAAGAAATACTATCTTAAGTTTTACTAATTTAATTAAATAACAAATGCTATCTTAAGTTTTAGTAATTTAATTAAATAACAAATACTATCTTAAGTTTTAGTAATTTAATTAAATAACAAATACTATCTTAAGTTTGATTAATTTAAGTAAATAACAAACACCATCTTAAGTTGGACTTATTTAATTAAATAATAAATGCTATCTTAAGTTTGATTAATTTAATTAAATAACAAATACTTAAGTTTGACTAATTTAATTAAATAACAAATACTATCTTAAGTTTGACTAATTTAATGAAATAACAAATATTATCTTAAGTTTGACTAATTTAATTAAATAATGTCTTGAACAGATGTACAAAAGAGTTAAACCTGTTTTCTCCACGTTATCACATATTTTGTTTGTAGATTTTTCTTCCAAAAAAAAAAAGAGAAACATTGCGTATTTTGAAAGTCAGATTTTAGGATGAGTATCATCCCGATTTGTTGTGTAGATATTCATTAACCCTTTAATATGTTTCATTATGTATTACATTTCGGATTAAACGACATGGGTCTTTTAAATAGGCATGTTACATAAGAAAACTGTTCAGCATTTTTAGACATCTGGAAGAATTAAGAAGAATGTTAATGGCTCAATCAGTGATTCTGCAAATGTGCAATAACGGCCTTAACCCAACGGTTCGAGAAATTGTCCAAGAAAACAATAGTCACAATGTAAACAATTCTGGAGGAAACATTTGTCATTTTTGCTGTACGACAACATGGATGATTATATGGAAGAATATTTGGAGTAATGAAGTTCTTGATGTAGATATGCGACATGAAAATATGGATAATGCGTTGATCGAGTTCACATTGGATAATACCAAATAATAACTATTCCTTATTGCTATGGTAGAAAATGAACGAGTAATAATAAAGCAAAGCAAAATCAGTTCCCACATTGGTATGAGGTTACTTTCAAACAATGTTTAAAATAGTAATGTTAAAGAGTTATTTCCATATATTTGTAATGGGGCACCATTAAAGATAACATTAATATATACTGGAAAGTTAAATATTACATTTTACTATTGTGATGAATCCCTTAAGATAAATGTCTTTTTTCAACTACAGGTATATCATAATCTAGCTGAAACTTGTAATTATCATTAAATACTCGAACAGGGTACCAAAAACAAGCTTTTATTAAACTATACCGTGATATGTTTGAACATACTGCGGTGTAGATACTACTTGATTCCATTAATTGTTTCAAAGTTGTCCAACACACCCATAAGCGTGGTCATATTTTATACAGAAATCTTAATAGCCCCGATGATAATCTATACTGTCCTCACTAGTATCCCACTAACTTGCATCAGATCAGATCTGCATTATATGCTATCTTGAAGTAGCAGTCCATAACCGTCCATCTTTATATGCAACTAAGAAACACCAACGTGAGTTAAATATATTCAAACTAATGCATGACATCCAAGCATATCTAACAACGTGCTTACCTACTACAGCAAGCAGAACAAACTGAATAACTGCCTGCGTTAATTTATTGTCTAAAATGCCCCAGCTACCAAGCAGAATATCAAGTTAAAAGTGTTCATAGTGGAATGACAGTGTTAAAAACCAGCATCGCACTACAAAAAGAGACCTCCGTAACGCTAAGATGATTTGGCTTTCATTCCGACTAACTATTATAAGGACATCTATAAAAATGCTGAGAAGACCGTCACAAACTTAGTCCATGCAGCGAAATTAGTCCAGTGAAGTATTAAGATTACGGAAAGTTCCAGCTGCAAAGAGTTTTTCCAGATTAGTAACAAGCTAATGTCAAGCTAATGTCAAGGAGCAAATGTACACCACTTCCAAGTACCTGTTCTCCATTCGATCGTACGGAAATGTATTCCATGACAAGGTACACCATTAAAGATAAGATTGACAACACAATTTCAATTTCATCGTCACCATAGAGTTGCGATACATAATTTCAGCGACAACCGTAAGCAGTATTTGAACATGTATCTATCGATTTATTACGTACAACCGTGAGGAAGAGAGCACCAAAGTCATGTGCACTTGGTCCAATTTGATCACCACTGCTGGAGTGCTTACATCCAGTTTTGTCTTCATTATCTAATGTTAGCAATATATCTCTTTCATCCGGAGAATACTTATCATTTTTCAAACTTTAGTTGTAAAGTCTCTGCTGAAGAAACCAACACTCGACAATAATGATTTAAAGAACTATCTCCCAGATTTGAATCTTCCATTCATATACAAAATCTTAGTAAACGTTGTTTTAATCCACCTTGTATCTAATCTAAATTCAGTCTTTGTAACATTGTACAGTCTGCATATTGCCCTTGCTACATTACTATAACTACTCTTCGAAAAGTAGTTAATGACACTTTCTTTGCTTTGGATAGTGGAAAGATTACAGTCTTCACCGTTCTTGATTAGGTGCAGCATTTGTCACAACAGATCATGATATATTACTCCACTGTCTGCAGCATGTGTTTGGCATTCACAATACAGCCTTACTGTGGTTCAAGTCAGACTTAGTCAACAGGTAAAACGGTGTCCGCAAATGCAATACACTCAAGCCCAGATGATCTATGTTGTGGTGTTCTAAAGCGGTCTGTTCTTGGACCTGTTTTTCTTCATTCTACCTAGTAAGCCGTTCACAAGTGTCATAATTGATCATCATCAAGGTTCTCACCAACTGTACCCAGATGACACTCAAATATCCAAATCTAGCCACCCAACTGAAACTTCAAAAAGTTATAAATAAATGCAACTCGGAACATGCTTAGATTACCACGATCATAGCATAACTCTTCGCTGTTCTGTACCGTACAATGGCTATCCATTCAATGCAGCATCGGACACGAAGTTTGCTCTCTGTCCTACGTTTTACTGACGGTACTCCAGTCCAACAAACCTATCTTACCTTTCCCATATGTACACACCAGCAAGATACTTACGCTCCACTCTTGACAATAAACACTACATATTCCCACTATGAAAATTAAGTCAAAGTGTTTTTGCACCAGGGCTCAGCAACTTTACACGAATTATCCATTGAACTTAGACACAAAGACAGTGATCTTATTCAAGAGTGCTCTTAAATCGCACCTATATGGAATGCAAGAACAAACGTAAGGAACAAATAATGTTTCCTACCTTCAATATTTTCAGCATAGTTTCTACTGTCATGGTGATTTTTAATCAGATCATCTTATATGTATTTTATGCTATAAGTGTTCTCTAATGTTGTAAAGCACTTAAAGCTTCTAGAGACTATACCCTACGCAAAATCCTCATTCGTTTTCTTCTCTTTTTCTTCTTCTCTTCTTCTTCTTCTTCTTCTTCTTCTTCTTCTTGTCTATACCAAGGTATACATCAGTTAGTAGGGAAAAAATGAACTGTTTAATGTAATAAGTAAACATGTTATGTCTGGATTGATTGTTGTAAAAGTTGTAATCTAAATATATAATAAAGGTCAAACCCTATGAAAACCATGTTGCTGACATTAGGGAGATAGATGCTAAAACTAGGAAGTGTTGACAATGAGGTCTATATTATGCCAGCTTCAATACAGATGTAACGCGGTTGGAAACTGTGTAATGTCATGAATCTGACAAAATATTTATCAGAAGGGGCCATTATCCATAAAACGCACTTAGTGAACTGAGACTAAAAGAATCGTGAACTTGAGAAATTACATAGAAATCAAACTGTAATAGAATGCTGACATGCAAATCTTAGGATACTTCTCAGTCTCAGAATGGAATAGAAGTACTTTAAGCACATACACATCAGGCCCGCACCTAGGAAATTCTGGGCCCCAGGCAGCTGACAGAGTTCGGGCCCCTTTCGTGTTTCAAATATGTGCGTATAGTTTAAAACGCGGGCCCCTATCTAGCTCGGGCCCCTGACAAGTGCCATGGTTGTCCCCCCCCCCCCCTAGGTGCGGGCCTGTACGCATACGCTAGTGTAACGTAATCGAGCTGACCTTTTGAGAGTGTTCAGGGTTTTAAGAAATAACGAGCACGTTTGTGAATGATAATGAAAATGTATTAAACACTCACACTAATGACACGAAAATAACAAATACAAAGGCATGTGATATGCATATAAAACAAATAGGAAATATGATTCGACAACTATATCAAACTCGCGTTGTCAAATACTTGTTACAAACTTCATAAAACTTCATGTAGTCAAATACTTTTTGGAAATTTCATATGAACTTCATGTAGTCAAATACTTGTTGCAAACTTCATGTAGTACATGTAATCAAACACTACTGTTACTGCAAAATACGTGTAGTCAAACACTACTGTTATCACAAAGTCGATATCACCACAGGTGTATATCCGTGTTGACTCGGCCTGCTTTCAGGTACGGTCACCTACCCTCCAGACTTGTACCTACACGTTGGCACTGAACTGGTTGTTTAAACTCGTAATGGTGCCCCAGACGTCATAATATTCCCAAGCCCATCCGGCTATTCATACCCAGCGAGCTGAATAGGGGAAAAAAAACAACTTTCCCAATAGTCTGCTTTATTTGTAACTGTTTTAATTGTAACTACTTTAAAATATGCAACAGTTACGAATGGGTTAACGTAACCCGCCAGAAATATGATGTAGGAATGGTATGCAATTAAAAATAAAAATACGTTATTCTAAGACCTAAGACATTACAACATACATAGTATGTTTTCAACATTAGTCATAGTAGCGACCAGATAAAATTATCTCGCTACCAAATTGCATAGGTCATGCCCTTTTAATAAATTGAATTATAAGTATGATAAAACAACGTAACCACATAATACAACAAAGAACGTGTTTTACGAAACTGAATATTAACTGTAAACCATGAAAAGAGTTGATTAAAAAAAAAATCACCCAACTCTTTGGCTCAAACTAAGTTAAAATGGCGCCTGCCCCAACAGCTGAATACATTTAGAGCTTCTCTCTATAGTGGCTGTGTCCTTTTATATTTCTACACGATACATATATATATATATATATATATATATATATATATATATATATATATATATATATATATATATATATATATATATATATATTCATGCGCATTAATACACATCACGCACGTACTGCGCAAGCAATAGAGGCGTCATGCGATACTACGAAAAATCATATCAATAGAAAATATTAAGGCGCGTGAAACACGACACCTTGATAATGATACAAAGTATGGTGGTCTAAATGGGCCATATCGGGCATTTGGTAACAGCTTGTATATAATCATGACAACAACCTTTTAATCGAAGTCTTGTCGATACTTTAGACTTGGTCGTAAAATGTCTCAGAACATGCTGTTCGCTCCAAATTTAACATACGTGACTCATGTCAAATATTTCATTTAAATATCATATATATGCTTGTATATAAATTTGAAACGTATATATTGAAATTTCGACAAACAACTGTTTCATAATAACCACAGATACATTCCATTTTATTTCACGAAACATGACATCATGTTCTTAATTTGAATGATTTAATACTAGGTTAATCAGGGATTTCCGAACATTCTTTCTGAATAAAGCAACCGTAGTACCGCTACAGTGAAAGTGCATTGATTGGTACCACCGGAAAAAAAGACTCACTTCTTTGTATAATCGTTTTGCGTCAATTGTTCTATTTCGACCTAGTTTGGCCTGCAACTCGAATTTGACGAAAACATGGTCAAGTTACATTGTTAGGGTTATTAGCTAGGCCGAGGTGCGAAGTCCATTAACCTTTCTTTTAATGACATATGTAGAGTTGATGGCTACGAGATTACCTGATGACCCATCCTGTAGTCTTTGTAGAAAACTTGTAAAATTAGATCTCGTCCTGTCATGTAAGAATGTATTTCTAACAGACACTATTTATTGCTGGCGCCATGACCAAGAGCTTGTTGAGATTGTTGCAATTATGGATATAACCATGAGAAGGAAAGACCAAGTGAAAACTGGTCCAACTAACGTCAGCTTTCGAACAAAACGATGAGACACAGAGAAACAATAGTTTGACCCAAGAAGCACATTATCAACATATCAGGATTGACATATACAAACAGATGTAAAATAGCATCTGAAATCCACAAGAGACATCTGTATTTCCAGTGTCAGACCAAATATGATATTGTACTAAGGAGGTTACAAATACGTCATTTTGTTACAACTGACAGAGACATTGGGCGCAAGTATGCAGGAGAAAGACGAGAACAAATTATTCAAGTATCAGTCACGGATGAATGAGTACTAACTTAATGAATGAAAAGCCAGGAATCTGATGGAAATATGATGCCATGGCTTTGTATCAAACACCCTTTTGCATGTTGTGACACTGTGTTAGAGGAGATAGTCGCAAGAAGTTAGTCAACAAGTCTTGTAAAGAGGGCGAGAAAGTCTCATATCTGATTTTGCGGAAGAGAGAATACCGATGAAATATATAATCTATTTCGAGCTTAGCCTGTTAAACTCAATCGGCACACCCTTGTATAGTCTTGTGGAACAGCGTCATAATGTTCTAGGAAAAGTTATCCTCCCCTGATGATGGAACTTATTGCAGTGCAAATACTGTATTCACAGACACATATAGCTATCCATGGCAAAGCATTGCATCAGCTGATACAGTGTTCTTATCCTTTTTTAAATTTTCACGCAATTGGAATGCCTTGAGTCACTTGTAAATGTGTTTATTTCTCATGATAACAGGTAGTAACATCATGTCGACCTTTAATAAATATGAAAATTTGTACAATAAATGTGTTAGAGAACATCTTGCTACCATGACATATAAAATATTTCATAAATATATCCTAACATTGTACTGCACCATCTTACAGTGTGTTTTTAAACAAGATTATAATAAAAGCTAAAATAGGAACAAAAAGAAAAATACCAAACTCTAACACAGTCTATTCTTTCCTGTAATATCCCCCTTACTTTTACTGATAATATTTCGCGAGGAATTGGACAGCCTAAAAATAGTACAACGATCTTCCTTAAACAGATTTTCTTTTGGAATGGATACGTTAGATTTACCTATATAAGAGCTACTTGAAGCATAGCATTGCAATTTCTTATAAAAAAAATCAAAATTCCCGTTGATAGATAATTAACAGTGAGTTGTCAAATTCTAAAATTATACTCATTCTGGTCTCTAATTTTAAAATGACATTTTTTACCGACATTAAGACCCATTTACCTCTGGACTAAGCTAATTAGATGGAAGGAACAAATATCTGTACATTTTATACATGCTTTCTGTAGATTGATTGCCATTAAGTTTGAAACACAAACATTCATTGTTAGGACTTAGGAAAACAGTTTTACCCAAGGAACTATGCAAGTATGTATCTCGTACACGTCCAGACTATAGAAGACATATGTGTATGAAAGCAAACAAAAAATATATCATTGGTTGAAATACTTTGCGAACTCGGCTAATGTCTTTTTGAAGCTAGCTCTTCATTCCTGTGGAGAAAACAAACCATCAAAAAAAATCCAAAACCAGCTGTATGTAGTCTTAATGCCTGACGTTATTCCCTGACAAAATAACAATAACAGTTTGCGGCGGGTATTGTACGCTTGATTTTCAGTACCTTCTCTCTGGACCTGATTTTCTTCCTGAAGTTTGAAAATGTCTCCATTTAGTAAATACATTTAAAACAGGAATCTTGCGGAAAGGAACAATTCATAGCATACAAGTTTACGATGACTAAATTTAATATTATATGCTCATTTTATCAACCCACATCCAGGATATCACAAGCATATAGTACAAGAATATACGAAAAAAGATACACCTGTTTTTGATATAATGTGCAAATCTGTCTGGTTTTTTTTCCTTCTTCTCAATTTAGCCCCAAATGTGAAAACAGAAACAAAAGAAGTAAAAACAGTGACATTGGATATGGTCCAATTGTCCTACGTTCACACAGCATAAAATAGAAAAACACTTTTTCCAGAGAGTATTTCCTTTTTGGTTGCATTTACCTTTTCTTTGGACGAGTTTTGATTTATTTATTTTGAAAATCGGTCTCTCAATAAGTAAAGTAAAACAATAATCTAGTGGAATGAAATACATCAGTACTCTTTGTATGACAATATGTTAGAAAAGGAGCTATATCCGAAGTAAGAGAGAAAAGGCTCTCAGGACATTCGAGTAATTTCCTATACTTCTGCATATGTTAAAAATAAAGCATGTGTAACATGGAGTACGAAGCTGATAGGATGGCAATAACACATGTTTAACTGAAACGACTAGACACATCATGATATACTAAACAAAGAGAGGACATAAAAAAGGTAGAGTATGACCTATAACTGTTGAGTTGCTAATTAATATTAGGATACGCATCAAAGAAATTAAATTATTAATTAATTAAACAGACAAAAACTTTCTTATATGCCTAATGAAGGCTTACATCTGTTAGGATTGAATTTTTAGTGAAATTAATAAGATTGCTATTTTATTTGAATTGTATTAAGTAATGTTTTATTTGTTTATATTCTAAAAGATATTAAAGGTAATTTCATTTGTTTTGGTAACGCAACTATATAGAATAGAAAGTGTTGCTGAGCAAGTGGAAAAAAGGCAATGTATATAGCCATACTGCATAAGACTGATAAAAATAACTAAAAGCTATACGAATGTACTTTGTTGTGTGGAATAAGTGTATGATGTTACTGCAGACATTGTATGCTGTTTCGCAGATTCAATAAGAACTCCCTAACTGCTCTGGGAGAAGTGTATAGTTCTACAAACCAGATTACGCATTGGCGAATTTCCAATCAGGTGACTAAGACTAAACCTGGCCTTCTGTTAGTGATGTAAACAAAATGGTTCTTATCTAATGTTGAACAGACATTACTGCTAGATTAGTATCAGGGGATTACCTTATTTGGTCCTGACTTGCGCCTAGTGAGTATAAGTAAAGAGGTGTATATTGTCTAGGTCAGTCCCTTATACTTTGAGGTTAGCGGCGTGTTCGTTTTTCATTACAGGTAAGAACGGTATATGTTGTAACTTCTTTTAGAAATAGGTATTTTTAATGTTTGAGATTTTAATGGTAAAATTGATATGTTTGCAACATTGTTACTGAATTCTTTTCTTTACAATACATATATTGTAATAGAATATTTTATGTTCATATTTAATTATATTTATGTAAGTTGAATTCGCTACCAACTTCTTGTTTAGATTTAATGTTGAAATAAAGTATTCTTTAAGCAAGAAAGAGTAATATCCAGCAATATATTCTAAATGAATGTTCTATTTTAAAATGAGTAAAATGCATTAATTATTACATTTTATAATTTTGGCTATCTTGAAATTGATTGAGAATTAACTATTGTATAATATTCTAAGGTGCAAAATATATATGAATAAAATGAAGTTAGAAAGCTTAATAGAAAAATGTAATATGTATTACAATAATTTTTATTATAAAGCTTTTAGAAGTGTTTCTAGAATGTAGTAATATATATGTGTATTGATTATTTAAATAAAGTCCCTTATACTTTGAGGCTAGCGGCGTGTTCGTTTTTCATTACAGATGTAGCTGTCTATCATCGCAGCGGCGCTCCTTTTAAGAGAGCCTGAATTCTTTCTTCTCTCTCTCTCTCACCATGGATATCGACGCTTCCTAACTTACCAGTAATTCCTTCTCATAACAAGAAATGGGAAGAAGGTTATGAAAATCTAATCACAACCCACATAACAGAAACTTTCATAACAAGTGGATGGAGAATATTACAGATCTCTGGACCCTCTCGCAAAGCCAATGTCCCCAAGATGTAGCCATATTTACACAGTTATGAGTGATTATTTCTTTTGAAGGAGTGTTTTCATAAAATTAATGGAGAAGAGACTAAAGATAAAACGACATTAGTGGACGAGTATCTTAAATAAAGATGCCACACGTATAATTACGATCCGTGGGAGAGATTGGCACCAACACATTTACGATCGTCAGACTTCATACCGCTAATGTTGGCAGTTTCTTGCCTGGAACAGACACACAGCTATTCACGTGACTGATCCGTGATTCTACCTACATACTACATTTCTCATGCTGGAATGTCTTCACAAATTCCTAGTAATGTATATGCCAGTACCTACGCTCTATCCAGTTCCAGTGACTCACACTTCATTCGACTATGGTTCCTTGATCCTACGTAGACAACGATTGAAAACCAAATCCAGTTCTTACGCAGAAGACTACCAACTCACCTCAAAAAACAACGTCAGCAGCAGCACTTCAGTGACCTCCGACAGCTCAATGATTCCAAAAAAAGTACTTTTACTCGGCAAATTAACTGTGTATACATTTACTATCAGCGCACAGAACATTCTGAGTTTAGCCGTTTAATTCAGTTAATGTGACTCAATACTATTGACATTATTTCTAGGAGTGCAATTTTTCTCAGGAAACATCAGATTCTCAAGTACAGGTATGTCTCTTATCACATTAGATATTTTTAAAGGTGATCAATCACAAAATCCTGTTAAATGGCTAAATCATTTTTTACAATGGGCTAATTTTTATGATTTATCAGAAGCTAAAACTTTGGATGCTTTTCCTTTTCACCTCCAACAACATGCTAAAGTATGGTATGAATCGCTACCTGATAACGTTAGGAATAACTGGTCAAGTCTAGTAACTGTCTTCACATCTAGGTTTCACACTGACGATATTATTTTAGATTTATCAATTTTACAAACTCGATAAGAATCGTCTGAAACAGTTTTGGACTATTTAAATCGTCTCTTACAAATTGCAAATAACCAAACTATCTCAGATCAAATATTGTTAGCAGTTGCATTACAAGGTTTAAAACCAGCTATTAAACAAATCGTAATGAATAAAAATCCAACAAATATGGATGATTTACGACAAGCAACAAATCTAGCAGAGAAATCTCTTGTCGCAACTGAGAATAATGATTGGTCAACGCTTAACACAATTTTAGAGGAACTTAAACAACTTAAAGATGAAATAAAAGCAGTCAGCTCAGCTCAGAACACAGAAAACAATGTACATGTATTATCTCAACCCTTCGTACGTGCCAAAAACAAACCATTTCGGCTGCATTGCTATAATTCTCATCATTATACATCGTCTTCTCAGACAGCCAATTTTCCAAATTATTTCTCCAGTTCAGTACATAAATCTCGCGATAACTCTACATATCAGTTACCTTCTCATGATGCGCGTAGTAAGCCATTCTGTCTCAGATGTGGTATTTGTTTTCAGTCACATGGAACATTATGTCCTGCACTCGATAAAAAGTGTTACTTGTGTCACAAAACAGGTCATTTTGCACGAGTATGCTTTTCCCCACAACAACAATATAAACTCGCGCCAAATCAAAGGTCACAACCTTGCCACAAACAAACTCGAGAACCATAAATCATATTAGTCACACCTATTCACAAAAATCTTGTTCCTCTTTATGTTAAAAACAAAATCACGAATGCATTAGCTGACACAGGCGCGTCCATTTCGGCCATCAACTTAAAATTTCTTTCTCGCGCAGGATTCAATTCACGTCAAATTCAATCATCAAATATTACTAATATTATCGCAGCGGGCGGGGAAAAACATTCAATTTATGGAATTATCCCACTTAATTTGAAAATAGGAGGTGTAAGCTTTTCTCATACATTCTATGTTATACCTGCCCTACACCATTCAGTCATTCTGGGTATAGACTTCTTGACTAAATACAAAGCAGTAGTGAATCTAGATACACAAACGCTCTCTTTGCTAGACGATACGGTAATTATCAATCTGATACGTGCTGAGTCAGGATTGGCACGTGTCAAGAAAAGTACAACGATTTCACCAAACTCGAGTTGTTCTATTTCTGTTAGTATCAGTAAAATAAAAAGGGAACGCCTGTTTTACTAGAACCATCTCATAATATGTCAAAATCCACATTTTTGACAGCTAGAACAATTGTAACGGTTTCGAAAAATAACCTTGTTCAGATCTTGAATCCTACTCCGAAACCTATACACATACTTGCAAATACCGTACTAGCTTATGTAGACGTACTACACCCACAAATCATATTTACTGTTAGTGAGGACACCTATGACAAGAATACCACACCTAATACAACTGACATCGTGAACACACAAACTAGTACACCACGAGAACCAATTAATTTTGATTTACACACTTCAGATTTGTCAGAAAATCAAAAACAAGAACTTCAATTGTTTTTGAATAAACATAGGGATGTGTTTGCCTTGAACTTAGAAGAATTAGGAAGTACTACGGTATTTACTCATCGAATAGAGGCAGGTGATTCCATGCCAATTCGTTGTCAACCTTATCGTGCGTCTCCGCACATCAATAAAGAAAGTGATAGACAGGTAGATGAATTATTAGAACACCAACTAATCGAACCCAGTTCTTCGAGTTATGCATCTCCAGTTGTCTTAGTCAAAAAGAAAAATGGGGAATATCGTTTTGCTATTGACTATAGGAAACTTAATCAGGTGACATTCCCTCTTCCAAGATTAGAAGATGTAATTGATGCAGTTGGACAAACTAAACCATGTCTTTTCAGTACATTAGATTTAAACTCGGCATTTTGGCAAATTAAAATGGATCCAGCGACAAAACATAAGAGCTCTTTCATAACATCACGTGGTCTTTACCAATGGAATGTAATGCCGTATGGACTCAGAAACGCGCCCGCCACATACTGTATTCTTTTAGGTCATGTACTTAGAGGTATACCATGGTCAACATGTCTTGCATACATAGATGACATTATTATTTTTTCCAATTCATTTGAAGAACACTTAGCACATCTTGAACTTATTTTTGATCGATTACGTCAAGCAGACTTGACACTCAAACCATCAAAATGTGTATTCGCAGCATCTGAAGTTATTTATCTTGGTCATAAATTCTCAACAAAAGGAATCAAAGTAGATGAGTCCAAAATAGACACAGTTACACAGTTTTCTGTTCCAAAAACACAGAAAGATGTTAGGAGTTTTCAAGGATTGTGCAATTATTACAGAAAATTTGTCCAGGGATATTATACTATAGCAGTCCCTTTAAATAAATTATTGACAAAAGACAGTTCATTTCTTCGGACAGACAAGTGTCAAAAAGCATTTGAAACTCTTAAAACCGCTTTGACCACAGCTCCTATCTTGGCTTTTCCTGATTTTAATAAACCATTTAGACTCACATGTGATGCCAGTGGTACAGCTCTAGGGTATATCTTGTCTCAGATAGGGACAGACGACAAAGAACATGTTATTGCTTATGGTGGAAGAGCATTAACAAACGCTGAAAAACAATGGACAGTAACTGAACAGGAATGTCTAGCGGTATTAGAAGGTATCCGAACATATCATGTTTACCTATCACGTCAGAAATTCACTGTCATTACAGATCACAAGGCACTAGTATGGCTAAGGACAGTTAAACACACTTCAAACATACTGATTCGTTGGTCACTTCGCTTACAATAATACGATTTTGATATCGTATACACTCCAGGCCATAAAAACACAAATGCTGATGCACTCTCACGTCGAAACTACGACTAAACAGATAACACTGACAGCAAAATGGAGGAATCTCCAGCATACACTAACACTCAGGCTACTCAGTTAGAACCACCAGTACACTCCATTCAAGAAGACATGACAGAAATTATATTCTTTTACGATAAGGACGATTCTACTAACCTATTTCAAGTACAGACTAATGATAACATACCTAGTGGTATTTCTTCAGAACTACCGGATCTCGCCCAATATCAGCGCGAGTGCCCTGATTTTAAGGACATGTATGTTTACTTAGAACAAGGAATATTAACAGAAAACACTCGTCGCGCAACAGCTGTTCCATATGAAGCAAATCAGTATGAACTAATCAATGGTGTCTTACATCATTTTTTCCAGCTTCGTACAAAACACAAAACTTCTTCAGATCAACTCATAAAACAAGTTGCTTTACACACAAATTTGAGACTCGATGTCCTTCTATCTTATCACGATTCTAAAGCAGGAGGTTGTCATTTTGGTGTTCAAAGAACATATCAAGCTATCAAACAGAAATACTATTGGCCTAAAATGTATCAAAATGTGTATGACTACATTACATCATGCTCTAAATGTCAGCTCATTAAACGGGACACAAAATGCACGAAGAGCCCCATTGCACCGATTGCCCCCAGAAGACGTATTCTCTAAGTGGCATATGGACATTTTGTGCATGCCAGAAAGTAAGGAAGGTTATCAATACATCTTATTGGTGACAGATAGTTTGTCACATTGGTGTAAAGCCTTTCCTTTACGTTCTCAAACAGCAACAGAAATCGCCAGTGTTTTGTACAATGAGATATTCACAAGTTATGGTGCACCGCGAACACTTGTCAGTGATCGTGGACGAAATTTTATGTCTCAAATTGTACTCGCACTTTGTGAATTATTTCAAGTAACACGTCACCATACTAGTTCATACCACCCTCAAACTAATAGCCTCTGTGGGATGACTAATAGTACTATCAGTCAGGCATTAAGAGCTTACTGTAGTAAACACCAAGATGATTGGCCGTCCATATTACCCAGCGTAATGATGGCATTCCGAATGAGTCCAGCAGTTAATTCTACTGGATACTCACCCTATTACATAGTATTTGGGAAAGAAATGACTTTACCCTTAGATGTGTCTCTTACGCCTAAAGAAACTATACCAAAACAAACACAACAGTACATAGATCAATTGATTCAAAGATTGAAAATAGTTCAATAAATAGCTAAAGCAAATACACATGAAGCACAAAGCACAAGCAAACAGAGGTTTGACCAGAAAGCAAAAGAACCGTCCTTTTGCGTTGGAGATTATGTACATTTACAAATCTCACATATACCTGTAGGGTTATCAAAAAAACTTTACCCTCGTTGGGAAGGTCCATATTACATCACCCAAGTCGGTCCGAATAGCACCTACAGTTTATGTCGTTGTTCAGAAAATAAAGAAATGAAATCACTTGTACACGCAAACAGGCGTAGGCACTATAAAGATCCTAAGGATTATAGACCTTCGACACCGGACACAGCCAGTACACTACCACAGTCGACTCAAACATCACATGATCGAGCAAGCAATGCTCACACACCAACCATCAATGGTACCGAATGGTACTTAGTTGATCAACTATTGAAATCCAAATGGATTTCTGGGAAAATGCATTATTTGATTAAGTGGTCAGATGGATCCACGCCATCATGGCAGCCAACTGAGAATGTTTCTCAAGCATTAAAACCAGCATTTCACAGCAAACACACACAATATAACACACGTCGCAAACGACGAAGTCGAATATTTCGTAATTGAATTCAATCTGAAATTCTGAAAACAGAAAAAAGAACAAATTAAATCGAATTTGGGAAAGAAAACTACATATAGTCCTACCGTCAATTCCATTTTTTTTCTCATACCTTCTAATTCCTTTTCTTCTTTCTGGCGCCAAATCTCTCAGTTCTCTTTCTTTCTCTTAAGGTATGGATGAAATTTGGATTGGTTCGTAGGTATATGTTTCTTTTTAACTCTGAATGCAGAGTACATAGTATCAGAACAAACAACAACATAAAAACAAAACAATTTGAAACATGGGTTATCTCCAGCATCTCCCACTTTTGTATAGTTCAGCCTATAAGTGGATTCACAGTTTAAATCAGGTTTACACGGACTTGTTTAATTGAACGTATCGAATATTGTTACAGGGATGTCAAATGTAGCTACATAATGATATTATTTCACAGTTATAATACGTCTTAAAACGAATACGCGGTATAATACAGCAATCTCATTAATGCATGGGTTTGACAATGTTTAGAGGTTTCTCTCTCACAATTTTCATACAATTGTATGAATGTCTGTACCTTATGGTACGTACTGTAGGAACGGCTCTAATGCCTACCTCCCAGCCAGTTAGAAGAGGTGATTTTTCCCCCACTGGTTTTGCAACATCCATTGATGTTGACTTAAATGTATGTTGAAATAATAAAATAGTCAAAGTGTCCGAGCGATTACTCGACACAGAGTTCACGTTAATGCATAGCTCTCACGACATGAGCAGCTATTGGCCTATATACGGCCAGCTTCATACATTCTCTTTCACACGTCGAAGATAACGTTGATAAAACACGTACATTTCAAAGCTGCACTAGACTTACCGTACCAAACGATTAAATGATATTTTCACTTACTGTTCTTAGGTTAATTCACAGGCGATGCATATTCATACACGCACAGGTCAAAGTTTGATTGCAAGTGAACATACATCATGGTTATTAAGGCTAGTACAACATTAAATTGTTAATTCCTAAACTCTCGATATAATAAGTATTCACCCATAAATATGTTCTGCTGATGTTATACGAATAACATATAAAAGAGAAAAAAAAATACAGAAAAAGGACACAAAGGAAGAGTACACTAAAACAGAAAAATAAAAAAAAGATAACAAGAACTGTTGCTATTATTTTGTGTTACAATCGTCTGATAAGCCTAGTCTAGTTAGAGGTAGGTTTTGTAGTTTTGTAGACTTGTGTGTTTAATATAATAATCTAATTTTTTTTAAAAAAATTATTTACTATGTTGTTTCATAGTATCTTATGAAGGTACTCTATGTTGTGAAGTTTATTCCCATTGTATTTTTGGGGACTTTTATCACGAATTTTGCATTATACTTTTATTGAATTTTTTGGAATTTGACTGAGTATTGTGCAAAACACTTCCCATTGTGTTTGGGAATTTTATCAAATTTTTTGCATTGTATTTTTTTTTTGAATTTGATTGAGTATTTGCAATGTACCTTCTCATTGTATTTTTTGTACTTTACCTGGTATTTTGCAATATATTTTGCAGTGTTTACATTGTATCTTTAAACTTTGCGAAAGTGTCTCGCAATGTTTTTTTTAATCATTGTATTTTTGATCTTTCACCTTTTATCTCATTTTGATGAATACAATTGATTTTTCTTTTCGAGCCTCGAGGTCTCGGCTCAAATAAATTAGAGGGTATTGTTAGGATTGAATTTTTAGTAAAAGTAATAAGATTGCTATTTTCTTTGAATTGTATTAAGTAATGTTTTATTTGTTTATATTCTAAAAGATATTAAAGGTAATTTAATTTGTTTTGGTAACACAACTATATAGAATAGAAAGGGTTGCTGAGCAAGTGGAAAAAAGGCAATGTATATAGCCATACTGCATAAGACTGATAAAAATAACTAAAAGCTATACGAATGTACTTTGTTGTGTGGAATAAGTGTATAATGTTACTGCAGACATTGTATGCTGTTTCGCAGATTCAATAAGAACTCCCTAACTGCTCTGGGAGAAGTGTATAGTTCTACAAACCAGATTACGCATTGGCGAATTTCCAATCCGGTGACTAAGTCTGAACCTGGTCTTCTGTTAGTGACGTAAACAAAATGGTTCTTATCTAATGTTGAACAGACATTACTGCTAGCTCAGTATGCGATGTGTCCTGATATATGACTTGGATTTAATAAAAATAGTGTTTTTTGTCGGGGTACGCTAAGCGGGGCATACATGTTTATACCGTCTTAATCTATATACATATGCAGGTGTGTTGATATATATATATATATATATATATATATATATATATATATATATATATATATATATATATATATATATATATATATATATATATATCAACACTCCTGCACCCTAGGTAGATGAGGTATGTATTGTTATTAAAACAACAGGGCAAGTTCGGTACAGCGCATTACCGCAAATCGACAAAGCATAGTTAGCTCTATGTTAGCCACCATAACCAAGAAAAGCGAATTTCTATAATAATCCTTTTTTCGTTTCGACTTTCAAAACATGCCAGTCAATTACCATGATCTCTTGCCACATACAAACTATACGTTGGTACAATTGCTGGGTACGCAAATACGAATATGATTCGAATAAGAAAGTGATTCATGATACATGTTTAACCAATCTTATTATTAGAAAGTGAATTACCCTCGGGTTACTATAAATAGTTTTTCTTGGAATTTCAGCCTATGTCGTTTCATTGAGAACATAATATATAATTATATAAATAGTCGCATTATTGAATACGATTCTAATATTTGTAAACCTTTATTGGTTTTTTTTGTCGGTGAAACTATACAGGGCATAGTAGGTTAATATACTCCATCTAGGTTTATTTTGCTCCTGCCTGCAAAGTTGACGTGCCAGTCAATTATAAAATGATTTGTAAAAGGTTATCGATGGCACTGGGAGGGCATATATACTTTGTGTTTAATGGGAATGCCCATCTAATAAGAGCATTTGTTATTGATATCTTTATTGTCCCTCTTTTAGACAGTATTTAAGTATGCATCGAGAGTTAAATTGTTAAGTACACATATATTATTATTATTATTATTATTATTATTATTATTATTTCATAGCTTTACTCTCAGCACTTTCATTCAGGGTAATTAAACATGCAACTTGAATTATTTTGATACGTACGCCAAGGTTAGTTCTTTTATACTCTTTTTGCGGCATCAAAACACGAAGCAACTTTATCTTTAACAATACACCATTCATAGATGACTGGTCAGTGCCCGAAACAGCACATTGTCTATTTAAGTGGCAATTGAATATTTTGTAAAAACGCAGTGGAAGGAGAAGAATTTTGTTTAGAGATCCTAGTTAATGAATTACACTATGTATATAGTATTTAGTAACCTGTAGATGTTTCGATGGAGTGACATTTCTAACTTTTACAGCTGATGTACAGATATCAGAAACAGCAATTTCATAAGATAGGTTGCCGTTCAGTTTGGAATAGAACAGTCACATAATACTTCGAAATGCGGTTTTGCTTCACGAATTATGCACCTATACATTAATGACACTTACAGAATACAGGACAAACATGTGTATTCAACGAAAAGGAAAATTTATTCTGAAACGTATGCTTTGTAAACTCATTAAACGTCGCTCTGTTCGCCTGCAACGGTTACTCATCGGTCCGGTGAAAATACAAAATTTATAATAAAAAGAAGCAGCGGATCGAGTCCTAATGCCTTATAAGATCCCTTAAGAAGTTAACAGAAATATAGTTTTCGAAGGATATTTTATGCTTTGGGTTCCTCGCCTTCTTTGAGACCTATATAAACTGTCACCATAATTTCCTTTTTCTCATACATAATTGACGTTAATAATCTTATGTTCATAAGTGCGTGTTTAATGGGAATGCCTGTCTCGGAAAAGAATTTGTTTATTATCTTTATTGTCATCATTTGGACGGTATTTATAAATGCAACATGAGTTAAGATGGTTAGTACACGATGATTACCTCTTCTATACTCTCTGCGGCTTCAAATCACGAGGCAACTGTATCTTGAAAGTATCAGCGACACTACTGTCTTGAATCACTGAAAACGTGCCGAAACAACAGTGTTTTCTAAAGATAGGTATAGGCCATATGCACAAACGCAATTGGAGAGACGAACGATATCTTTGATATTCTAATTACTTAATTACTAAATATTTATTGTAATGAACAAACTGTAGATGCTTCTTTCGAGTGGCATCGCCTACTTTTATGGCGGATTAATCGTTTTCAAAAACACTACGGTCAAAAAATCTATTATTAGTGAAGATTTTACCCACTGGTTACTTAAAATAGCTTTAAATGTCTCCCTTATTCCTATTTTTCAATATCAATAGCATGCGTAGTGGCATTGTTGTGTATGCTTCTAATATTCGTAAACCGTTAGAAATATTTACTGTCTAAACAACCTTTCACGTATTTTTTTCCCTCAGTATATTGCTGACACCTGGTTTGTTCCTATTGCGAAACAATAGTGCATTGTGATGGTTCAGCTATGCAAGGTATATACGTTAACATTATCTAAATCAAATTTTATCTTGCACGGGTTTATTATAGCTCCCGTTTACCTCAGGTATTGTCAATAGAACTAACAAATATGCGTTGTGACACATGCATGGTGTTTACATTTTATTTATAATATATAATAGGTAATCTCCAGCTTGTTTCTTTAAATAGATTTATTGCTATATAATAGGTAATTTCCATCTTGTTTCTTTAAATAGATTTATTTATTAGCTGTTTCCTATTTCAATATTTGTTTTCTTCATACATAGGTGCCGTTAAGTGGTTTCGTTCTTGATTATGTGTTTAATGGGATTACTCTTCTAGGAAGAAAGTTTCTTTCATATGTTTAACATCTCAAGTTTCTACGGTATTTAAACACATAACTTTAGTTAAGTTGGTAAGTACACTGTGACTATTTCTTCTTAATACTCTCTGCAGCTTCTAAACACGAGGAGACTTTATCTTGAAAGTAGCAGAAAAACACCCATCTTGGATAACTGGCACTTTGCTGAAAGAACGTAGTATATATTCAAGATACTGATATGTCCTATGTACAAACGCAGTGGGGCAGAATAAACAATTTTTCTTGATATCATAGTTACTAAATTCTATATGTATCTTGTAACGAGTACACTGTTGATGTTTCGTTTGAGTGGCATCTCTAACTTT
The DNA here is from genome assembly GCA_030141615.1 of Unio pictorum. NCBI lineage: Eukaryota > Metazoa > Mollusca > Bivalvia > Unionida > Unionidae > Unio > Unio pictorum. Next base: position 643,448 of record JARLTB010000369.1, read on the forward strand.
CATGAATGCTTGACCATTTACAGATACAATGATGTCATAAGAAATATAAATTGTAAGTTGATACAGTATGTTGTATTTGCAAATATGAACATGACAGGCATAAGATAATAAGCAGCACAATGATACTCCTAACAATGTTTATATTTAAAACTGTTTCCCGAACTATGCAACAGCTATATAGTCCTAAAACCTAAAATTATCGACTGAGAAGTTATCTTTGTGTTTTATGTTTTTATGTTTTAACGCCATTTTTCAGCACAAGATAGGCTATTCATTGTGGCCAGTATCAAGGGTGGAGGAAGAACCCGGAAAAGCCCGGAATGAACCACCGACCCACGAGAAGCTACTGGCAAGCTTTCTCACATATCCCCCATTCGCCGAATCCGAGACTAAGAAGGGTATTTTATGTTTTAGTTTTGTATGCCTTCTCTCCCGACATGTTTTATCTTTTGAATTTAAAAACAAATGTCCGTTAACCAGTATGTTAATCGATTATAAATAAACACTTCATTCCGCCGATTAGGATTGTATATAAGAAGCGTGGCTGTATGACAAGTAGGAGAGAAAAGGCACTCAAGATATTAAAATAATTTCTAATACCTCTGTTATACATATAGCGGTTGTGACATACCTACGAAAATGGTCGCGATGTAACACAACTTTCATTGAAAATATTAGTCACAGGACATATCTAACTACAATTGGCGGTGAAAAAGTAAGACATGGAAACGTCAGATCCTGATATTTAAGTATATTAGTCGATTAATGAAGAAAAAATAAAACTTTTTTTTCCTCATGCAAGGCAGTCGTCTACAAGTTATCATTAACACATATATGGTCCTACTGGCACCCTAAGAAGATTTCTCCGTACAACTGTAGTTTTGATATAGACGTGCATTTTGTAAATATTTATCTTCTAATAACACACACACACACACACACACACACACATGTATGTGAAAAACTGTCGAAAATAATCTTGATATTAGTGAAATAATTGACCACGTGTTGCCTAAAATAGTTTTTGTTTTCTTGTCTACCTGTTTCAATTCATTCACACCACACTGAATTGTTGTGTATGCTCCTAATATTTACAAACCGTTAGGAATACCTATTATCTAGTATCATCAACTGCCTGATTTGTTTTGAGCCGAGTATTGTTACCTGATATACAGGTTTTATATTTTAGCATAACAACTGGGCTTTGTTGTTGTTGTTGTTGTTGTTGTAGGGTTTAATGCCATTTTCAGCACACAATAGGCTATGCATGATGGCCAGTATTAATAGTGGAGGAAGAACTCAGGAAAAAACCCGGAAAGAACCACCGACCCACGAGAAGCTACTGGCAAGCTTTCTCACATAACCACATGAACCGAATCTGAGAATCGAACCCACGCAGACAGAGGTGAGATGACAGCAATCCGTAACGGAGAACGCTTTAGACCACTCGGGCACTCGGGCTCCAACTGGGTTTTGTGTCTTTTAAACTAAGCAGGTCATACATGTTAACACAATCTAACTCAAGAATTTTTGCGCAGATTTATCAACATGCATGTACCCAAGGTTGATATTTCCACAGTAGGGTAAGTTAGGTACAACGCATTACCTGAAGATTAGCGAAGCATATGTTAGTCTACATTGATTCCCACAACCACCAAATGAGAAAAGCTGTAATAAGACTATTTTGTTTAGACTTTCAAACATATATGCCAATCGATTACAAAATAATTTGTTCAAGGTTATCCATGTCTAAAGAGCTGGACATTATTTATAGAGGTGGAATTTCCCAGGTGTTACTATAAATAATTTATCTTGGCTCGTCACCTATGCAGGACACTTTCAGTGGAGGGCATTAATTGCACATTGCAAATGAATACAATATTTGTGTTATTTTTACGTCTCCTGTCTCCTGCTTGTGTTAATGTGTTCTGACTGGGAGTGTACGTTTCGGAACGTCTGTTTAATATCGTTTTCTTGTCTGGTATTCTCGGTATGGACTCATGTAGTCCAAACCTTTGTAAAGTACACCAATCCGGTATTCTCGGTATCTTGTTGTTGTTTTAGGGTTTAACGCCATTTCCCAGCACACGATAGGCTATACATGGCGGCCAGTATTACTGGTGGAAGAAGAACCCGGGACAACCCATGGAAAGAACCACCGACCCACGAGAAGCTACTGGCAAGCTTTGCCACATAACCACATTAGCCGAATCTGAGACTCACACCTAAGCAGACAGAGGTGAGATGGCAGTGATCCGTAACGGACAGCGCTTAAGACCACTCGGCCACTCGGTGCCCCGGCTGAGAAGTTAACACTAAGATAGTTTTCAAAGGGTATTGTATGTGTTAGTTTCATATATCTTCTCCGCCGACATGTTTTGTCTTTTGAATTTAAAAACAAATCTCCGTTAACCAGTATGTTAATCGATTATAAAGAAACACTTCATTCCGCCGATTGGGATTATATATAAGAAGCGTGGCTGTATGACAAGTAGGAGAGAAAAAGCACTAAAAATATTCAAATAATTTCTAATACTTATGTTATACATACAGCGGTTGTTACATACAATACGAAAATGGTCGTGATGTATTAACACAGCTTTCATTGAAAATATTAGTCACAGTACATACCTAACTAAAACTGGCGGTGAAAAATTAAGACATGGAAACGTTAGATCCTGATATTTAAGTATATTAGTCGATTAATGAAGGCATTCATCTACAAGTTATCATTAACACATATATGGTCCTCCTGGCACCCTAACAAGATTTGTCCGTACAACTGTAATTTTGATATAGACGTGCATTTTGTAAATATTTATCTTCTAATAACACACACACACACACACACACACACATGTATGTGAAAAACTGTCGAAAATAATCTTGATATTAGTGAAGAAATTGACCATGTGTTGCCTAAAATAGTTTTTGTTTTCTTGTCTACCTGTTTCAATTCATTGACAACACACTGCATTGTTGTGTATGCTCCTAGTATTTACAAACCGTTAGGAATACCTATTATCTAGTATTATTAACTGCCTGATTTGTTTTGAGCCGAGTAATGTTACATGATATACAGGTTTGATATTCTAGCAAAACATCTGGGTTTTGTTGTTGTTGTTGTTGTTGTAGGGTTTAATGCCATTTTCAGCACACAAAAAGCTATACATGATGGCCAGTATTAATGATGGAGGAAGAACTCAGGAAAAAACCCGGAAAGAACCACCGACCCACGAGAAGCTACTGGCAAGCTTTCTCACATAACCACATGAGCCGAATCTGAGAATCGAACCCACGCAGACAGAGATGAGATGACAGTAATCCGTAACGGAGAACGCTTTAGACCACTCGGGCACTCGGGGCTCCAACTGGGTTTTGTGTCTTTTAAACTAAGCAGGTCATACATGTTAACACAATCTAACTCAAGCTTTTTTGCGCAGATTTATCAACATGCATGTACCCAAGGTTGATATTTCCACAGTAGAGTAAGTTAGGTACAACGTATTAACTGAACATTAGCCATGCATATTTTAGTCTACATTGATTCCCACAACCACCAAATGAGAAAAGCTGTAATAAGACTATTTGGTTTAGACTTTCAAATATATATATTCCAATCGATTACAAAATAATTTGTAGAAATCTATCCATGTCTAAAGAACTGGACATTATTATTAGAGGTGGAATTACCCAGGTGTTACTATAAATAATTTATCTTGGGGTGTTACTATAAATAATTTATCTTGGGGGTGTTACTATAAATAATTTATCTTGGCCCGTCACCTATGCAGGACACTTTCAGTGGAGGGTATTAATTGCACATTGCAAAAGAATACCATATTTGTGTTATTTTTACGTCTCCTGTCTCCTTCTTGTGTTAATGCGTGCTGACACATAACCACATTGGCCGAATATGAGACTCACACCTACGCAGACAGAGGTGAGATGGCAGTGATCCGGAACGGAAAGCGCTTTAGACACTCGACCACTTGGGGGGGGGGGCGGGTTCTTCTTCCACCATTAATACTGGCCGCCATGTTTAGCCTATCGTGTGCTGAACATGGCGTTAAACTCTACTACAACAACACAAACAACCATCATCACATTACAGATCTAGCATGCTACATAAAACGTTATTAAAACAATACTTAAACTAATATCAAAGGTAGCAGCAGAGGGGGTGAACAGACCACGATTTCAAGCAAAACTAGGACTTCCAGATAGCGTTTCCGAACAAAAAATGGCCTATACACTACGTTTTCGAACAAAATATAAGACTTCCCACAAAATTTCATTTTAACCGAAAAAAAATCTCCATTTTGTAAAACGGAGATTTTACAATTTTGCTCACAACGATGTGGTCATTCACCCCCTCTGCTGCTATGGGTTAACAAAAATTATTGATAATTTTGTTATCAAATAGTATGATAATTATCGAATATACTATAAATTCACGATGAATAATTATCGATAATTATTGATGATTTTTATTATATATATTTTATAATGCCGATAAAATCTACTCAATTAACTTATGATCAAATTCGAGAAATACAAGCAGCTCGTGGTATTGATACTATTGCAAATATTGCAAAACGATATCATATTGGAATTTCTAGGATATATTCGATATGGGGAATACCATTAAATAGTCGTAATAAATTGAGCGTATTAAATAAATTTCTTAATAAAATCTCAGATGAGAGACCAGTGTATTATCAAACTATTAGTGAAAAGCCATTATTCAACGATGGTATTATTGAAAACGCATCAAATACTAATATTGTAAGTGATACTGATATTGTGAGTGATAATACTGAGATTGCGAGTGATACTGATATTGTGAGTGATAATACTGAGATTGCGAGTGATAGTACTGAGGAGAAAATTTCAAACAGTGTTTATGAGAATCGTATTGAGAGTTTAGAACAAGAATTAAAAAAATCTCAAGTGGAAATCTATCAGCTAAAAAAATCTAATGAAGAATTAAAAAAATCTCAAGTGGAAATCTATCAGCTAAAAAAATCTAATGAAGAATTCCATAAACTAAATTCAGAAATAACGAAAAAGAATAGTATAATCAGTAACTTGGAGCTTATGAATTATAATCTCAATGAAAAATTACAACAACAATTACATGAGCAACAGCAGTTTCAACAACAATGTGATAAATACCAGCAGAAGATAGAACAGCAACAGCAAGATTTTTATCAACAACAGAATGAAATAGATAGATTAAAAAAATTATTACATCATCGACATGAAAAATATAAGGAAGAGATAGAACAACTACAGAAACAATATGATAAATCACAAATAATTTTTGGTGGTAGAAATTCCAAATCAACCTGTGAAAATTGTATTACTATCGAAAATAAATATATGGAAGAACTAGAATATTATGCTGATGAACTAGCGAGAACACAGAAACTAATAGAAAATTTCCATCGTTCCTAATGAAAATCTTCGATTTTAACCGAATATTTGATTCAGTCCGATACGATATCGAGTCCGAGGATCATGTAAATTTATTGTTATAAATCCATGCGGGGTTGACTGAGCGCGGCTAAAGAAATTTTTAAATTGATTATGATCCATATCTCCACCGCACCAGGTTTGCCAAATATTTCTTAACGTATGAGTATCAACTCCGTTAAATACACACAGCATATTGCAGTTATCTCTGATCACTTTTGGTATTTGAGTATAACGTTGAGTTACATATATCACGTCAGTGTTTTTATGCCTGCCTCTGGAAAAGATCCTAGCAGGATTTTTTTGTTTATCCAACATTATATCGTCGTATACGACTAAATTGTTAATATCTCCATCAATATCATCAATACTCGGTGCTTCATCGATATCGGTTATAAAATCAATGGCGTTCTCACCGCTAATTTCTGATGCATTCTCGTTAAAATCTTTTAGCACTTCATAACATCGTTGATCATCTACGCTAGGAGCAACTAAATACAACTTATCCCATTTCATCCATCTCATTATTAAATTAAGCAACAATTGCGTTTTACCCGATCCAGATGGCCCGATTATAATCATCCGGATAGAGTTTGGTAGCGCTGCATGATGCTTAATTGGTTCTCTTGTTTTAGTCGCCGAAAAATCAATTATATCCATATTTCTATACATAAATTATGGATCTATATTGTGTGAAGTGTAAAACGCGTACTGGCACAGATGATGTGACGACGGTTACAACTAAAAATAACCGATTAGCGCTTTCTGGTAAATGCGTGCAATGTGGTACAAAGAAATTTAGATTTGTGTCTATGAAATCTGATTTAAAAAAAAACGAGGAGGTGATATCGCAGCCAAATTGGCAAGGCTCCCTGGAACCCCATGGGCAAAGTACCCCGGAGAAAAGCATCTCCCAGGATATAGCTACTGTGGACCGGGAACCAGGCTTGATATCAGACTCAATAATCAAAATCAACCCAACCCCGGTGAAGAACCAATAAACGTCATTGATAAGGCCTGTCACCTTCATGATGTTGCTTATAAAAGCAGCAATCTGCAACACAGACATCTAGCAGATGTGAAATTAATTCATGCGTTAAATGCTATTCCTGATAAATCCTTCAAAGAAAAATTGGCTTCCTTTTTGATAAAATCGGCTATGAAAAGCAAATTGATGCTTGGAAGCGGAGCTTCTCGTGCTGGTAATTGAAAATACTAGCATTTTAATATGGAATCAATTTATTATTCCCCAAGAGGATACTGGAGGGGTAAATCAGCAGTTCATAAACTCGCTAGTGCTGCAAAAGTGAAAAAAACCACTGCAGCTAATTGGTTATCCAAACAGGCACTATGGCAAATTTATCTACCACCGCCTAAACAAATTCAATTCTCGCATTTTGATGTGACCGCTCCTAATGAAGTTCATCAGGCTGATATTTTATTTCTGCCATATGATCGTGGTTACAAATACGCGCTAACCGTAGTTGATATTGCAAGTCGATACAAAGAAGCAGAACCGTTAAAAAACAAATCATCACCTGAAGTGGCTTCTGCATTTGAAAGGATTTATCGAAAGGGTCCTCTGCGTTGGCCTAATCTGTTACAGGTTGATCCTGGCAAGGAATTTCAGGGTGCGGTTCTATCTACAATGAAAAATCATAATGTCACCATACGACGAGGGTATACTGCGCTACATCGTGATCAGGCCATTGTAGAACGATTTAATCGGACGATTGCTGAGCGGTTATTTGGATATCAATACGCAAAAGAATTCATCCAAGAAAAAAGATCCCGTGAATGGGTTAAAAGATTACCATCTGTGATTACTGCACTGAATAACGAGATTACTAGAACAATCAACATGAAACCTATCAACGCGATTAAAAAGAAGTCAATACCCGTACAACCACAAACAGATTTCCCTAGAAACGCTAGTGTTTCCCAACCAATTCTTGGTAGTAATGTCATTGTGAGGTACTTATACGAACCAGGAGAACTTGAAGGGGGTAGAAAAAGGGCTACTGATCCTATTTGGAGCGTCACTACGCATAAGATATCTACTATAACACGATCAACTGGTAGACCAGCAATCTATAAACTGGATTCAACTGCCCCTCAACGAGGATTTACTAGACAACAACTACAGGTAATTCCCGAGGATACTCAATTGCCACCGCATGGTCTTAACTAGCGCCGTTGCGTCTATTGCACTCAAGACAAGTCAACATCACATTATTTCTGATATGACCGAGACTGTTATTTTTTCTGTCTACGGTGAATTGGCGAGGATCCTTATCCGAATACTGCCAACGCATTATACAATTGCAACTCGCGCAATGATTATTCTGTTGTTGTTTCAGCGTAATTATTAATTTAGCATCAATATTAAATTCTCGTTGTTTTTTTTTGTCCTGTTGTTTGTAACCGGAGAGTTTTTTATTAATGATGCTAACATCAATATCATTTATTGTGGTGTCATTATCATCGAGGACAATTCTTCGAAGTTGATTTATTTTTCGTACTCTGGATACTGCGAGATAGACTAAATTCGACCATTCGATGTGATTATCCACCATCCAAACAGTTGTATCCGATATAGTTAATCCCTGTGAAGAGTGTATTGTTGCTGCGTATCCTAGAGTCCACGGGGATTTATTAGCACGCAATGCATCTTCAACGACATTGATATCAACCAGCACAATATCATTTAACACGAGAATCTGCTTTTCACTCTGTCCTGGAATATCAACTTCAATATTCTGCTTTCGTGTATCCGATGGCCTATAACAAAGGGGTACTGGAAGCGTTGCAAATTTTTCTTTATGCAATTCAAATAACTTCATCTGAAGTGTGTCCCTGACTATTTTTCTACTTGCAATTATCAAATCATTTGGTCTCCATGTTTCCCAGAAATCATTCATTGGAGTTTCTGAAATCACTTCACGCGCTATTTCGCATTGGATTCTATCCGGTTGTAATCTAATTAGCGCTTTGAACTCGCGTAATCGTTCATCAAGTGATCTATAATCAGTGGTGATTTCTTCGTAATAGTCTACAAAACCCTTTAGCCATTCATGTGGAGATGCACCGACAAATGGTGGTGGTTGGCCGTGATCACCGCACATGACGACTTTTGTGTTTTTGTTTAACAACCATTCGAGAAATGTTTGTAATACATCTAATGACACTGTGCATATTTCATCCCAGATTATGATTTTATGAATGAATTTATCACCCATACGCTCAGGAGTCCATTTGTCACCCTTCCATCGAAAGAAACTATGATAAGTACAGGCATTTACCCCTCGCTGTATCATCTCTCTGGCGAGTCTGTGAGTCGGTGTTAGCACAATCATGTTTGTGAAATCCGTAGGATTTTTACTACGATATAATTCAATTGCACGAGTTGTCTTTCCTGACCCACCACAACCGTTTAAATAAACTGTCTTGTATCTACATATTGGATCAGATACCGGTGGTGCATTAGAAAATTCTGATTGAATTTCAATACGATTACAACAAATATATTTATCATCCATGGCAACGTCTGCGGATTCACAATACTCATGTAGCATCTCCTTTTTAAATCGCCAACGCCCCCAATTTTCTTCGGGATCTGTGAATTTAGCTACAGCTGATTTGTACTTATTGTGTATATACATCGAATCAGTGGCCACTCTAACCGCGGTATTAGGAAATCTATTTATCATCGAAAATAGATTAATGCAAGCATAGGCTAACATTGAACTTCTCAAATGTGTGTACTGGGAATTATATCCATCACAGTAGGTAACAACCGTACCTAATTTCTCACCATTGGATAGAAAAGCATCCTTACGGGATACAAGTTTTCCCTGTTTTATTAAATCCGCTACAATAAAATCGTATTCAGCAACATCTATGATCAACCGCGAAGAGTATTTTGCGTTATCGTATCGTCCACCCTGGGTAAATTTACCGATTATTCTTCTTCCGAGATCCTTTGCTTGTTCCTTTTTAATTTCAAATAACTTTTTAGACCAATTTATGATTTCTTCTTTATTGAAATCTGGAAACTGTTTTCGTAGTTCGCTGATTATACGATCTAGATCGGGTTGTGGTAGCCAAACTTCTTTCTGAGCTCGATAGCATATAATAGCCTCGGAAACAATCAACGATATTAGCATACCACAATCAATCATATATCTCAATAGCACTATTGGCATCCAGGCCTTTTCAGATAGGTGTCTACCGAGCCAAACATAACTACACGGATGTAATCCTGTAGCTAATTCGAATGATATTACACGAGCGAATCCGGTTAAATCAAAATCAGGCAATGGTCCATTAATCGCAACACGAGTCATTTCATGCGTGGGGTGTCCAAATCGTTTGAAGTACTCAGCGCATTCTCCATATCCGAGAAAACTTCCGGGATAACACGCGGCTATATCAATTGAAATCATACTATCACGTGAGTATTTCGTATTCCACAGTCCTCCATGACCAAATTCGACGCAACTCAATTTAACATCCTCAAGAAAATCACTTTGTGTTGGACGCCATGAGTTTTTCTCTCTTGCGAAGTGAGCTACCACTGATGGAATAGTAAAACTATCCGTGAGTAGTTTTTCATGGAAACTCTCCGGTGAAAAATCACTAGCGATTTTTCTCATTTTGTTATCTAATTCTTCAACGCGATATAATTCGCCATTTGGTCTTACAAATTGATCAAATCCTTCATCACTTCTAAGTAACCACACTGACACAGGATCATCCTTACACAATGCATGAATAGCATCGAATAATTTCTCTTCATAGAAAACATCCCCGGAAAATTCCGGGGGGATATATTTCACGGTTCGTTCTCGTGGAAATATTGTTACCGCAGGTGTCCACGCGTGTTTGTTATGATCAATAATCTGTATTGGTGCTCCTCGCGATTGATATTTCGGTTCGTATAATACTTCTCCGGTTATTGTTGTTACTGATATTGGGAATTTTAATGATGCTTCTAATTTAGCTATATCAGAAATCTTTGCACCATGCTGTTTCACTGTCAGTTCCCACTCGGTTATTTTCCTTCGTCGCAGATCAGTTAGTTTATTTCCTCGGGATGCATTTGTGAAGTGTTCTATAATTCGTTCTGCTACACAATTAAGCCCTGACGAATATTTCATAGGAGCTAGTTTTGCGATATCGGGTTTATCATTTAACGGATATATCCCATAAACCATTGCTGTTACGGGATAAGATCTTTCGTAGTATGGTTTGTCAATGCCGATTAGAATTCCTGGTTTGGAATCTCTACTCACAATGACAGCTTTTTTATTTTTGAGGATTGGTTCAAATTTATCCTTAATAATCCATTTGCCATCGACTTTGATAATGAATTTGATTCGGAAAAAATACCGTTTTTCCCCAACATGTGAAATTATTACTGCTGCTTTTTTATCAGTCATGGTAGCATCAACAACACCATCAATTCGAAATGTTGACCAACAATAGGATGCTCCATCACGCTTAAATTCATTGAAACAATCTCTGATTTTTCTAATCATGGCTTTATCAAGAATTGTATTCTTTGGTGTATTAGAAACTATATCGAGATTGAATTGAGCATCTTTCCAGGATAATTTCTTGGACGTTTTTGAATTCCGAAGGATTTTGGGTTTATCGAGATTAAATTTAGGACTAATTTTTAATAATCTCTTAAACTCTTTCATGTTTCCGTCTCTTGGACGTTTGAGATTAAATTTGTTACGTTTTTTTGGTTTATCGAGATTAAATTTAGGATTAATTTTCAATAATCTCTTAAACTCTTTCATGTTTCCGTCTCTTGGACGTTTGAGATTAAATTTGTTACGTTTTTTTGGTTTATCGAGATTAAATTTAGGATTAATTTTCAATAATCTCTTAAACTCTTTCATGCTTTCGTCTTTTGGACGTTTGTTACGTTTTTTTGGTTTATCGAGATTAAATTTAGGATTGATTTTCAATAATCTCTTAAACTCCTTATCAGCACTGAATTCAGCATTTTTCGAAGTCAATCTCTTAAACTTTTTCATGCTATACTAAAACAAGTGTCTAAATGAAAGATTTATGTATAATAAACCCTTGCAAATGGATACTCCTTATCAGCACTGAATTCAGTATTTTTCGAAGTCAATTTTTTGAACTTTTTATGCTATACTAAAAACAAGTGTCTACATGAAGGATTTATGTATAATGAATCCTTGCAAATGGATCAGTCATTGAATTAGACAAATAGTATAGTATATAAATGACCCAAGAATTCAGACAGCACCCTATATGTACAAATTATGAAGCATCCAGTGATGGTGTTGTAAGAAACTGTAGACTGAAGAATCCAGTTGGAAGGGATAATGGTATGGGGTATTTAATGTTTACTGTTGGAAAGAATAAGAAATATTACAATCATCGTTTCGTGTATGAATGTTTCCATGGATTGATCAAAGATGGTTTTGTTATTAATCACATTGATTCTAATCCGAAGAACAATTCCTTATCAAATCTTCAAGCTATCACACAAAGTGAGAATTACAAACGAGGAAAAACTGACACTTGTTCAAAAAAAACGAAACCAGTAAAATCTTTGAATACAATAACTAACGAAGAAAAAATATTTCAATCAATATATGAAGCCGGCAAGTATTTCAATATTTGTAGACCCTCAGTACGATATGTTGCAGAGGGGGTTTGTCGATCGGCTATTTCAAAGGGGACCGGACAGAAAATCCTATTTAGTTACGTCTAATGCATCATATTTTTCATTTAGAAATATGTCATTGCTATAGAATAATGAATTCTGAAAACATGAATAGCATCATATCCGAGATTTCAAAATTGAAAAGTTGGGATATTGAACTATCAGATGGGTTAAATCCTGATCAAATCATGTCTGATTTTCAGGATATAGAATACGGAGTTAGCACTAACAAGTATATGCTACCAAAGAAGTATGCGCTCATCAAAAGAATTCAGAATTCTATTAAGGACTCTCTCGCATTTTCCAGTGACGTAAGTGTGTTCGCTCCGTTGTATACCATCGTAGAACAAATACGAAAAGAATTGGGATACGAATACGAATTGAAAAAGGAGGTTAATTCTAAAGTTAGAAACCTACGGGCGTTAATTCAAGAAAATGAACAATGTTGATTAACCATTTATCATTATTTGATTGACCGACCATTATCATTATTTGATTGTGACCGTCCCCTCATAGAGATTTTAATTTTTTTAGCATTTTTTGATTGATAATGTCAGAAACAGTGAATAAAAAATTGATGGTTGGTTCGGATTGATCAAAAATAGAATGTCGAAAGTGTGATATTAATTATTTTTATAGCAATTATGACACTTTCAACATCAATGATAACGCCCTTAACACTTCCACGGTGACTTTGTCACTGGTGTTAGGTCGGGATTAAAAAAATTGTTTTACAATTGAAAAATTGTTTCTGATTTCAAATAATGGTCAATGAAGCATTAACAACCCGATTAGCTCGTGAACGACTGGATGCAATCAAGAGATTTGTACCAATTCGTGACTCTGTACGGAATAAACTACAACAACGACAACAAGCGCAGACTGACTTTTCTGTGTCAAGTGAACAACTGTTTACTCCGATAACAAGTGCGACCAAAGATATGAAAACAGCAACTAAACGAGCAATATACGGAGATATTCCTAAGGAAGGCAAGCGACGAGAAGTGCCTGTTCTTGGTGTGCTTGAAAAGATAGCAGCAGAGACCGGACAAACACGCGCAGGGATACAACAGTTATCCAGTGATATAAAAACTCAGCGCGAGTATGAACGACTAGCTGATATTGATGATGAAACTCAAAGAGTTTCCACACCTGAACCACAACCTGTTGATGTCGTCACCCCAAGAGGTGTTTCCTTTATAGACAAACTCACCGAAGGAGCTATAGCAGAAATCAAACGACCTCAATTAATAAAACCCGAACATTATAAGATTTTTGGTAATTTTGCCGCCCAAAGTTTTCATTCTAGAAAGGACTTTTTAAAGGACGAGTATAAAAACAGTAGAATAAACCGAGATGAATGGGTTGATTGGTTGTATAAAACGAATAAGGGGATTGGCCGTTTAAATAAAAGAGAATTGGGATATAAAGAATTTAGAAAGGGAATTGAAGAGTATGACGAAACTGGTACAACTGAGAAAACAAGCGGAAAAGGATATTCGATTGGAAATCTAAAGGATGTCTTTGACTCTACCGTGACATGCCCTGGTAACATTCTCAGTGATATATCACGGTTAGAGGTTCTCATCGGAGGGTTCCGAGCCGGAAATAACTCACCGGAAATAATTAATGAAGCAGCTGATATCTGTAGACGATTATTTCAGGGTGGTATCATGGATATCAGCACATATCGAGATTTTATTGGAGAGTTAGTGGAAAGTGGGTATCATAGTGACTGAATCGATTAGATAAATAACAATTGAAAAATTGTTTCTGATTTAAAATAATGATCATACACTACAATCATGATAAACCAACCCCCGTCTACGTAGTTAATTCACGGTTTCCGGTTTATAGAGCATACTACGGAGATGGTTTAGGCAATACCATTGCAGGGTTATTTGCGAGAATGGCTCCAAAAGTGATGCCGTTAGCTAAACAACTAGGAATGAAAGCCATTGATGTTATTCGTGATAAGGGTATTGGTGCTGTTGGAGATCTTGCTGGAAAAGCGTTTTCAACTGCGAAGAATAAAATAACATCATTAGTGAGACGAAAAAAGAAACCGGTACCGTTACCGTCTACAGCAGAAATGCCTGCGAGTGTTAGTAGAATTATAAATAACGCAGTAGATGAAAAATTAGCGTCGATGGTTTTAACCCCCTTGATAAATCAAGGGGACCAAAGCAATATTGCAAACATGATAGCAGGAAGTGGCTTTAAAAAACTACGACGATGAAATGGAAAATCGCGATTTAGACTCTGATAAATAGAATAAAATGTTCAAAAAGTCACCTGATCCAGCATTTGATATAGATGCCCCAGTTCGCAAGGATGATTCTGTACGCGATTATCAATATTACGCCTATCATGCAATAGACTCAAATAGTCGAGCAAGAATTGATCTTCAAGTCCATGATACCAGTAAATACTTTTTACCCTGTGAAGCGTTTATTGAAGTAGAAGGAGAAATTGTAACAGCTGCTGATACTCCTGCTGTACCAGCACCGTATCCAGCTGGTACTCAAGTCGGTTTTGTCAATAATGGTATCATGGCGTTATTTGAGAGTGCAAAATATCTCATTGATGGAAAAGAAATCGAGTCGATAGATCGCGATGTTGATGTGGCTACAACAATAATCGGGTTAGCGAGATATTCTGATGATTATACAAGATCAGCAGGACCTTCTATGATGTTTGCAAAAGATGCTACAAATACCGCTGGAGGAAAACAATTTGTTGTAAGACGACCAAAAAAACGTGATGATAGTGATGTTGATGTCGAAGATATGATTATAAACAACGATGCTAATTTCAATCTAGGAGCTGCAACACGAAACGCAATGTTGCAAGGAGCGCGTAAATCATTTTCATGCGCGATTCCACTGCATCACATATTTGGATTCTGTAGAAACGTCAGAAAAGTTATTTATGGAGCTAAGCATACAGTATCACTTGTACGAAAGGGTGATGATAATGACGCAATCTGGAGGATTCCAGCAAACCCGGCTGCAGATCATTTACATGATGATGCCGGTAAAGTCAATTTAACAAAAATATCATTGTGGATGCCAGTGTTGACTCCAGCAATCACTGCAGAAGAACGATTACTATCATTTATGGACCAGGGAGGAAAGTCGTTGTTGAGTTGGTTATCAGTGAGTACAGATGTGAAGCAATCAAATATCAACGGGTTATTCACGTGGAATCTAGCATCAAAACAAGGTGTTTCTGCGCCACGTCATATATTTATTGCGTTACAGGATAACACAAGAGTTGGCAATCAACGTTTCAGTCATATGATATTTGATCAATTAGGTGTGAAAGACGTCTCACTGAGAATAAACGGCCAACAGGAACCATCCGAGGATATACAACTTAATTACACAGAAAATCATATTGCACGAGTTTATCATAGATTATTGTCATTTATGGCACGTGATCAAAATGTCGATACCGGTCTACAAATATCACAATATGATTTTAAAAATCTGTATCCGATCTATTACTTCTCACTGGAACATCTCGATTTGATGAGACAATCTGTTGTTGATATACATTTTAGAGCTAATGTGACTCATGGTGATATTGCTAATTACAGAGCGGTTGCTGTCATTCTCAGTGATAAATCAATGCTACTTGAAGGTGTTGGTGGAAGAATGAGAGTGGTAGATGCACCAGTGGAAAATCTATGATTGAAATCGTAAACGATTTTCACAATTAGATCAATTGAAAGCATAAATGTGTTTTACAATAAAATGACATATAGTGTTGTTAATGTCAAGCTGACCGATGGTCAGGTCAAGAAATTAAAATCAAAATCCGCTAAAGAATGTGGAACAACAATAACGTTAAAACCAGCGCAGATGTCTGGCGGTACACATAAAATATCACTGACGGATCGTCAAATAAAACATTTCAATGATGCAATGAAAAAACGGCGAGGAGTTCAAATAGAATTTTCGAAAGCTGCAGTCGCGAACATGATAAAATCAGGTGGTATATTTCCATTGTTTGCTGCGATTCCAGGATTAATTGCAGCGGCCGCACCAGCAGTTGCAAAAGCGGTCGCATTGGGGGCAGCTGGAGCCTTGGGAACAAAAGCGATAGAAGGCATTGCTAAATCATATGAACCGAAGAAGGGACGAGGATATAAAAAAAAGGGAAAGGGGTTGTACCTACCAGGAACCCCGTATTCATGGTACAGCGGGAAATCCGTGAACGGATCGGGTCTAAGAAGAATACCAGGAACGGTTTATTAATTCAGAAATCTTCGATTTCCGAACCTATGGTTCCTATGTCAAATTTTGATTTAATTGATGCTGCTAAAAAACTAGCGATAAAAAACTTCAGAGGGGTTTTTATGAGAGATCAATTACCGAGAAAACCAAATAACGTTGAAACCGGTATTATCAATCTTGATAACAGCAGCGGATCGGGAACTCACTGGGTTGCATACGCGATTGATCCACGTGGGATTGTCTATTTCGATTCATATGGGTTAGCTCCACCAAGCGAGTTTATGCGGTATATAAATTCTTCGATGAAACTCAAAAAGTTTCCGATTTTTTATTCCACGCTGCCAACACAACAATTAAATGATCCACCGATATGCGGCCGTGAAGTAATAAATGTCCTCGCGGAGATTTCATCGTCACAGAAACCACCTCATCTGGTTGTAAACGAATACACGAGTGGGAAATTACAAGGATCAATAAATTGAAAACACAAGTTACGATAACAATAATGATTGATATTTGGGGACAATCTCTGTCAATGTCGGAACCCACCGCGGAAACATCTGCGGGTTCTATCGAGGATGTAAAAAAAATAATTGAAGATGAAATCGCTGAGATGTTAAATTTAGTAAATGTTGACCCGAACGAATTAGTTGTATTTCAAGACAAACAGGGTAAATTGAAAAGCAGTAATATATCCGTGAATGACATTTTGATACGGCAGAGTGATGCCGCTGAAAACTCTATTGCGCTTTATTCCAGCGGTGGACAACTTAAACCTGGTAATCTTATTTCTACGATCACCGACGCGATTGCTACCAACGAACGTGAGCTGAATGATCTTATACGAGGTTATAATAATTTTCGCAAAAATGTCGTACATAAATTCTTTGGAACCCCGCTTGTTGTTGGCATGACTCTAGCTGAAATTAAAGACTTGTTGAATTCATTCTTCGCTAACAAGGAAGCTGGAAGGATGATGACTGCTTCAGAAATCAAGGCAAATTATCTCGAGATTTTTAAACTAAAAGAAGATCAAAAACCCATTAACGACGTCATTGTTAAGTTTTTTGGATCCCCACCTGTGGCAGACTCGACTCTCGCTGAAATCAGCGAGTTTATTATCAGGCATACTCACAATGCCTACGTCGCTAATAATTTCTTTGGTGTCCCGGCTACATCTACGATGACTCTCAACGATATTATTAGGTTTATGGTGAGACAAACAACACTTAATACCATCGTTGATAAATTTTTGGGGAGAACACGTGATGAATCTGAAACCACATCGTTGACAGGCATGACTCTCGCTGAAGTTAAAAGCGCTATTGACGAACAAAAACTCACCAACGAGTTTGTTAATAAGTTCTTTGAGGGTAGTAAACCCAAGGATATCACGACAAAATTTTCGAACATCGACTGGTATATTGAAAACCAAACACAGCTTGGACTCACAAACCTTCTGATTTCATTCTTTTTTAGCAAGAGGGATGGGAGGATGATGGTTCCTACCGAAGTCCGTGTAAACTATCTCGAGATTTACAATGATATTCTTCACCTAAAAACTTTCAATGAATTTAAATATCTTCTGAGTCCGTTCTTTTTTAACAAAGAGAGGGTGAGGACGATAAATACTAACGAAATCAAGACAAATTACCTCGAAATGTATAATGATATTCTTAAACTAAAAGAAACCTTTGAAAAGGTAAAGATTCCGCATCCACACGAAAGCATTAAAAATATCGTGTATACGGTCGATTATGGGACCTTTGATTGGGTAAAAGAATCTAATGTTAGATTGCCAATCGATATCGGGGGAGGGTCCAGTGGTATCTACAGGATGACGTTAGTCTCTACTAATCAATTTGATATCATCGTGAAAGGTAAAACCTACTTTGGTGGCACCGCGACAGTAATTATCAATGGTAAAGAAGAATTTGAGATTGTCGCGGTTGATAATACAATTAGATTACCAATACACTGGTGTTTAGAACTCGTATATCATTTTCCGGCTGAAGTACTAGCAATTCCCGCTAACGATGACAAATAATTGAAAACGCTAGCGTTTTTAAAATAATGATGACTTCGTCATTACCAATGACTTTGTCATCGACGCAATGTCGCTATGATCAAGTCAGAGAATTTCAGACTAGACTCAAAACCCTCACTGAGGAGTATCAAATAAAAATAAAAAAATACCGACGAAGAATCACCGCAATTGATGTTATTATGTACTCGGTGTCAAGCGTTCTCACTGGCGCCGGAATAATACTTGCATCGGTTATAATGATTGCCCCGGTCGTAGTTCCAATTTGCATTTCTGCGGTGGCTACAATCGGGGGTATATCAACCGGGATAGCAAAAAAGATATCATCATGCAGCCAGAGTAAACTGCAGAATTACTTACTTCAATTTCATATTGCATCAACCGCATATTCGCAATTATCATTGATGATATCATCGTCACTCGATAATACAATTATATCAGATAGTGAATTCTCAGCGATGGTCAGTATTTTTGATTCAGCGATATCAAAATTAGAGCAACAACATGAATATAATAACAATGACAACACCGATGGAATCAGAAAACACAAACCCAAAAAAAACCAAAATGATCTCAATAATCTCAACCATACCAGATTGTGAGTTCTCAGTGATGGTCAGTATTTATGATTCCTCGATACCAAAATTAGAAATACAACATGAGTATAATAACAATGACGACACTGTCATTGACAACACCGCAGGAATTACTTCAACGAATAGTGGAGAACACGAACCCAGTACAAACAAGCATGATATCAATAACATCAACGAGCCCTGAATTTAGTGTGAACTTCCCTTCTCCGATTCCAGTGAAGGAGATAGCGTTAGCAAAATTACGAGTATATCATAGCTGGCCTAATATCAGATCGGTTGCATTTGGTGGTCAGCAACCCAATAACGCACTGGTGTTCTCGTATAAGAATAAACCCGATGGTACTCCAGAGTGGGAAACTGTTTCGTTACCAACTGGGTCGTACCAAATTAAGCAAATCGATGCTGAAATTCAGCGTAGAATAAAATCAATCACTAGAAAAGAATCAAAAATAGCTATTAATCTTCATCAACCGACGCTCTCATCGTCGATCGAAATAAGCACAGAGGGATACATTGTAGATATATATAACAGCTCGTTAAGAACAGTGTTAGGATGGCCTGAAAAACCACCGGAAAAATCCGCCACCGACTTAACCACGGACGTAAAATCATATCATGAAATCAATCCCAGTTATCGAGATAATTTATCTGATATAAGAAAAGGAAGAATCGGCGATAGATTTATATTTACCAACAAAGACACATTGCAATGGGATTTTATCATTAAAAGAACAACCGACTCATCTGTTACTATTTCATTTACGCTAACTGACGTCCGTGGTTATTTTAATGAAATTAAACAATTATATGACACACAACTAGAACAACTACGGAAAACAAAATCGCAAAAACATGTTGAAATAATAAATCAACTTATATCGGATATGGAATATATCTATGAACTAATTATTCAAACAATAATTAATGACAACAGCGACAATAAACAACGATTCCTAACCGATTACAATATCACAGAGGACAATCTGCGTAATTTCAAGTTTCCCGGGTACAAAGCTGATGAACTAGCAAGAATTGTTAAAACCGATATCAAGGCGCTACAAAAACAAGATCCATCTGTCCTCCTCAAATATAATAATGACCCAGATGGCAGTGGTAGGCATATCGCTCCGTTCAACGTGAATATATCCTCAGTGATTGCGCTTAATTTAGTATGTGATGCAATTGAAGGAAGCTATCAAATTAATCTCGAACGATCAAATCAAGCTCAGCAAGGATATATTCTTTATTCGTTTGCACCAACAGCTCCTCCAGGATTTTTAATAATTGAGTCTCCGGTTAATCCTGTCTACATGCGATGCCATAATAATTCGTTAACCAGAATTAATTTCAAACTTACAGACCAATCTAATAATCTAATTGATCTACAAGAGGAGGTGTTAGCGATTAGTTTGTTTGTAAAGTCGTAAAGACTTTCAATCCTAAAAATCTTTAATTTTCATTGATAACAAAATTATCAATAATTTTTGTTAACCCATAGCAGCAGAGGGGGTGAATGACCACATCGTTGTGAGCAAAATTGTAAAATCTCCGTTTTACAAAATGGAGATTTTTTTTCGGTTAAAATGAAATTTTGTGGGAAGTCTTATATTTTGTTCGAAAACGTAGTGTATAGGCCATTTTTTGTTCGGAAACGCTATCTGGAAGTCCTAGTTTTGCTTGAAATCGTGGTCTGTTCACCCCCTCTGCTGCTAAGGTTCATTCCCTAAACTTTAAATATATTTCGGCGTCCATTTGTTTAGATTTCTTTCATTTCATTTCATCTTTCCGTGTCTGCGTTTCTTTTTTGAGTTTATAAATATAGCCGTGAAGGAGCATATTTAGAATAAGGGAAAACTATGGAGGATTTAAATGACGGGATCGCTCTTTATGGCTCTTTTAACGTGAGTATAAGATAATGGTTTGAAGTGGTGATATAATTTCTTATTTTCTTTTTCTTAAAATTCCAGATCAAGGAGGATGACACATTTCTCGTATTGGATTTTCAGTACATTGGTACTATTGATGGAAGAATCATCGACTGTCTGTGCGTGTTTTTACATTCATTTTAATTTATTTTCATACATCTTTACTTATCTAGTCATTCATTATTGGGATTATATGATTCCCATAACGCAGCTTGACAGTACTTATGTTTTAAAGTGGAAACACTGCACCGGCACCAAGTAAAATTTAAATTGGCAGTATGCCAATATCAATCGGCATAAATTATGACCTTTGATTCAAGTGAATAATGCACAAATGTTAACATTTATTTTCATTGATATGTGTAGTTTGTTTGTCGCAGTACAAATAATTCCTTCTTCAATATAATACTAAAAAGCTGGCAATTGCTCACTTTTCAATCCTCATCATCAGGAATAACTTTGTTATTGTTATTATTGTTATTATCATTATCATTATTATTTATATTATTATTAGTGTTATTATTATTATTAATAACTATAATTATTATTATTATTATTATTATTATTAGTGTTATTATTTTTATTGATATTATTAGTATTGTTATTATTATTTTATTATTATTATTATTGTTATTATTATTATTATTATTATTGTTATTATTATTATTATTTATATTATTATTATTCTTATTATTATTACTATTGTTGTTATTATTATTATTATTATTTATATTATTATTATTATTATTATTATTACATACATACATACATACATACACTGTTATTATTTTTTTAAATATATATTTATATATATATATATATATATATATATATATATATATATATATATATATATATCTTTTTTGCTTGTTGATTGTGATGATGGTGAGATGTTGGTCTGTTTATCGTTGTTTACAGGTGCAGAAAACGATTCCAAATATGTGTGCAGTGGGGATTTCATTCAGCTTTTTCGAAACATTACGATCAATAGTACTGACATAGTTGTGGATCTTTCCATAAAAGCATCGACAAATCGACGTATAGCCAGGTGGGCCTTGGTGGATGCTAGAATAACTGATGGATACTCGAGGAAGGTGTTTCTTGACGAATATGGTGATATTTGGATTCGCAATGTTTCATTGTCAGACGAAGCACAGTACATCCTTCAGGTCCGAAACGGAAGTAGTCTTGTTACATATACGGTGGATTTAGGTGTACTTAGTAAGTAATCATATTTAGAGCAAAGTAGAGATGAGGGAAATCCAATAAACTTCCGTATTACCATTTTCTTTAGTATTTTCGATGACGGCTTAATATAAGTCATTAAATATAAAACCAGAACAGGAAGACATTTCAGTTCCTTTTGCCCAATCTAATTATGAATGCGGACTTCGATTAGTATACATTAATTCTCATTTCTACTATATGAATCTCTTACATACTGTATTGAACGGACTCTGCCCTGAATCGTACGTTCAATATGTATTTCTTCTTAGAACAATCTGGATTAGAAGCATAATAAATACATTTACATGGAATGCTCTGTCCCCAATAAATAATATATATATATATATATATATATATATATATATATATATATATATATATATATATATATATATATATATATATATTACTAATTTGCAAATGGCAGCTTATTAACCATAAACTTTACAAAACATGGGACATGAAATAAGTGCAAAAATATAAAATAACAAGCTTAAGACATGCAATAAGAATCGGAATATTGACCATTTTTGTTTCTCACTTTCAGTACTGTGTCAAGTTAATACAATTTGGAAATAAGCTGTACTAAAAATGCTTTCTTATTTGTAAAGTGGAAAGTTATGTATTTATACATATGCACCACCAATACTATATGCCTTTTTATGTTAACTGAGACAACAGAGATTTAAACAGCAACCACCGGGTATAAAAGGGCTGCGTGCTATTATTTAACATTTATTACAATGCACTGTCACCAATTGGGTACTCTGTTTTTACTAATATCAGTTTCAGACTCGGTTCTTTGGTGGGATAGTCTATTCATTTGAGTGGGATGGTACGAAATATTTTTTCTTAACGTCCTATAGACATGGTATGCTAATAAAATACAATCCTAACCATATAACAATCATGATGATATTTTGTTTTGGATTGCAAGTCTTAATCTATTATTTAAGAGCAATCAAACTATCAAATTGATCGCTATAACAACATCTATTATCTTTGTTTACCTTATAAACGTTGCACACATTTTCTCTTAAAATATGTATATTATCTTTCTACGTTTGTCCTTTGAGCAATGTGGAGTTACGGCTGAAATGATCACAACGCTGAATGTCCCTGGAAAAGAGGGCGTATAGAAAAATGCTTCTTTTATGACTCCTACAAGGTTTTCTAAGTAACCGTGTATTTCTTCTTCCAAATTTCAAGTTCTATTTAATGTTTAAAAGCATAAACAGGTCGTGTTTCTTAAAATATGAATCTGAATGATACAAATGAAAATGTCCGGTGTGTATCTAATTTCTCTTTAATATTTAATGCATCATTAAGAACTCGCGTCACCAAATAAGTAAAGACCTTTGCATTGAATTTGAGAACGTAGCGCGTAGACTTGATAGTAAATAGGAAAAATCACTAATTAGTTGCCAACAATATTCTAAATACTCAAGTCGTCAGAAATGTGTGAAATGCAGTTAAGAATTACATATTTTACTTTGCATGTAATACAATAATTACTTTCATCGACATAAGTATGTGCCTTTCAGCTGTACCGACCTTGAATTGCAAACCAAAGATACGACGCATAGAAGACGTTTTGGTTGCTTCCCTAGAAGCTAAAGAGTGTGGAAACCCTCCTGCATATGTAGATTGGCTGAATTACCTTGGTAACCATTCTGAAGTAGGTACATTAGTTAATCTACTTTCTATATATTCAAGAATATTTGGTACTTTTTACATCATCTTGTGATTTTCTCAAATAGTTAAGTATTAAATCGCTGTCTTTAAATTTGCCAATTGATCTTTACCTCTTGGTTACTTGCAGCATCTCCTGCGATGAAGCAAATATATGGCAGCACACACTTTCGTGATATGATAATATTTAAAACGGATTATGCATATTTACAACAAAAACAACCATTACAAGATACGATGATATCACATTACACAGCCCGAATTGAATTTATACGCAAATTGTGTGAAGAGAACTTTGACCTTTAACCACGTAAGATTAAGGTGTATGCTATCAACCAATAAATATAATAATTCACGTCAGAGTAAATGATGGGAAATGACCAAAATATGTCATTTAATTTTATTTTGATTAAAAGAAAGCTTGGCGGTAGTATCATGGAAACATCACGCTTGATTACTACGGCATCGACTGAACATTAGTCTCTTATCTTTTGTGAAATACACAAACCGCGCGCGTCTTCTTCTTCGTCTTTTTCTTCTTCCCATTATCACTATTATTATTATTATTATTATTATTATTATTATTATTATTATTATTATTATTATTATTATTATATGAATTATTTTTAATTATAACCGTCGAAACAGATATGTGTGTATATTATCAAATTAATTAATGTCTAATACGAATTATTTTTTTTTCCTTTCGTAACTCATTGATTGCGAAGATTAATATGTTAAAAGTGTCACGGTTGGATTTCATCGTCACAGACGGATATGATCCAACAATTTTAAGAGATTAAAATATCTAAACAAGATGTTACTAATTGTGAGTTTGACTTTTATACTTTATCTTATTCGATTTATTACTTAGTTTTTAGTCCATTGTGTATGCAAACCTCAATTTTTATAGTGAAGAATGCATACTCTATCAACATGTTCTTGGTAGCCTCTCGAGTAGAGGAAGACAAGTTGTGCAATCTCATTGACGGTGTACGCAAATTGGTCTCTGGAGTCCACATTCCGATGCACACAGACGGTCGCAAGTGGGGTATGCGACATTGATGGTTGTAGGTGACTGGGACACTGCTCAGTAACGTCACCAAACTGCAGCAATATGCTGGCGGCGGTCAGTCTCGAAGGTGGAACTGGCTTTTCTGGTCAAGGTCTGCCACTGACTTCCGTTGTAGGTAGCGCGCTCGCGCTGGTGGGGTTGAATTCTGTCCATTTCATGTGCGTCTCGATATTGCCTTTGTACTTCTTGTGAGGGCAGACATGGTTTCGGCTGCCCTGGGCTAGCTCGCCAAAGAATGACTGCTTTTGGATTATGTTTCGATCCATGCGGATGACATGGCCAGAGTAACGAAACTGGGTCTGGATTAGATAGGCTTCAATGTTTGTCATGTTGGCTCTATCAAGGACGTTATGGTTGATGATTCGGTCATGCCACTTAATCCGCATGACAGATCTTAGGGAGCACTGGTGGAAAGGTTCCAACCTACTGTTAGCTTTGCTGACCAATGAAAGCAAAAGGTTTCTTTTTAAATTTTTCTTGATCATGAATAGAAATAAAATATTGAAATTAAATCTTAGTATTAGATTAGATTTTCTGTAAATAATATTGTAAATATTATTAAGTCATGTTGAAGATGGTGTCTACCTAATTTGTAACTCATTTTTGTGGAGGACTATTTAAACTGCACACGCATGCACGCAACACGCATTCACACACACACACACACACACACACACACACACAACCTACTAACATACTAACATTCATACATAGTAACATACATACATACATACATACATACATACATACATACATACATACATACATACATACATACATACATTTCTCTTACAGGGAAAAGATTCGGTTTTGCTACCTCGGGAAAATCGTGCTGGTACATATTACGCATGTATCGGGGGACCTGCGTTGATGTGTGCAAGAACGTCAAAACTTTCCGACTACTGCACAGCTTTTCAAATAGAGGGCGAGCATGCCAGTCAGGAAAGTAAGCATTTTACGTTCCCAGTAATTGTGCTGGTTTTTACCCCTCAATGTTATGCCTGAATTAAAAAAATAAACTACATTTGCTTAAGGTTTTATACAGCTGTAGTAGTGACAGGGTATCTAAAAACAACATACATGACATTTGCCTAAGTAACAGCGTTTATCGTAGACCATGTACATCGTTGATAAGTTGGTTATGGCGGGCCTTTGGCAGTCCTGACACCAAAGTAAGAGGTGAGTAACTATTACTTACGCATCAATCATGCCCAGCTATTTAGGAACGGAATAAATTTAATGACCTGCTCAATGTTTAGATGGCACAGCAGTCACTCGCCGCACATGAAAACGCTGAGTGGATGGTCCCAAATTCGATCGTGTTGGGACCTAATGAAAGTTTAGGAGGATCTTAAGCAGGCTTCATAGCACAGCTCATCCTTTATACTGGTAACATAAAGTGGCATGTATCGTTATTAAAAAGAACTGGAGCAAGTATAATTACTCCTCTAACCCGTTACAATCGTACATTCACGTTCAGAAGTTTGCTAAGTTCTATAACATTAATTGAGTGTGGGGTAACCTCTGTCAGCAACTTATCAACGATGTACATGGTCTACGATATATATATATATATATATATATATATATATATATATATATATATATATATATATATATATATATATATATATATATATCTTTAGTTTCCCTGTGTGAATTACGAACACAACAACAAGAGATCATCGATGTCCAGATTCATCTCAGAGACTAGATCGCCCATCCTTGTTCGCCTCTGCAATTATTATTACGTATTCGACGGTTTTGCGGCTTGGTAGAATAACATATGTCGCGGTTGGGTCAGTCTGACAAATGTGTTGATTTTTCAAAACGTTAACGACCATTAGTTAACGTTGAAATATTCACAGACATTGCAGATATCAAATCGTTCCAGTGAATCTAGTGGGGAACGAAACTGTAGAAGTATTTATGAGCGGATTGCTTATGGTATAAATGAACTTCATACATTTCGTCTAAATTATGTAAATACTCACTGCTACAGGTAATGTTATCTGGAAATAGCAAAACCAGCTTACCACCGTTCGTTGTGAATCAAAATGACAGTTACACCAGGTAGCGGGATATTAGATGTAAATACAAAATAAAGGTGATGGTGACAATAAGCTACTATCGAGAACATACTCTCTAAAAGAAGGCAAACACTAATTGATAAAACAGGGCACGAAAACAAAGGTGACAATCCGTGTATCCAACACTCATCAAACGCTGTGTCTTGCAAGGTGTCAATCGTAACGACCAAGAATAACACGCAATGCTTCACATTTTAAAACTCTTAATGCAACAAAGGATTCGCCAACCATATTAGCTGCCCCATATATCCACACAAATCCACCAGTGCCGAAATGGACAGATACGGATATCTGGATTAACTATTATAATGGTGTGTAGTGTCAGGTCTTAATACATGTATGAAAACAAATCATTGATGTCTCCATGTTACGTCTTATTCTGAAAATAGCATACAGATGTATAAGCTAATTTTATTCCTTTATCAATGTTATTTGTGTTCAAAGTCTCTGCACTCAGCATTCAGAGGTATGTGGTAGGACTGGTCGGCATGGTGTCAGGATAATGTGACTGGGTGGGACATCATGCTACATGTTTGCGGCATGATGCCCAAGTGCTAGACATCACTTTAAAGTGCCTCACTGCAGAAATCGTAGCGATATGACTGAAAAATTGTTAAAAAGCTACGTTAGCAATCCTAATCATCAAAACAAACAACCAAGTACATCAAAAACGCGTGCCCACCGGTAATAGTCGTCGTTTATTTCTATTTTCAATCAATTCAGGGCAGGCTAATGCAAACAACCGTGAACATTGAATGACATCATTATTCTGGTTGATACCGTCGGACTTAATAAAGCTTGCAATATGATAGAAATTATGGATCAATGACATTGCAATAGTGATATAACACCAA
Source organism: Unio pictorum (assembly GCA_030141615.1). Taxonomy (NCBI): domain Eukaryota; kingdom Metazoa; phylum Mollusca; class Bivalvia; order Unionida; family Unionidae; genus Unio; species Unio pictorum. Next base: position 671,379 of record JARLTB010000369.1, read on the forward strand.
CATTGTATTTTATGGGTATATACATTAAGACCAGTGAAGGTGAGGCATGCAGTACTGGATGTGCCAATGATACTAGGCCCTGCCTTAATATGACACTGTTAACGATATGACTTTTAGTTAATGTTAGCTGTTCAGGTCAAATAAATTGAACGTAAAACCTCTTCAACTGTGGTTCAGTATTTGCAATCCCTTTAGGGTTCGTTATTATTATAGAATATTACAATACCTAATATGAAATGGTATTTATTTTCAGTTAGCACTGTGTCAGGAAGAGAATGTACTACAACATTTGATTGGGCGATGCTGATTTGTATGATTGCTATTATTGTTCTGCTGTTCTCCTTGTTGGTATTGTTTCTGATGAAATGCACGAATGTCTGGTCATGCTGCGACACGACAAGTGAGTTTATTTTACTTTTAACCTAATAGTTAATTTTTAATTAATTAATAAACCAACATAGAAACAAATTCTTTTTTTTAACAAGACTTTTGCTAATAATGCATTAATAATTTCAAAATATAATTCTTTAAAATAGACAAATTGAAAGAAAGAAAACAAATAAACAACACGCAACATTCGAAAGTGCGTAATACTTTAAACTAAATTATATACTTTAAATGATAATGTCCCTCCTCGACGTATTATTCTAACGATGTACATGTCCTTGAGACTTTAGCGCATATACAAAGAGTAACATGTTAATATCGTTTTTGCCTTCATATAATTTAACATAGTTTTGCTTGTTCCAACAGCCCACGTAAAAGAGCAGAAGAGTCTTATTGCGTAGTTTCTACAGACACAAAAGTATGAGGTAAACATTATTTTGTTATGCCGTATAGATTTTTGAAAGCATCAAAAAGATTGCTAAGAAATATATTGCTCAAAACCACTATTAAATATAATTCAGAGCAATGTAAGATCACAAGCATATTCAATAATGTTTATTAGAGTCTTTCAAAAATATTCGATACATATATGGTATCCTATGAAAATAGTTTTAATGCAAATGTAAATAAGGTTTTAACACGTATAAATTAGTCGAGAAACTGCAAATTATACGAATTTGTCAACATTTTAATCAACTTTCATAGGTTCGAAACAAAAAAGGCATTAATTTTGATGTAATAAAATATATCCATTATTATTGTTCGATCGCTACATTTTGAAAGCAATAAATAATTCCATTATAGTGTATAACATACTATGGCATCAAGGTAACTTATGAGTCTAAACAGTATAAAGAAAGAACCTGGTAATTTAAAATATACCATAAACTACGAGCATTTTCCACAATATTTCATTGGGTGGTGCGAATATACACAGAAACAGATAAGTACGTACACTTTTCGAAATATCCGAACAATTGTATATATATATATATATATATATATATATATATATATATATATATATATATATATATATATATATATATATATATTCTTGTTTACAATACGCTTTTTTCATGGATTATGTCATTCTTAATTAATGTATTTAATGGAACAAGGACATATATGTAAGCCAGGATTACCTCTCTATCTTTTTGTATATGATGATATGGCATCACTATGTATTAAAGAAGCTATTTTAATACATATAACTAATACTTCTGCATAAATTATATGTCAAACCGTTTATAGTATTTGTTAAAGAAAACAATGAACAATATCAGTCACCTTATATTGATATAAGAAGTTACTGAACCGGGAATGTACCGGATCATGTGGTGATATAGCTATATCAACGGCAACGTAGAATTTAATTAATGTTGTTTGTACATTATTTGCAATTAAACGTATGCAAAGTTTCATTTCAGTACTAGGTTTACAATTGTTCGGATGTTACCTCAATTTCTGCGTGGGTAATGTTTGACTACTTTACAATCTTATTGTCTTGCAGAATCAACGTCTTCTGGGGCAAAATAATAATACAACACTATATATGATGTCATACTATTATTCAGAAGAACAAACGGGATTTACTGTGGGGCATTCTACAACAGATATTATGTTTATAATATATACATTAATTTGTAAATATTTACAAAAACGTAGTGATATATTCTAGTCTATGCAGTATTTATTGTCTATGAGAAAGTCTTTGTTAATATAGAGACTTTTACTGTACCAAAAGCCAGTTAGTGAACAACTGGTGGTGGGGGGATGTTAAGAATCATTAAGGCAATACATAATGATGTCAAGGGAGTTAAGTTCAATAATCTTATTACCGATGTGTTTAATCGCCCTTTGGTCGTACGCCAAGTTTGTGTTGCTCGCGTTTACTCGGTTCTATTTTTGCTTGAATAATTTGAAACCCTTTTTAGCTGAACAAGAGAGGAGTGTCTATAGAAAGCTGAGAAATATTTTTACTTTTCTATGCATATGATTTATTTGTCTTTGTTGAAAATGCTTAAACGTTTTTTAAAAAAAAATATGCTGAATAAGTTTCATACTTATATTCTAAAGTGGAAATCAAATGTGAATAAGGATAAAGATTGAGTGGTTGTATTGCGCAGAGATGGCAAACTCAGAAGATACGAAAAGATGTACTCTGTGATGATAATAATAATAATAATAATAATAATCATCATCATCATCATCATCATCATCATCATCATCATCAAGGTTGAGGCACTGTGCTGCTGAAAATGAGATCAGTTACCTTCAGATATCTCGATCATGTGCCAGTGCCTTTTCTCCGCAAAACGTTTCCTGGTCCATTCTGTGATATTATCAGTCCACCTTTTCTCTGTCTACATCTCCTTTTGTCACCCTGGACAGTACTGTTGTGGAAAGACTGTTGTCAGTCTGTTCATGACGATCTAAAGCATCACCTTACTAGCATGGCTGATCAAACTGATAATTTTGTAATTTTGGCACAGGTGGAGATTAACTATTTTGGAGAGTGTTATAATCAGTGACTGGTTCCCCTTTGTTGGACATACACCTGTCTGCCAGATCTTGTTGCAGATTTTGGTTAGTAGATCTATCACTGATTACCCTCCCCTCCCGCCGCATTTTTGATAAGTTCAGCTAGGATGTTGTCTACTCCTGCTGCCGTCCCATTTTTCAGTGCTCTTGTTGATTACTCCATCTCTTGTTTTAAATAGATTGGAACTTCAAACACCTCTTGGTCTCCCATGGACGGATGTTTGTAGAGTTCTTTACAATACCTAGTCCATCTTTCTGAGATCTCACTTGTTTCTGTAAGGCATTTTCCATTTTCCTCCTGAATGGTACTAACTCTTAGTTGCTCCTGTCGGGTGAAGTCTTTCACAAGTTGCAATGTCTTTTTGTTGTTATTATTATTCAGACTGCTCTTTATTTCTGTGCATTTTTGTCCAATCCAATCTTTTCTTTGCTTTCTTTAATGTTTTTAAAATTATATTCATGTCTATCTCGCGGTACTCTATTGCCCCTGTTGTGTGTATGGTGTTTTTGAATTCTCTTCCGGCATCACACAGATTCAGAATCTTTTCTGTAACCCAGGGTTTTTACTTTAGGCGATGCTGGCAAATGATGTCCTTGCCAGCTGTTGTCATGACTTTGTTGAAAGTGTCTGTAGTCACTTTAACATCAATATCCATGACAATGAGTGAGCAAGTTTTCTCCCAATTGTGGCTTGGAATGACTTGCCGATATTAGGGTCCTTCAGTAGTTCAAGGTTGAATGTGAGCCTGATTTTCGTTGGCTTGTTAATTTTCTTCAGCCTCACCCGGAAGTTCATAATGACGAGGTCATGATAACTGTCAACATCGGCACCTGGAAACGTTCTTGTGTTTGCTCTATTGATGCCACATCGGTAACGGTGTTGAACCATAATGTAGTCGATCTGGTTATGATGTGTTCGATTTGGTGCGTGCCTTGTCCATCAGCATAGTGAAGCTTTATATTGGCTCAGGGTGTTGGCTAGTACCAAGATTAAGCTTGCGAGGTCGAGCAGCCGTCTCCCTCTTTTATTGGTAAGCTCATTGCAAGAAGGCCCATACTGATCATCTCAGCCCTTTAGAGCATCTTTACATACATGTACTTTGATCAAAGTATTTGAATCGAAGACACAACCTACGCTGTTTTCATTGGAGAGTTTTATTGATCTTCTTGAAAACTGTCTTCTTAGATGATGAAGCGCTATCTTCTAAGCAGTCCTTCCCTAACCAATGTTCCGCACTCAGAAGTCAGTGTATGGCAGGATTATTCTCATAGATCCATTCTATAGTTTTACATGTGGTTGTTCCAAGCATTTTTGACGCTGTGGAGTACACAGAATATCTGACTAACGGTGGTCTATAAGTAGTTAATTCAAAATGCCAAAGCATTAATTTAATTACTTGGCGAGTTCCAGACAGGTTTGTATAATGAATTTTTAATACGATGAATCACATATGTTAATAACAGAAACGTTTCTTCGTCACGATGCTGCAGATATAACGTGCAAATTTATGAAACTTATTATTATTATGATTAGGATTATGTTTTAAATTATTTATTATTATTATTATTATTATTATTATTATTATTATTATTATTATTATTATAACATGTATACATTTTATAGCATGTGGTCCAGAATATTGAATCGGTTGATATGCCCGCAACAGCGTTTCTAGCTGTCCATGTACGGGTTTGTTTGGTCAGTCAATAAGGGTATTAGGAGATGACTTTTGAATACACAAATTGAGTGGACTCTGGATGTCCAGTGTTTCTTAATAGATAATAAATGGGTATTGTATTATTACAGCATTGCAAGGCATTACATATATTTGCATGCTATTAAAAATGTATATTCAACGTGTTAGGCGATAATCTTGATTAAAGTATTATTACGTAACATAAACCATTAATTATAATACTTTTCTATTTCAAGTATGCATTCGAAACCTAGCCTGATGGATGAAATAAAAAGGATTACCGTAGAAACATTTGAGAACATCTAAAGGAGTAACACTAAATGGCGCAGCATATTAATTATAATCATTATATCCAAGCAGTTATGTGTCATAATGCGCAGATAGCGACTGCTAAACACAGCATCAAGCTTCATTGTCTACACGATGTGTGCCCTATTGCAAAGAACCGTGGTCTAGCATATCATCAGCATATCATATCGATAGCGAGTGCTAAACACGACATCAAGCTTCACTGTCTACACGATGTATGCCCTAATGCAAAGAACCGTGGCATATCATATCATCAGCATATCATATCGATAGCGAGTGCTAAACACAGCATCAAGCTTCATTGTCTACACGATGTACACCCTATTGCAAAGAACCGTGGTATTTCATATCATCAGCATATCATATCGATAGCGAGTCCTAAACACAACATCAAGCTTCATTTTCTACACGATGTATGCCCTATTGCAAAGAACCGTGGTATATCATATCATTATCATATAATATCATATCATCAGTACCATATCGTCAACAGTATAATACTAGAAGCAGTAATTATAACTAAATTGTGCCAATAATAAAAAGAGGTGTCTAAAGTGGTTTGGCATTTCATTAAAAAAGAATCGGAATGCCTTACAATACAATAATGCAAATATTACTAACAGTAACAGATTTAAAACCGGATTAGACACTTATAGTATTGATTTCAGGCAATCGTCAGTTTTTTTAATAATTACTGGCAACATGTATTTCACTGCGATTCACATTTTATTCCATTCTCCTGATAGGTTATGATTATCTTAAATCTCATTGTAAAGTCTTACATCAATCAGAAATGTTGAACAACCCATCTCGATGAATATTTTAGAAACAACCTTGAGAACATTGTTATTGCTTTATGGATATCTTCAAAGACTGATCAACCTTAGTTTGCTTTTGGCAAGTACAATTTGGTTCTTTCATATAACATATAGATTCATTTCGTTAAATTATTTAAGTTCATTACATGCAACTAAAAATAATTTGTGAAATTTTTGATGTTATTCTGTGCGTTTCATGCGTCGTTTCACTCTAATGGCAAACAATGCTGATTCTTGCGAGGTCTTATACGTCCATTATTCTTTGTGTGAAGAAATTGTGGAACCGATGGTTATGAACTTTATTGTATTAATATTAAATGTTTCAAATATGTATTGCATTTGTGTTTGTAATGTCTGGTTATATACTCGTATTGAGCCTAAAATCAAATGGGTACCTCTGTTCCTAACTGTCGCGAACAATTGTTATGTATCAGCAAACTATAATACGTCGAAAGAATACTTTTGGGGGGCAAGTTAAACGGATAGTCTAGGATGATATTTTTTTTTCTGTTAGTGTCTGTTTCTTCAGTCCGGGGGATAAACATCAGTCGGGGAGATACATTTTTTGTGACCGAGATTTTTTCTTCTGTCTTCTTAAATCACGTGGTAGTTTAAACATATTCTACTTTTTAAATGACTTATTAGAAATTAATACAGATACAATAAATAACGTAATGGTATAAAACGAAAAGGAACCGTTTATAATGCAGACATTAGTGCAACAGGGTAAAATAGAAACGTATTTATAATTAGTAAAGGAATATCGTTCACCTACGCAAACTAAGTCTAAGCTTCCTTGATTGACAACTATGGTTTTTAAAAAGATTCTTTAGCGTAGCTAGTGACATGTTTAAATTGCCCGGGCCATGGTATGTTTGTAACAAATGTTACAAATATCGGAAATAACTTAAATACTATTTATCCTAAATTTGTTACAAGTAGCAAGTAGCAATATGTGGTACAAGTATCAATATGTGGCACCCTGGTGCATAAGGGGGGAGTATTACATTAGGTTTACATGGAAATGTGACTCTGGGACATAAGATAAATTTAACTTTCATAATCAATTTGGAGCATAAGCGAATTTATTATAGGACTGATATATGACCTAACAGGTTTTAACTGGTGAACTGCCATTACATCTTAGAAGGCAGGAACTCATCTTAAAATATACAGCCCGACTGTAGATCCACTAAAAAAGCACCCCACGTACCTGGCTATCAACAAATGCAATACCACCTTTAGAAAAATTCTCAAAAACACCACCTCTATGGGAAAACTAGTTCATGACTGAAAATCTAAATTTCCAATGTACGAACGAAAGTAAATATCTCCCTATCAGATAAAGGAAACAAGGAAAACCAAGAAAACTATTTAAAAACATTAGCATTAGAAATAATAAATAACCAATACCAAAATTTTACAAACATTTACACGGATGGTTAAAAATTAACAAATCCTTTCAAAACAGGTGCTGCAATGGTCATACCAGAATATAATATTCAAATGAGCAGACGTCTACCCGACCACTGCTCCATTTATACAGCTAATTTTGGGCCATCCTAGAAGCATTAAAAGTGGATTGAGGAAAATAAACCGAATAAGACTGTGATTATTAGCGACTCGCTAAGCGTCCTAACCTCAATCCAAAATAACAGTACAAAATCTAGAGAAAATTTCTTAAAACAAATTAACCTAACACTGAAAACCCTAAATTCAAATATTATAGTAGTATAATTTATGTGGATTCCATCCCACATTGACATCAAAGGTAATGAGTTAGCAGACCAACTTGCTATAAACAAACTCGACAAACCTAATTACATGCCACTTAAAGATAGCCTAACTGTACTATATAGTTTAATTAACACAATGATTAATCAAAATTGGCAAACCGATTTGAACATAAATAAACAAGAAAGAGTATTACACAACATCATTAAGGAAGTTAGTAGAGTAATAAAATCAGCCAGGTGGGGTTATTAACACTCTAAAATAAATAGTTTAATAACATGAAAAACCAAACTGGCAAACGGCTTTAGAAAATACATAGCATCCTTCCCACATAACATTAATTGCCACAATTGTAACACCCCAGATTACTTACACCATATCTTCAACAATTGTAGAAAAACCAAACAGGAAAGGGACACATTTAGATTCAAACAACTACACATAGCCGCACCAAGTACATACCCAGAAGTAATCCAATTAATTAACACCAACACTCAAGTAATATTCCAAAATATGATTGAACTGCTTAAAACAACAGGGCTAATTGAATAAATTATAGAAACATTGCCTAAACACCTAAATAAATCGAAAATTCCAACATGTATAACAACCTTAAAGAGCAATATGTAGCCCCACAATGAGGTCACATGGGTTCATTGACCAATCCTTTGACTGGCTACTAAAAACATCTAAATAACAAACTAATTCTGAAATTTATTACAACCTTTAGAAGTAAATGGTAGCCCCAAAATGAGGTCACATGGGTTCATTGACCAATCATTTGACGGGTTACTAAAACACCTAAATAACAAACTAATTCTGAAATTTATAACAACCTTAAGAAGTAAATTGTAGACCTACACTGAGGTCGCATGGGTTCATTGACCAATGATTTGACGGGCTACACTCTTAAAACAACCAAATAGAATTAGATGAAGCATCAGGGATAACAAAAGATATAGAAATAAACACTGAAGCATTTAAGAGAGTAACATCAGGTACAAGAACAAAAGGATGGACTATGGATACCATCATCTAGGAATTAACACTCCTCTCTATCTATTTCTAACTTTTTTTTATATACATAAAACACCAAGACCATCAGTCTCAGCGGCACAATTCTGCGTTCAAATACCAATTAGTCAGTATTCTCCTAAAACCTAAATCAAAAATACAAGTTGGTATCAAACATCGAACCATCAGGAATGCAGAACAATTTTGGATCTAGATACCCAGAAGAGATGTGGACACCGGTGCTGACAATCAAGATAAAGGAAGGCCCAAAGAACAAAAGGCGACAGGAGGACACCGGAGCAAACAAACCAAAATGAAGGAAGACTGGTTACCATTACGTAACCCTCCATCAAAAAGCCTTTCTAAGGGCTACTGCCATTTAGCCATTACAGAACTCTCATTTGGTACGAAAGCTCTGTTTGACAAGCTCTTTTGATAAACCTAACTTGATCAATTTCGAACACCGCCAATCAAATTACTCAGTCCATATACCTAAACAGTGACCAACCTACATATGTCGCACAGACATTCTATAATTAACATTGTTAGGGACTTAAAATACGTACACTGGGTACTAGAAACATTGGTATGTTAGGAGTTAGAAAATATCTTCAACTATACAAAATTTGATTTAATTACTCAGGTGGCTTACACATTATTGGTATATTTTCCGTTCATTAGTGAAACTGGACCTGATTTGAAATAAGTATTGATTGGGCGCTTCATGGTTGTCGATATACATGGGCTGGCTTATCGCATCTTTTCCTCTTTTATCGCGAACAGAAACCCTCAGCATGACGAGACATGAAAACCATTTTTCACCGGTCATTATTTGGTACCATTTCACCTCTAGCACACTTCTTCCGATTGGTTGATAGGGTTGAGTGCTTGTTTGATCCATTTCCACTCAACCAGGTCCTACATTCATGTTGATAGTCCCTCAATAGGGGCGCGACATGACGACCAATATTAACACACTATGTGTACATAAACACCCATGGGGATGTGGCATCATTCCTTACCCCACGGCAAAAATTAAATAACTTTATTTTGAAAGATAAAACAGTGAATAATGACCCTTCGTGGTCCGTTCACTTGAATTTTAAAATTCATTCATATATGACCTAACTGCCCAAGAAACTTAGGGCCAGATACGACATTCCGTAATGTCAGGGGAAATGTAATATTTGAATGGTTATGTCCAACACAACATATAATATCCAGCAATCACTTGTTTTCTTGTTTTTAAATTAATATCCAAATACATATCGGATAATACAGCATCCTCTTTTTTATATTAAAATCCAAATACACTCTACCATTCAAGGGACAAAACAGAAATAGTTTTACATGATATATTTGTTGCAAACAACATACATGTACACAAATATATACACAAACTACATAAACAAAATTTGAATTTGACAGCTTTGATTAGGGTCTCTTTGTCTAAAGACCTAGGAAAACCTGAAAAGAACCGTTGGGATTTATCATTCTTTGAGCTGCGATGACTAAGCCCGGTCACGGCACCGTAGGATGCACGTATTCCCTGCAAATTCTTATCACTAATTCTCCATGTTGTGTTCGTGGAGACGATGTACATAAAATTAAGTTCGTTGGCCTCCTTCCACAAGTCATCATTCTCCTTATTATTCTTTGCATCCTTCTCATGGAGCATGCATTCGGGATGGCCCAAGTGTCAACACATGTCTCGCATCTATCTTCTTTCAGTTGACATGGATTCAATAAACTCCCTTTCTCTTTGATATGTGTTCTGTTCCTTCTCTTTCCTACGTCTCTCGTTCGCCTAGAGTGTCTCCCATTTTCACATGCTCCACCTGTCTGACTTAGGATTGAAGTAGGGACGTGAAGGAAAACTCTTATTATTATTATTATTATTATTATTATTATTATTATTATTATTATTATATGAATTAAGGTCGCATCCGCAACTATGTGCTTTCGCGACCAGTTAATGCCCGAGGGTCGGGCTATTTGATTGGTCGGGACCAAAGGTAACTTTGACTACACTAGGCTGTGTTGTCGCAGTCTCCCCGGCAACCGCGTTAAATGGCAGTCTCTCCTTAGAGTAACATGTCGGGTCACGACAAAGCAGGAAGGCAGAACAAATACCAATAATGTGTAAGCCACCTGTGCAATTATATCAAATCCATATAGTCATAGAATTTTTCATCTTTCCTATCAATAAATATTTCTAGTACATAGTGTACATGTTGTAGGTCCTTAAAAAATTTAATTGCTAAAATGTCTTGGCGACATAAATGAGTGTAGTCACTGTTAGGTATTATAGCTTGTTAATTTTGAGCGGTGGTCCAAATTGATCAAGTTAGATTTCGAGAAAAAGATTGTTCGAAAAGGGTTCTCGTACCAAATTAGAACCCTGGGGAGAAAAATAAAATAAAATAAAAAAGAAATTGAAAAACAAAATAAAAAATATATAAAAAAAGTAATAAAAAATAAATAAAATAAAACAAAATTAGAGTTGGTGTGGGGTGTGTTTAGTGTTATTTCATTTCTTCATTCTTCTTTTTTCTTCTTTTCCCTTTTCTCTTTCCCACTTTCTTCCTACTCCCTTCTTCCCTCTTTCTTTCTTTGTCCTTCTTTCATCCTTCTTTTCCCTATCCTTTTACTTTATCTTGTCGGTTGGTTGGTGTTATGTTTCCTTGAGCTATCACTATTTGATCCCGGTGTTCTCATCACACTTATCTTGACACTTGTCGGTTGACTGGTTTTACTGTATCTACACTGTGCCACTACTTAGTGTAATGTTCTCTTTTTTTACCTCCTTCTCCTTCTTCCCTTTCTCTCCTTTCTTCCTTTTTTCCTCGCATTACAATGCTTATATTATCCCCCCTCCCCTTTCCCTTCCTTTACCCTTTTCTCTTTTATTTTATATATTTATTTTAGGGTAATGTTAGGTGGTTCTGCTTTTTTAAGCTAGCAGTATTACTATCCGCTCTGGCCCCTTTAACCGATATAGCATCGTTATTTATTTATTTATTTATTTGGTAGTTATAATATTTATTTATTGTCTGTTTATTTAAGGCACTGTTACGTGGGTCTGCTTTTGAGCTAGCGATGTTATTATCTGCTCTGGCCCCTTGATTGATAAATATTAACTCTATGGCTATGTTTATGTTTATTTATTCATTTGATGGTTTTGATATTTATATTTTGTGTTATATGTCTATTGATTTTAGGTAATTAAGTATATTTATATAGGTAATATTTACGTTTTTGTTATACCTTTTATCTAGAATTTGGGGGAATGATGTAACTGAGTCAAGTTTTCTTTGTTGTAGTTGGAGGACGGTACGTTGTCGATGGTATTTGTGACATATGTTGAATACATGTTGCAATGTTTCAGTTTCTGGACAGTGTGGACATTTATCCGGCGTGGGTCCTGTACTTATATGTTTCATAAAGCTGCCATTTAGTAGTGTTTTACCTGTTCTGATTCTGTTGATGATTTTAATATCAATGGCTGCCAGGCGTTTTGGTAAACGTTGGGTTCTAGTGACCTGTTTTTGTAGTTGGTATAGATTTCTACCCTTTGTAGAGTTTTCCCATTGTTGTTGCCATTTATTATTAATTCTGTCCCTGACGTGACTATATAGTTCTTGAGTGTTGTACTGTACGGGTTCAATTTGGTCTTTCATCAGACTGCTTTTTGCTGCTTGATCTCCTTTTTCATTTCCAGGCAAATTGATGTGAGATGGCACCCACAAGAAGTGTATGGTTTGGTGTGATTTATCTGCTTCCCTGATGGTCAGCATAGTGTCATCTAGCAGGTTTTGTCTACTTTTGGAATTACCTGCCTCAATACTTTCAAGTACATTAAGTGAGTCTGTTATGATAACGTACTGTTTTTGATTTTGTGTTACTATCCATTTTAGGGCTCGGTTGATGGCCCAGAATTCCGCTGTATATATGGAACAGTCATCTGGTAGTCTTATCGTAAATGTGATCTGATGTTCTGGGATCACTACCGCTGCAGCCGTTCTATGTAGTTCTTTAGATTTTGAGCCGTCTGTATAGAGTTTTACATATCCATCATAGTTGTTGTTGACGAGGCTTTGTACTTGTGTTAATGTGATATTGGGGTTGTCACGCTTATGTACCAGTTGGAGTGCTGTTAGGTTGATGTTAGGTTGGTTGTTTCCCCAAGGTGTGGGTCCTTGATAAGTAGTTGTTCTGCTTGGAGTTCTATTTGATTGAGTTCTTTGCAGAGTGTGTGTATTTTGTTAGCTGCTGGAGGATGTGGTACCAGTCTTGAGCTAAAGGTGGTTTGACATTTACTTATTATGTTTCTGGTGTGATTGATCTCGTTATGTATTGAGATTCTACATGCGTATCTAAGTATGTGTTATTCTCTTCTCAGTTGTAATGGTGGTTCACATGCAAGGATTTGTAGTTCTTCCAGGGAGGTGCTCGGTAATGCACCGGTGCAGAGTCTAAGTGCTCTATGTTGGATGCTGTCTAGTTGTCTAAGTGTTTCCTTGTTGGCTGAGGAATATATCTGGCAGCCATAGTCTATCTTAGCTCGGATTAAAGATTTGTAGATCATTAGCATAGTTTGCTAATCAGCTCCTCATGTAGTACCTTTGATGTTTTAAGTATGTTTAGATCTTTTTGACATTTTTGAATAGTTTGTTGTATGTGTGGTTTCCAGTTGATTGTTTCCTTTAGTAGCATTCCCATGAAGTGGGTCTCTTTTTGGAATTGGATGGGCTGATTCTGTATATATAGTTAAGGGTATTTAGGAAGTTTGTTAGTTGTGAAGAAGAGCATGGCAACCGTTTTTATTTGGGATATTTTGAAACCACAGTTGTTGGCCCATGTGCCGATGATGTCTAGTCCTTTCTGAATTTGAGTGATGTTCTTTTGACTATTGGGATTTCCTGCTTTCCAGATACTGCTGTCATCGGCAAATTGTGACAGATCAACTGGGCACTTTTTGAGATAGTTGGTTAGATTGTTGACCATTACATTGAATAGAGTTGGGCTAATCACACTTCCTTGTGGGGTTCCATTATCCAGTGTATATGTTTGGGATACGGCCTCTCTTACTCTGGTTTTAAAGGTTCTTCCCGTAAGGAAGTTTTCTATCCAGCGGTGCATTCTTCCTGTTATGCCAAATTGGTTGAGTTGAGAGATGAGGCCATTGGTCCAGACTAGATCGAAGGCTTTTTCTAGATCTAGAAATATTGCTATTAGGTGTCTATCTCTTTTCCTTTTGGCATTAAATGCTAATTTGATGTTGGCTTCCAGACGGATTAATTGATCAAGTGTAGATCGTTTATTCCTAAATCCACTTTGGGTTTCAGCCAGTAGTTGATTTTGTTCTAGGTGGTATTTTAAGCTATTGTTGACCATTGTTTCCATTACCTTACAGATTGTATTTGTTAGTGAAATAGGTCTGTAGGTGGTTACATTAGTAGGGTCTTTGCCTGGTTTTGGGATGGCTATGATTATGGCTCGCTTCCATAGTGTGGGGATGCGACCTGTTCTCCATATCAGATTTATTAAGTCTAAGGTAATGCTCTGCATATTGGGTGGTTTTTGTTTGTATATTTCATAGCATAGATTATCCTCTCCTGGTGATGTACTTTTTTTTGAGGAAAACTCTTACACATGTTACTTACAGAACAGAAGTCGCATGGACCAAAAAGAAACCATTCCTCTGATATTTGTAGGTAGGGTTGCAGAATGGTAAGGGAGTGTTTATAGGCACAATATATATATATATATATATATATATATATATATATATATATATATATATATATATATATATATATATATATATATATATATATATATATATATATATATATATATATATATATATATATATATATATATATATATATATATATATATATATATATATATATATATATATTAACAAACAGTATTTACAGGAAACAGTGTACTCAGCGAATGTCTAATGTTAATAATGGAAGCGTTCTGTAGTTTTTATGTGTGGCATAACAAAGATATGTACAATATATGCACACTATACTTCGAGAAGGTCTGTTGACGAGTATATTGCATTTCTAGCGACCTAGTTGGCACTGAAAAGCAGGACATCTATGTGTTGCCATAGGATTAAATGTAGGACAGGTCTGGCTGTTTCTAAAGAAGAAAGATAACGTAAACTTATGAGTTCCATATTCCTTTCCTCTAAAATGATGTTGTATGTGTTGCTCTTGTTGTTGTTGCTGCTGTTTGTCGTCTTTTCTAGTTCTCCTCCCAGTCTTACGTTTATCTAATACTGTTCCCACGGAGGATGTCTTCTACGATAGTTTGCGCTATGTTGAAGAATATTGTCAGCGTCATTATCATCTGTATTAGGCGTGCCTTGCCTCATACATCTGTGCCTTAGCTTTAGCCAATCTGCTAAGTGTAAAAGTCAGTTTAGTAGTCTATAAATTAGTGATGCACAATCTTTTATGCGTGTATGCATAGACCTTAAGGAGAATATCTATGTGATTCGGGAATCCCACATCATGTTTCCAACCACCAACGTTTATAATGATAATAATCTTCTCCAACTCGAGACAACGCTGACTTTCAGGTATATGAATCTGTCATTTAGATAAATTTAAAATTTAGTTAACTCATTGCTTTCAAATCGACGGGTGTTGACTTTGTTAAATACAACGCAGAATGAATCTCAGCCTATTAGGATTCTCGTATATATATTGGGATCGGTGGCAGGACAGGCTTCATTTTATATTGGAACACTCGCAATAATCTCAATGCATCATTTATGTGTTGAGTTTCATTAATGATTAAAAGTAAGTTAAAATTCATGTTCTTCTTTCTTTTGTATTTTATGATCTTCAAATTGAGTTCAACATTTTTCTCAACATTGTGGCGGAGAGGAAGAGCCATAGCCTTGTGTTTAGTGTGGATTGAATGTATACTGGTGTGCAACACGTCCTAAAGGAGTTTTTCTGTATACAGCAACACGTTTCCTGCTCTCTCTGTTGGAATTTGTTGTTGGTGATGCTATGAAGAAAAAAGATTTACTTACGTCAAAACGGCATCTTTTGGTGTATGCTTGAGAATTGTTTTCGAAATTATTGTAGTTAAACAGTGACATTTATTTCATAAATAACATAGTTTTCCTAAAATGTAATTTAAAAAATATTGATCAGTTAAAAAGATACCACTGAATGAATATAAGAAAGATGTACAACCATACAGCGAACATGATACGTTTGCTTCCTTCATTGTAAACATAAATGATATAATACAATTCGAATCGAAATAAATGAATGTCGTCTATTTTTAGCTTGGATATGTAGTTGCAGTGTATCCAACAGGGATTTCTACAAATGTGTAAGGAGGCCTTCTACTATTTCAGGTGGCACAGGATACATGAACTGTTAACTTTGTTAACTTTATTAGTCGTTCTATATTTTCTGTTCGTCGCTTTTTATGTCTCTCATACTCAAACACAATTTGTGCGAGGTGCTGAAAAATGTCTTGGTGGATCTTTATACTCTCGATCTTGTAGTATAAGTATATTGTGTTGGTTCAGTACATCTGAAAGTTGAATTACACTTTGATATGTTTCACATTGTTGGTATTTTTACTTATTGAAAATATGACCGAGTGTTTCTATTCTTCCCAAATATTTCCAACGTTTCTGAATCTAACAACATACTTTCGTATATGTGTCATGACAGATGTTTGAGCTATATTTCGTTCAAAGTAAGCCCGCGTTGAATACTCTAGAATCCAAATTCCGCTAAAGTACATGACCAAATGGCTCATTTTGTTTTGTGTTGTCAGTTGCAAAGGAATTTTTGACACATTAGTGGAGGAATAAAAGCTATAAAGACTGTTACAAGGACGAGCAGAGACAGCATTGACATGTAATGAACGCACGACTCTTGAATTACTTATACATCTTTTTACCAAATGAGTTAAAATGCAACAGAACTAAGAACATGCTCTGGTGATTACCACATTACTGTTTAAGAACGATACTGCAGGAGAAAATGCTGTACATGCTTGCTAACAATATTGTCTTATAACTCCTAAATTCCATTCATGTTTTCAATCTTAAAGAGTCAGTTAACTAGCCCCACCATAAACTTAGTCACATTTTAGACTGGTTTTTTATAGACCTGATGATAATATTCTGCAATCCACCCTTGTATCCCACGAACTTGCATCTGATCACCTCTGCATTGTATGCCATCTCGACGTATCGGTCCCTAGCAATCCACCTCTATTTGCTACTAAGAGAAACCTTCGTATGATAAATAGAAACAAATTCATGCATGACATCCAAGAAAACATACCAACTTTCTTATTCCAACAGCGGAACGACTTGATAACTGCCTGCGTTCATTGCTTGAAAAACATGCCCCAGCCTCCAAATGCAGACTATCAATAAAAAAGTCCACCAAACTCACTATTCATCAACAAATCTTTGAAGCCGCTAAGAAGAACGGTACAAATATAGTCCATTTAGCCAAATTATCCCACTACAGTACTGAGATCACGGAGAGTTCCAGCTGCAAAGAGCTCTTCGAGATAACTAACAAACTAATGTCAAGGAACAAATGTACACCATTTCACTCCACTAGAAATTCCGGACCAATTTGCAAATAATTTTCCGTGACAAAGTACAAACCATTAGAGATTCGCTTGACAGCAAAATTTCAACTGACTCGTCAACGTACAGTTATGATGAAGAATATCAGCGACAACCATCAGGAGCATTTGAACCTGTTTCTATTGATTTAGTACGAACAATCGAGATGAAAAGTGCACAAAAGACATGTGAACTTGATCAAATTCCGACATCACTGCTGCTTGATTGCCTTGACCCAATATTGCCTACACTAACTGCCTAAAATCTCTCTCATCGGGGGGATTCCCATCTTTTTTTAAAGAACTGCCATCGTAAAGCCACTGCTGAAGAAACCAACACCTGACCATAACGATTTAGAGAACTACTGCCCAGTTTCTAATCTCCTTTCATATAAAAAATCTTAGAAAAGGTTGTTCTAACCAACTTCTATCTCATTTGAATTCAAACAATCTTTTTAGTACAGTACAGTCTGCATATCGCCCTTGCCACAGTACGGAAACCACTCTTCTGAAAGTATTTAATGATATTCTCTCTGCTTTGGATAGTGGAAAGATTACAGTCCTCACTCTCCTGGATTTATCTGTAGCATTTGACACAATGGACCATGATATATTACTTCACCGTCTCCAGCATGTATTTGGCATTCAGAATATAACCTTAAAGTGGTTTAAGTTCTACTTAGTCAATAGGACACAATTATATCTCAAATGGAATACACTACAGCCCAGTTGACGTATGTTGTGAGTTTCCACAGTGATCTGTTCTTGGACCTGTTCGCTTCATTCTGTACACTCAGCTGCTCTCAAGTGTCATAGATCACCACCCAGTGTCGCACCAATTGTATGCTGAAGACACCCAAATATACAAGTCTAGCCACCAAACTGAAGTTGATGCTACCATCCAAGCAGTAGAGAGGTGCATTTTTCATGTGAAATCATGGATGACATGTAACAAGCTGCAGATGAATGATGATAAAACTGAGGCTATTCTGATCACAACACAAAGACTTTATCATTCACATCATTTACCTCAGACAATGAATATCAGCAACACCAACATTAAATTCTCACAGTCAGTACGAAACCTAGACGTTACTTTACTCCAGAGACTTCAAAAAGTTCAAAACACAACTGCAAGGATCAACTTTAGAGTACATTGATCTGAGCACACCTCACCACTGCTCTGTACCCTACACTGGCTATCAGTTCGATACAGAATCAAAACATAAAATTTGTTCTCTGTGCTATGTTTCAATGACAGACTCCAGTCCAACATACCTATCGAGCCTCACCCATGTGTACACACCAGCTAGATCCTTACGCTCTTCTTCTGATAATCGTATGCTCATTGTTCCCAAGGTGAAAACAAAGTCATATGGACAATGTTCGTTTGCACACCAGGGCCCGGCGACGTGGAAGGAATTGCCCATTGAAATTAGACAGAAAGACACAGTTGTCCCTTTTAAGAGTGCTCTTAAAACTCACCTATTTCGACTTCAGGGACAAACTTAGAGACCTAATAGTGTTTTGTATGTTATATTTTTTTAGCATATTTTATGATTTCCAATTTCATTATTTTTGTCATTTGTTTTTTTTGTAGTGTAGTCATATCATTATTGATGGTGTAAAGCGCTTAGAGCTTCAAAAGATTAGGCGCTATACAAAGTCCTTATTATTATTATTATTATTATTATTATTATTATTATTATTATTATTATTATTAATATATAATATATATTATATAAACTTATGTCAAGAATGCCAATTAGTTATTGCACACAAAGGACGTTCAGAAGAATTCTTTTATATTAACTGTTATCAAAATTTGTAGACTTTGTACACAGAGGAATCTCAAGTGACTCAATTGCTTGTTGTTTGTTCCCACGAATCAGAGTTGATGTAGAACGCTTTCAATGCAACTTTCAGATTGTCTTGGAAGCGTATTGTTTTACACCCGTGGGATCGCTGTCCTTGCTGTAGCTCGCAATAGAGACGTTTCTTAGTCACCCTGTGGTATGGTGTGAGTACTTCATGTCCCGCACAGCGTAGCTGGCACTTTATCAGGGTGGTGTGGATGCTGGGAAGAATTGCTTGGGCGAGTACTTCAGTGTCTGGAAGCTTGTCCTGCCACTTAATGTTGAGAATTTTTCTGAGACTCTATTTGGGAAGTTTACAACAGGATGTCACCATAGTGCTCCCTGGAAGTGTAGCATTCTGGCTTGATATTTTACACTAAGTAAATTAATGATGTGGACGGCATAGATTGTGGCGTTTACCCGACCCAAAATTAAATTAGAAACATGTATAATCAAAGTGATTCGAACAACCCACTGTTTAATGTTAAACACGACCGCAGGCTAACACTATCCCTTACGTAAGTTTGCTGTGACTAGTGTGTGAAGCCCGACCATGGCCGTTAGAAGTGCAATTATCACCTTGGCGTGGGAGCGCTTGTGCAGATCAAAGAAGTATCTTCTTGATACGCAGACTGACAGCCGGGTTGAATTGGTCGCTTAGTCAATTGGACAGGGCGCCAGCGCTACCCAATCAGAATCGAGATAGGGGCGGAACCCTGATCTGGGCTAAGTATGATATCCTTAGACCTGCCAGCAAGATTTTGTTCGCTATAGTTCGTTAGAGAAATTGCCAGAAGATCGCAACTCCGATCAGCCATGCGTTATTGGCGGGGAACAAACCTTAGGATAGGATTCTAAGTGCAGATTCTAAAAGGAAGCTTCGAGTGACAGACCAGTGATAGTGGTCCCAGTGTCTCCGATAGAGAGACGGAAGAACAGAGAAGGAAAGAGAGTAGTTGGGAGAGGTGAAGTCCAGGAGGAGTGGGAAGAACACAATAAAGAGATGTTTCGAACCAAAGGCCAGGGGAAAATCGAACTCACACTGAAAATCACGAGATGCAGTAGGCTATCACTTGGAGGACGAGTGATTGTGTTCATCATTTAAAATTATCGACTTTATTAAATTGTTTTTTTTTTTGAATTTCATCTTCGTGTTCTATATAATTTAACCGTCGGCAGTGCTGACTGGGGGCTCAGAGCTGTACATCTATTTCGTCATTAATTTAACTTGATAACTTCACGAGCCAGGATGTAACTTCCATAATATTTTAATTAATATATTGGAAGTATCCCACCCCAACCTTTGCAAACGATATGCTGCCTGGCAGCATTTATCGAAGAAAGAATCAAGGAATTGAAGGCAGAAAAGCAGCAGAGAAAGCGCTGGCCAAGGAAGCAGGAGAGAGAGAGAACTAGAGTTAGCCAGACTTGCTCACACTCTCGAAATAGAGAAGGTAAAGCTAGCAGCTAGGGACATCGATTTGGACGACGCCAGTACGAGTTCCGGAGGGACCGGACGACCTTTCATCGACCACCGAATGGCCCAGATAAACATGCCTAGGTTCAACGATAAGGAGGAGTCTATCAACGATTTTCTCGTGCAGTTTGAGAAACTTGATCACGCTCATAAAGTTCCTGAGCAACATTGGGCGATTATTGTTTCAGCCTATTTGCAAGGTGCAGCTCGTGAAGTCTACCACGGCTTAGCTGAAGACGATGCCACGATTATAATGCGCTCAAGAAGGCCCTTCTTTGTCATTATCGGCTGACTGCCGAAACGTACCGTAAACTTTTTCGGCACTCGACGAAAAAGGCAACGGAAACCCACTCTCAATTCCACAACCGTGTTCGAGGGTTATTTGAGAAGTGGATGACGAACGATCGTACAACGGGCTACGCAAGGTTATACTCAAAGTTGAGTCTTTCTAGCAGAGAGGGAGCACCGTACGCTCGAAGAGATCACTAGCATGGCGGAGCGATACGAAAAGCAAGTTGCCGTACCGAAAGAGAAGCGAGGCGAAGTGTTAAAAATCGCGCACGAGAGTCTCATGGGAGGACACATGGGAATTGCCAAGACGCCTGACCGTCTTGTCTAAAAATTTTACTGACCAGGGATCCAGGGTAATGTCAAGCGATTATGTCGCTCCTGTGACAAGTGTCAAAGAATAGCCCCGAAAACGGATCATCGACCCGTCCCCTTGGGTAGTACACCCCTGATCGATGAACCCTTTCGACGCGTCGCAATGGATTTAATCGGACAGATAAAACCCGCGTCCGTCGCACGGAAATAGGTATATTCTAACAGTCGTGGATTACGCTACACGCTATCCGGAGGCCGTCGCGTTGCGTAATATTGTTTTGGAAACCGTCGCGGAAGTGCTGTTTGGGATTTGGTCAAGAGTCGGAGTAACCGACGAGATCCTGACCGATCAAGGGACGCAATGCATGAGTCGTGTGATGGCAGTGGTCAACCGACTAATGTCAATTAAGCACTTCACGACTACACCGTACCACCCCCAATGTAACGGACTGGTCGAATGGTTCAACGGGACCCTAAAGAACACGCTCAAAAAGCTGTGCGAAGGCTGCCCCAAGGATTGGGATCGGTACATTCCTGCCATGCTTTTCGCATACCGGGAAGTACCACAAGCGAGTTTAGGGTTCTCTCTCTTTGACCGTACGTGGCCCAATCGCCGTACTAAGACAGCTGTTGACGGGTCAGAGTGTTTAATGGGTCTATTCCCACTAACCCAGGTCTAACATTCATATCATTAACCCCTTTTTAAGGGTATGATATCACGACCAAATTAAATAGCGCACTCTGTGCGCATAAATGCCAGAAAGATGTGGCACCATTCCATCTTCCTGGATAAATTAAATCACTACCATATAAATAAATGGCAGTGCAAAATAGTGAACATATGAACCTAGTGGCCGGTTTCACTTTAAATCCAACTATTCATACAATAAACATCTAATTCGTTAAATGTTTTCGGTACCAAATATCCAGAATCATATAGCGCATGAATGAATATGATAAATACGCCTCAAAAAAAAAACAAAGTACATTCAAACTAAAATCGTGAGAACATTACTAAAGCAGCTGTATTATTTAAAAATCCGTATACTAAAAATATGACAAAGTTTCCTAAGATTAAACGAGTAACAGTACATATTTCGAAGGACACAAAAGCCAGACACTGGCAAACAAATACACCTCATGAATATTATCAACAGCCTCATACAAGTCAAAAAGCCTGTCATCAAATTTATTCCAATTGGAGAACATGTGTCCTGTATACGCGTTGCCATAAGTTATGAAAATTATGCACCTTATATCACCGACAGTGGAATAAACATTTTACCAAATATTGAATAATTTGCTCATGTAATGCAAAATCAATGAAACTTTACACAGGTTATACTGTATGTAACGGTTTTAATTTAAATATACGTAACTGTGCTATTTATTTGGAAAGATAATATCGATTCCGAGGAACTGGCGTGGGATTATCATGAATATTGAAAATAACTGATTTGATTCATATAAGAAATGCTATGGACAAAATCCTCTATCCTCAGTGTTAAATTTATTTATATATGCTATGCATGCCAATCTCTCAACTTTCTGATCATTGGCTGGTCATTTAGTATAGGACATAATGCTGATGTAACAAAGAATAATTCTATGGAAAACATTAATATTGATATTACATACAATATTTCCACTTATTTGAGTTATATGTCGTAATATAACCCTTCGTGAAAATGTCATTTCTTAGTCCTAATTTTACAATACCTCCCCACCTGACTTATGTTGTGGTACTTCTATCACCTGACAATTATTCCATCGGATAATTACTGCAAATATGTCAAACAGTTCAATATATTGAACACACAACCCAATAAATAATACATGTATAGCTCATTACTATATGTAACCTATTTAATCACAATATATAATTCATGTACAAAAGGCCAAGACATTTAAATATACGTACCTTATCACATAATAAAGAAATACATATTTGTATAATAAAACATTCTTTCACATTCTAGTCAAATAACGCATATTACAATGATTTAAAAATATATTGAAGTTATCTTATAAATTTCACGAAATATATACGAAATAGAGAACTGAATCGCTTTGACACGTGAAAGCTCGTCTTCTGTGAGATTACATATTCCCTTGTTGTCCTTAATGTCGACGTTACATTAATGATACATCCCCACTCCACTTCAACGATCTCTGTTGTCTTTCATATTCTTGTTACAAGTAAACGAGGTGTTATAACTGAATCAAAAAATTCGAGAAGGAGCTAAATTATTATACCTTTCAATGTATTGCACAGCTAAAATTAAAGCCAAGCACTCTGTCTCGTTCGCCGCCGTGGAATAATTTTACTAGTGCACACTGGATGATCCAAATCGTTGGTTGTGCCTTATTAGATTAATGCTCTACAAAATGCTGCAACACTAGAATCAAAGGCAGTTTAAATGATTGAGTGAAATCTGGAGCTGAAATAAATGGGTGCTCTGTAGAATTGATATTAATTTATCCAAAGCCTCTTGACGTGTATCTGACTAATAAAACGGTATTTTCGTACTCGAAAACACTGGTGCAATATTTCTGATAATATCCAGCTGCATGCGATACAGTTTAGTAAAATGCACTAGAAAATCGGAGATCACCTTAACTTACATTTTGATAAGCTTAATTTTACCGGACCCGGCAATTTGTCCTAAAGCTCTGGTACAAACACGGTAATTTTACTAAAAAGTGTCAACACCGATCAGAGATTTGCAAAATGATTTCCATTGATCAAAGAATTGATGAATGGTTTCCATATGATGTTTCAGGTATTTGTGGGGATAATAAGGTGGATAATAAGGTGAGCGATGTTTACTTTGATCGAAGAATAGCCTAATGGTTTGTAAATGATCTTTCAGGTTGATGCTGTGGATAATTAGGTCACAGAAGTATGAAACAGAGCCATCAACACCATATGTTATCATATTCATTAAACGCTAGAATGATGAAGGAGAAATCTTTATATCAAATAACAATGATCCATGATAATGTCTATCTGGAATTACAAATGCAAACATTTATTTTGCTTTTCTTTCCGTAGGGGAAACTTGCATAAAGTTGTTCAAATGGATACGTAATTGCCAATTGAGTTACTCGTGATTTATTCTGTAAGGAAGCTGTTTGACACGTACATAATCTACAAATTCAACAGCATATTAAATTGTATTTGTTTATGTTATAGAACATCTAGGAACAAGTACTTATATTCACAGAAAATCTGTTTTAATTTACTATTTTCTTGTGGCTGTAAATGTGAATGTTCAGGTTTCGGATTATTTAATAGGTCTACTTTACGAGTTACGAAAATTAGTTAAACCAACATCACGACAGCCCGATTTCACGCTATATTTAATAATATCAGTGTGTAGGACAGGAATATCCAAATATGCGAGCTCATGAAAAGGGTTATCCAATATCGAGATACTCGTTTCAGATATTATTTATAGCAAAAGTGTTAAATTTTATGGAAAAATTACATTTTCATTCAAGTTAGAAAACTGAGTTTAAGAAAGTTTATACAGCAAAGTTGACCAATAAATGGTATTTAAAAGAAATGGTAGTTTGTGTCTGTATAACTGATAACTTGTTTTCCTGGGGTAGTGAAGTAACAAAGACCTTAGTGAATTTGGCAGAAAACCGCAACATGCCTGTCCAGGTGCATATAGGTGTAGACACTAAAAAGCATTGACATGGTGCTATGTTTCACATTTTTTTGACAGGTGTTTAGGCAGTTGTTTGTATAACTAATAGCGTACTCAGATTTAAACTTCTGATTGAACCACTACATTGTTTCATAGAAAAATTGCATTCGATTTCAATGTCGATAATTGCAAAAGGTGGCAGTGGGATAGGAACATACAGTTTAAAGGCAGGCTCTACCTTACTGAACAACAGTATTCATCTCTTTCAAGAAGACCTAAGCCATGTCTTATATTGAATGTAGTTCCAGTCCATTTTTAGAACATTTTTTCCTCTCTCCTTTTGGTGGTGATAGAAGAGTTATATTGATGCATCTTTGGTATGGATTTAAAGTTAATTGTTTATTCTTGAGAATAGGAGCTCTGAGAGTGGCTGTCTATATGTATTTTGGCGACAGTGCACACTGTGTAAGTAGGCCTAAGTGATGATCCGGAAGTGAAATCAGTGTTCTGTGTACATGCTGCTCTGTTTACAGTGCAGCCACTCAAAAAAATGCCGGTCAACCCTTGACAAGAATTTCACCGTGAAGTCATCTTTGGGGGTATTTTAGATTTTCATATGATTTCTATTGATTGTCACACTGTCGAAAGGTCAGTGCTGAGAAATATATGTAAAGAACATATAGTAAAATTAATTGTGGTGTATGGCCATATGTGCTATATATTAGTGTGGTGATATTAACTAATCGTGTTCACCTATGGCATTACACTGCACATGTCTTTATGAAACTTTGCTATCACTACCAGACTACTAGATAGCCTCCATGCTGATACAACTATAATACTTTGTCCCAGATACAAGGCTTGACCTGAAAAATATAAAATGTTTCACTTAATTCTAGTAAACAAGAAGGTGTATGTATATGAAGTTAAAATGAGTTAGACATAGTGGTTTCAAAATGACATTCATGTTACAAGCACGGGAGAAAGTATTAAACTAAACTAAAAGTAGTAAATTCATCCTAAATGTATATAAGTAACAAAAGGTTTATAGATGCATTTTTAGTAATTTTAGGTTCAATACCTAATCAGGTAGGATATATATCATAAAAATTAAGGCAATTTGGGACGATGACGCTTGAGTAAATACCAGTATACAGAAAAATCAAGAGACAAAGTATATATATATATATATATATATATATATATATATATATATATATATATATATATCTATATATATATATATATATATATATATATATATATGGATTCATTTCTGGCAAAATATATATGGCCGGTTTATGATTGTTATATCTGTTTTTGAGTTTCTATAGTCTTTTATCTGGGATGAATCACATTACCTGAAATAAGCCCACCATTTGACATTGATCTTCCTTTATCTAAAAACACAACGTTTCTCATTTCTTGGTTTGGCATATATTGTATCCATGCTTACAATTATAGTTTATAAGGATGAAAGGCTTCGAATTATTTTAATTATTATGATGAAACTTAGGTATGGGATTTTCACCAGACTGAAGCCGTCGAAAGTACACAAAAAGAATTTTAAAATTTCTGCCCAAGTAACAGAGTATAATTCTTTGATCGGTTCCTCTAAAGTCAGATTATTACGTGGAGGTGATTATTTAATGAAAGTGACTAAAATAACTGTATCAGTTGGTTCACACTCCTAAGTGATATGTTAAACATATTTGAGGTTTATAAGAATTGTCAAAATACACATTTTTCTGTAATCGTTTCGGAGTTTTGAAAAAAAATAATTAGCAATGATTACGTATGCTCTTCTATCACACTGGAGTGATATATGATAAATTCTTTTAAATTACCTCGATATATGCATATCACAGCTTACTTTGAAATATAACATGATTAATTTCTTTTATAAACGTGGATTATCATTAATAAAACTAGAAGTTTCTTTTTGAAATGTAAGAACTTTGTTTGTTTGTTTGTTTTGTAGGGTTTAACGCCATCTTTCAGCACACGATAGGCTATACATGGCGGCTAGCATTATTGGTGGAGGAAGAACCCGGAAATTCCCCCGGAAAGAACCACCGATCCACGAGAAGCTACTGGCAAGCTTTCTGACATAACTACATTAGCCGAATCTTATACTCGAACCAACGCAGACAGAGGTGAGATGGCAGTGATCCGTAACGGACAGCGTTTTAGTTATCTTGTTGGCACTCGGCCACTCGGGGCCCCCAGAACACTTTCTGTCCCGTTTGAGAAGAATTATTTTCGATAATAGGACGTGTCACGTATTTTAATTTTAATGTAATGTAATAAATTTGGGGTATGTGTATTTGACAGCATCCGGTTTTTAATTTGTGTGAGTATTTGGTCTTCGTTGCCATGGAAACATTACTAGCCCGAAATAGTTAGCCAGTTAGTAGTAGCAAACATCACAGAGCCGAGTGTTAGTGAATTTGAACCATGCTGGGGTCGTTAGTAGTGAATTTTGGTACAAGCCGAATGACTGTCCATTTTTGTACCATACTCCATATTAAAATTCCGCGGTGTATAAAAGTGATGTGATTGAAATGGCAGTATTCATGGGGGAAATATAATGGAATCAATAAGTTGGAACTTGGTAGGTACCGTTGATGTGTCCATAGTGGAAAATGGGCGTATGTATATGAGCGTGATACGCCGGAAATTATGTGGATTGACTGGCCTAGGGTCGCGCAGTTAAATATTTCCCAGTTAGTAAGGGAATACTAGTGGAATTTCTATGGCATGACGGGCTTGCGGTACGGAAATAGGATGATAAAGAAGAAAAACCATGCTAAGGTGCGGTTAATGGACTCTTGGGCAAGTTGTCTCCTCTGGGTCGCCAATTGATTAGAGCAAAGATTATTAATTATAGCAGACACGTCTTTCTTTCCATTTTACAACTCAAGTTGTATGGAAGTCTTTGGAAATTTGGGGAAAACATGTGACTTCCAGCGTGACTCGCGCCAGGGTTTTGACACCGCTCGTTCAAGTGAATACCCCTGTGCATGTAACAATATCTTCAATGTTAATGAAAATACTGAATGGTGTGTGACAACCATGCTATTACATGTTTTGATAATATGTCAGGTATATAATAACGTCTTTGTAAACATACTGCAATGGTCGTCTGGAATGCCATGTCAGTACAGAATTAAGTTAAGTTTGTATATTCAAGAAAATAATTTCTGCGCTTTCATGTTTTTGTCCCGAGGCTTTTGCCATTACTCTATTCTAAATAAAACTCAAGTGCATCAGCTTTGAATAAATATTTGATTGAATACTTTATAATTTGAATTTGTATCTAATCTTTTTATCCTGATATTTTCACATTCATCCACATCTTAGGTGCTGTTGAACCCTGAGCCTTTATCACCGTATTTCACTTTTTGTTCTGAAGCACTTTATATTGTCCATTATGCCGGGGGAAAAAAACAGCAGACGAATAATAATTGTAAGGTTTCCAATTCTATGTCGTTATTATGGTATATGTTGATGGCAGAATAATTTGTTACACAAAGTTTATCTCTGAGATTAAAGGTTAGCTTTATTTCGTGCTTATCTAGGTTTCCTGTATTTTCTACTGCATCTTCCAAAGCAACTTTAATGAAAACGTGGTACCTGCAAACAATGGATTTGTAATATCCTTTCATCTAAACCAGTTGAATCTTGAAATAAATGAGACATCCGATGATTGTTTTTCGTTCAGTTTGAAGTATATCCCTGGCCATATTTCGACGGAGTTTCGAAAAGAGAGCGCTGAATGTACATTTGTAATTACTCTTCAGTCGGTATACTCTTTTGACATTTATAACACCATCCCAAGATGAGAGAGAGAGAGAGAGAGAGAGAGAGAGAGAGAGAGAGAGAGAGAGAGAGAGAGAGAGAGAGAGATATGGCGGGAGGGGGGGGCAGTTGCATATGTTTGAAATAAAACTACATAACTTACAAAAAAAACACATTAGCATGAGTAACCTGACACAAGGAAGGAAACGGTTGATCAATTCCAATGATACACTTTCAGTTTTGCAAAAATCCATTGTTAGAAGATTTAAACAATTTTAGACGCTTAACCCAGATGGCAAAACTTACGAAACCAAATTCTGAAACTGAAGCCATTGTTTTGCCATGTTAAAGCAAAAATGTCAATTATTACTCACTAGAGAGTAGAATCATATCGGCATAGCGATATACATAAATATATCCGTATAGACTAGCACAATATTATAATAAAATATGTATTATTTAGTTCCTTGTGACCTGAAAACAAATTTTAAAATGTTGGCTAAAGTTATTCATACTTTTTTATCCTCTATTTATATGGGGTGTATTTGCTATATTATTATCGTATTATCAAATTATCAATTTAAAGTATATCCCTGGCCATATTTCGACGGAGTTTCGAAAAGGGAGCGCTGAATGTACATTTGTAATTACTCTTCAATCGGTATACTCGTCTGACATTTATAACACCATCCCAATATAAGGAATTCTCTAAGATTGGTGACGATGAATATATAGTTTGCAGTGATTGGAGCTCCTTTGGTGGATATTCAGTTACCGCATGGAAAGTAGATATCGATCACACACTGATACCGATGTAATAAACCAACACCACAATATTCTGTTCTAACTTTACTTATACGAGAGAGAGAGAGAGAGAGAGAGAGAGAGAGAGAGAGATATGGCGGGGGGGGGGGGGGGTAGAGGAGGGGAGCGGTTGCATATGTTTCAAATAATACTACATAAAATACAATAAAAACACATCGGCATGAGTAACCTGATACAAGGAAGGAAACGGTTGATCAATTCGAAAGATAAACCTTCAGTTCTGAAACTGAAGCCATTGTTTTGCTATGTTAAAGCAAAAATGTAAATTATTACTCACTAGAGAGTAGAATCATATCGGCATAGCGATACACATAACTATATCCGTATAGACTAGTACAATATTATAATACAATATGTATTATTTAGTTCCTTGTGACCTGAAAACAAATTTTAAAATGTTGGCTAAAGTTATTCATACTTTTTTCCCTCTATTTATATGGGGTGTATTTGCTATATTATTATCGTATTTTTAAGAGATTGATATTTTTGGAGATAATAAATAAAATAACCAGCTGACTGGAGTTTAAAGCATATATCGACTTATGCTTATGCTCGTTGTACTCGGTGCAAAAGCAACAAAATCGGTTTTTGTTTCATCAGTCTCTTTTCTATTATTGACGGAGAAAAACGTTCAAATACTTAAAATGTCTCTTACCTTGTTGCAATTTAGCATAACCTACGGACAAATGGGAGGACCCAATAAATCTAATACATTCTGTGATTTCAGTTCAGGCGATATTCCGATTTTATGACAAAAGTGTTCGGAGGCGATGGTCATGGCGCTGCTTGTTAAAAAATGGAATGCATAAACACTGTTCTTGAATTTTGGCTAGTTTTACAGTTTGTATAAATTTATACTCGAAAATGACAAATCATGTTTTGTAGGGATTACAGTTACAATCATCCTTTTTCCGGTCTTTGTATCAGTAGTAAAACATGTTTTTGTATGAAAAATTAATTATCTTTTGTACTTTTAATATTTGATTTTTATAAATATAACTATATTTAAAGCTTTACATGTCGCTACTTTAATTAAAGTCATAGGAGAAGGGAAACTATTTGCCGATTAGAGTAAGCATGAATGAGTACATACCTTATGCTTATAGTGTATATCGTTTTCAAATAAATCTTGATTGCTATATTTGCCGCGGTGTCTGAAACAGAAAATCGAGTCATTTGGCCAGGTGAAACCTGATGTTATGATTCGGATTTTATGATGCTAACAACAGCACATAATCTATCACCTATAAATATAGAATTTTATTATAAGGATATTTCAAAATACTTAACAATTATCAGATATGCAAATAATAATCCAAAATGTAACTTAAACAAGATATTGCTTATCATTTCAATCTTTCTGATATGAATTTTATCGTATGTCACAAACTGCATTTACTTTTTCCAATTAGTAAAGCAGTTTAATAAATAAAGTTGTGTATTAACGTCACGCATAGTTACCTTTATCACTATTAATAACACGAGTTCTTCAACTAGTGGTAGCAGCATACCCATATGTATCATTTGCATCAATGTGCTCATCAGTAAAACTTTGCAAAATAAAAGATGTGAACCGTTGAATAACTATTCAAGTTTCTATCAGAGGCACAGATGATTGGGATTGAACTATTTCTGGATGTGCATTGTGAGAGGCTATGCAATAACGGTACCAACATCATATGGATTATCTGCCTGATATCAAGACTGGTCTGTATAATCTGTGACCTTATCGGATGGTCTAATCTCTCATATTAAGCCGTGCCAGGCTTCGAATAGCTCGGTCAACTGCAAAGAGTACTTTTTCTTAAACTTTCCATGGAGATCATCGGTACAGTCAACATGGGTATCTCGATGGCGATTAAGGACTTAAATACTCTAACGTGTTTTGCTAAAGTTCAATGTCGTGGTCCACTAGCAATTCCCTTGGACAGAAAAATATTATCCACACAGTCGATACTATTTTCGCGCTCACACACGAGCAGCGTAACTATTGCGCTCATTGCAACATCGAAGTGTCAATGGATTGCAATCTTCACTGGATTTGTTTGTATATGACAAAATAACGTCACTGACTGACTCACCCTGGATTGTCACGAGTGTTCTCAATCCACGCGAAAGACACCCATGTATCCGCTTAAAACACATGTAATTCCTAACTGACAAAGCCACATGTTGGCACATGGTAATTCCAAATAAAACAAACTATTAACCAACATTGCGGCGTAACAGCATCGTGATCGCGTGAGTTGTTATGCTCCAAACCAGGTATATGGCCCTGTTTATGCATTCTTCAAATACATCGCGGAGGGAGGGGGGTAACTTGGTAACTTCGTTGTTTCGAAACAGTTAATACATATATGCAAATGCGATAAGTTGATAGTGTAATAGTTCAAAGACCGACAGGCAAGTCGGAAAGAACTCTCAGTACGCGTCGAAAAAACTTTAGCACCACTGATTCTCAAATTGCCGCTGAAAATGACGCAACCCAAGAAACTATCGGGAGTCTCCTGATGACATTTGTAAAATCTATTCGGTCACATAAGCGTTGCAGAAACATTTTTCTGCATCCATTCCAGGGGCCATCAAAGCCAACAAAAGGCATGACGGACACTGGCAAGCACTGCGGACATCAACTTGAGACTAAAACATCTATCTATGGAAATTTCAGCTAATACCGAAACTGGTCTCTGTAAAGTGAAACGTATGCTAGCCGAGTGCTCTCACACCTGATAAGATGTTGAAACCAACGATGCGACGATGGCAACAAAGTTCGTCAGTGATTCGGTTGCCTGAGACACCGGATACAGACGTTAGCATGCTTAGCATGCAAATGCGCAAACCGAACATAGCCATGTGTCCTGAAAAATCATGCCCGATGTAGACCAGTTTGAAACTATGCTGCGATCACTGCGCGTGGCACCAATTCCACAGAGGTCATCAATGACGCATTGATTATTGCCAACACTTATTTATCAGTCATTTTATAGACCAATATGTGTATTGCACTCTCGTGCATAAATTTGTTGATGAATATGACAGAAATACACCAAATAACCACTGAATAAAACAATAACGTTCAGGATATGCTATTTGGGTCAAAATAACCTACATCTCCGGTTGTGCGACCAAAAACAATTCGACATATATATATATATATATATATATATATATATATATATATATATATATATATATATATTATTATTATTATTATAGGCCAAGGTGGAAAAAAAATTAAGAGATGTCATATTTTTCTATCACACGCCTTTTCAGGTTGCAATGATAAAACATTTTCATTACCGGGGACGCGAAAGCAACACCAAAACAAACTATTGTTATATCGACAGTTTTAAATGGACATACTAAATTAGGTCATACATCGTTACATTGCCTCTCAACGCATGTTTGAATACGATGATAGAAGAATATGGAATCTAGCCTTCCATTATTACAGGGTAAGCATATTGTGAATTCGCAATCCCCTGTTATGTGCTACACCACTTTCTTTGTCACACTAAATAATGTTCTGTCACATGATTGGTTCTCGTTTCGAAACGAACACCCAATCAAACACACAATTCCTACTGTTGTGAATGACATTAGAAGGGACGTTTTTGGATGTCAGTTTTAATTTGGGAGGTTGGGCGATGCACTTTGTATCCCTTATGAGTGACGTATATCTAAATCGGTGTTCAATATGGCATGTTTCACATTTATGATGATTTATTGTTGTTTAGAGTGAGTCTAGATAGCTAGATACGTATGTTAATGTCCTTGCGTGTTCATAGAGGAAGCGTTTAGGGACCATATAACCTGTAGGAGACAGAAGGGAAATACGCTAGAAATATTCTAGTAGAGTTGATCCGAGTCTTTAATAACACGAAAGGAGAGAACGGAAGCAAAAATTTGATGGACTGGAAGGGAACTGGATTACCAGTCAAGGGAAAAACAAAATACAACCTCACAATTTGCCAGCCAACTTCGCAGGCAGCCCGGTGTCTCCTCATTACATATCGGTCACGTACCGCTAGTATTTGACACCAGTGAAAATCTATAATAGAACCACTTAACCTAGTGAGATATTTTTTCCATGTTACCGTAGGCCAGTCATATCATGATATTATGAATCATTTCACCAGTATCTTTACATCATATTGACCATCTTAACAATCATAAACGGTGCCTCCAGATGGTGGAACAGTCCCATTCATAAATACTGCACATTGAACACACAATACGATTTTGAAACGGGACTACTGAGCCCAGCGACACTTCGGCGGCTCTGACCAGAACTCACTAAAACTAAACCATGCCATCAGAAAATCTCAACAAGACACCAATCGGTTTGCTTCTAGGAACTACCTACTTATTCGGGCTGAGGACAAAATCACCAGCACCAACTTAAAATGAAGAGCTATGCAAATACTCAAAATTTATTACGATGTATGTATGTATGTATGTATGTATGTATGTATGTATGTATGTATGTATGTATGTATGTATGTATGTATGTATGTATGTCTGTCTGTCTGTCTGTCTGTCTGTCTGTCTTTCTGTCTGTCTGTCTGTCTGTCTGTCTGTATGTATGTATGTAGGTGTGTGTGTGTGTGTGTGAGAGAGAGAGAGAGAGAGAGAGAGACATAAACAGCAATGACAGCGACAATAACGAGACTAATTACAGTTATTATTATCTATTTAGCAGTTCTATTGTAGTTTTGTATTCAATTAATCATCCCAATGTTAGACATGTATTAAATAAGTTATACAGGTTTTCTGTATTTGATACTTTTCTTAGCACAGGAAACATCACAAACAATTCATTGAGCATGAAACCTAATCATAGAAAGTAGTCTAGACACAATTGATAATGCATTGATCACGACTAACACCATTTTATTAACCTTGACAGGCAGAAAAGCACCATAAAAGAAAAATGGACGAATCAGTTGTCTAGTTGTGTCCAATGAACAGTCCTAAGGAGATATCATTTATCAACGATATGATTATTGTTATTAAACTGTAGTAGCATCTTTAATTACCATGTCCAATATTCACGCTCCCCTCACTGCCCCCCCCCCATCTAATGTAATAGCGAAAGTCTCAGACACTGCTACAGCTTCAACAACCTAATTTAACTGACACAGCCAAGACTGCTTTATACCTAGACACAAAAATTTTAATATATTTAAATCTATTTTCTATCCCAAATGAGACTTAAGGTTGTATTGATCATTGTCTATAGCTGTTTAGTTTCTAATAAAATACACTAAAGAATGTAAACTGCATAAGATCTTGAAATATATACGGATATGTTGACAGTTACTACAATAAATGGCTTAGTGTGTAAAATTACAAGATTTGCCATTTTCCATACTGGACACATCCGACAGGTGGTATCTATTGGATGAGTTAAATTACATGAATATGTATTTTAAAATTTTAGATTGAGTGGTAAGATCTGACACTTGGGTCATGACACATGCGGTTGAAACAGACTATTTAAAGTATATATTAGGAAAGAAAAAAGCAGCCACATTTAGTCTGGGAAGGGGTAAATTTCCAGAGAGCTATTAATTTTATTTTCTGGAGAACAGGAGCGCATCATGTTCAGAATGTCCTTCAATGGTAGAATGCTATTCTTAATTAAACTTTTATTTAGACAGCAGCAGGACGAACTATTAGGGAATTTGTAAACGATGGTTTCATAGTAAAACTGTCACAAATGAAAAATCGACGAAAGTATGTAACTATCAAACTACCAGGTCAAGCTCATCCCGATTTTGGCGCCACTGAGAAGGGCAGCATAGAGATTTGACTGATTCTTTATGCTACTTAAGGGGCGTGTTTCCCACAAAAACTTTCTTAGGTTTTAATATCGCATCATCGAACATTTTAATCATTCTAAGCTTTTTAGTAAGGGAAACCAGATTAGGCTCCGGTGGATTTTCAAGACATTCCCCGTAAAAACTGTTGTCGTAATAACCCTACGAACTAATTTGGATGGACGTTGAACAAAGGTAGTGTGACAATTATATGTAATTTGTTGATGTCATATAGAATGCTTTGCTGAAGATAGTTGTATTTGCTTGATTTTTTCTAATACTTTCATATAATAAGTTGCTTTATAAAGCATATCGGTGTTGAGTTTATGCATAGGAAGTCGTACATTATTCATTATATAAGTTTGACGATATGTTTTCATTTGTTGTCGTGTTCGCATAAAAAATATGTTCTAAAATTGAATGCATTACATTTCTTACTATGGTTACGACAATCCGTGTAACGTCACCGAATTTAGGAGATTTCATGTATGATTAAAGAGTGATTGTGAAAGGATGTAGTAACTTATGTAATATATCTAATTTATTCGCTCTGTAACTTAAGGCTGACTCAGAACAGCTGTGTTTTGTGTTGTGTGTGTTAAGGAGTGATGTTAATGCGTGACGGATTAGCCATTTGACTAACTAGGGTTATTATAGGACACGAGGAGTCGATTGATATATAGTCTTATAATCTGTTTAGCACCTTTAGAAAGATAGATAACGAGCAGGGATTAATGCATCATCACCCGTTATCATAAATAACAAGAAATTAAGATTTTTTCAATTTATATTTATGTAAAAGGGAGAAAATAGCTCCTGAGAAAATAATCCTGAGACGTGTAATCATGTGACATTATCCTGCGACGAATCAATTCTGAGAGGTATTTTGTGAGTATTCTGAGACGGATAGTTGAAAGTAGCATCCTGCGATTCAGGGGTGTAAACTGATACAAAGGAAGTAGAGCGAGCCGAGAAAGAGGTTGCGCAATCGTACAAGACGTTGTCTTTGAGTGTTCTCTCGGTGATATAATGAACAAAATCTATCAGTAAACAGATCATCTATTTTATTTAAATCGTTTGTGCTTTCCTTTGGAATTCGAGTGTTGTGTTTTCTAAAATCTGACGAATGGACTACGCATAGTTGTTCTATGTAAACTCGTTTGTTTACCTGTAAGGGGTCTCGTGTTTGTTATATATATATATATATATATATATATATATATATATATATATATATATATATATATATATATATATATATATATATATATATATATCTGCTCAGATGTCTATATATTTCATCTCTACGTCTGACCACTTATCTTTACTCGAACCCGGCAATAATATCGACATTCAATTTCTAGATAACGAAACTCAAATTAAACGGATCACCCATTCTCCGTCCACGAAATGTGGGAGACTTCGCCTGGGATCAAAACATTTTCTTTCGATTACAAGAGTCTGAGCAAATATAGAACAAAATCATTACCTAGATATTATTACTATACAAACTAAGGATCAGAGTGAATCGCGTCATTGTATTCTATATATATATATATATATATATATATATATATATATATATATATATATATATATATATATATATATATATATATATATATATATATATATATATATATATATATATATATATATATATATATATATATATATATATATATTGTGCATGCGAATTTATTCCCATTTCTTTTCATAACGTGATGAAAATATTGTTTGAACTAAGCCACATACCATTTCTGTCAAGTCGTAGTCTAAATTTGTAGAGTAAGGTGGAAAATTACCTTTGTTTTCTCTTGTAAAAAGATATATTTACGCAAAATCCGCAGTAATAAATTACGCCTTGTTAGTGGGTAAGCGCTGCATCCATTTGGGGTGGCGTTTCCAGCTGCGTGCTACCAATCGCCTGGTGCAGGAACAGTCAATTAATTAGGTAAGGTTATGTAGAAATACGATAAATGCGTGAGCGGCTATTTTCTAATAAGAAAGTAAACCTTGTGTAGGTAAAGGACTTAATTCTCATACAATCAGAATGGCGACAGACAGACAATTACATAAGGAAATTAAATCAAAAGGTAAGGAAGATTTAGGGTATGGTGGTGCCAGTTAGCTGAATATGTCGAACGAAGCGGCGTTAGGGAACACAAAGAAGAACTAGTTGCGAAACGAGAAAAACACAGATAAGCAGCTGAGCCCGAACATGAGCTCCAACTAGCCAGATTGCAGCCCAGAAGAACTCTAGAACGCGAACATATGTTAGCCAAGGAGAGAGTGAGGATCGAAGCGAAGTTCAGAAGGGTAAATATAAAAACAAACGTTCAGGGCGCGCACGTAGACGATCTGACGAAAGGCGACCAATGCAGATCACCATGCTCATGTTCAATGACAAGGACGAGATTGTTTACTCATTTTTGACACAGTTTGAAAGGGTGGTACTGATTCATGAACTACCCAAGGACCAATGGGCTGTAACTGTTTCAGCATTCTTACAGGGAGGCGCGAAAGACGTTAGCCATAATATGACACCAGAGAAATAGACGACTAAGAAACTGACAAACGCACTACTACGGCACTAAGGTTTCGGAAACTATGTAGAGAGGGCTACCAAAACGCACTCGCAATTAAAGCGTAATTTTTTATAAATGGATGAAAATGTCTGGCACCGCGCTGACGTATGAAAATATACGCAACTACTAAATTTTTAAAGAGCACGTGTTAAGCACGTACAGGAAGACTTAATAGTATTCTTACAGGTGAATTTTAGACCTTGGATGATATAAGTGTGATGGCCGAGCGCTATGAGAGTGCACACTCGCGTCGAACATCCTAGATTGGCAAGGACCGACCAGAATTTGGCGAGCATAGGAAACCACTGAGGTGGCACATTAAAGACGGAACGGTCAGACTTGTGGGAGGCCAGGGACGATAAATATCAGCCGGGAAAATTTGTATGTGTCGCGAAAGACACAGAGGGCAAAAATGGATACCAGGGGAAGGAACGGTGAGCCGGTGTGTTATGGCTGCAACAGAACAGGCTATGTCGTTAAGGATAGTAGGAAATATCGTCCGACAACAATTAATTAGGTGAATCCGAATGCTGGTAAGAAACAGGAAACAGTGAAGCTGACTAATGCAGCCGTAGCTACGGTTAACGGTGAGACGGCAACCGTACTGTATGATACCGGCTGAAGTTATCCGGCCTTGGTAGATAGTAGGTATGTCAAGCCTGGGATTATAAAAGCCACTCTCGCGGAGGTGGAATTGTTGTCATCGCAAAGAATTCCATGATACAATGTCTTAAGCACAACACAACCTTCAATTCCTGCCACACATCGTTTGAACTAGTCTAAACAACACTCACACTGGAACAAAGGTCTAACGATTTGATTTTTTCTGCCTCTATCGCCCTCCTGCTAGTATAAAAAACAAGTTCACTGATTCTCTCTTTTTGGAACAGTTTCCGAATCTTCATGATTATGGAAATTTGAATGGTAGCATCCTTATTATTCTTGGAGATTTCAACTTTCACTTTGAGTGTCCTGGAAACCAAAATACGTCAAAACACCTAGATTCCATTCATGTTTTCAACCTTAACCAGTCAGGTAACCAACCTACCCATACACATTGTCACATTGTAGACTGGATTCTTCGTTGACCTGATAATAATATTCTGCGATCCACCCTAGTATCCCATGATCATGCATCAAATCAGCTCTGCATTATATGCCATCTAGACGTATCAGACCCTAACCCTCCATCTTTATTTTGCTACTACGAGAAACCTTCGTATGATAAATAGAACCAAACTAATGCCTGACGTCCAATAAAACCTAACAACGTTCTTACATCCTACAGTAGAACAACTATTTAACTACCTTCATTCATTGCTTAAACAACATTCTACAGCCACCAAGTGCAGAGCATCAATTCAAAAGTGTTCTCCGTGGTATAGCAGTGTTAGGGACCAGTTTCTCACTGCTAAAAGACACCGCCGTAAAGCAGAGTATCTTTGGCTTTACATCAGACTCACTATTCCTAAAAAATCTATGAAGCCGATAAGAAGAACTTCACAAACATACTACATTTAGCCAAATTATCTCATTACAGTACTATGATCACGGAGATTTTCAGTTGCAAAGGGCTCTTCGAGATAACTAACAAAATAATGTCAAGGTATAAATGTACACCACTTCAAACTAAATTCTCTCCAGCAGACCTTCCGGACTTATTTGCGAATTGCTTCCGTGATAAAGTATACAACACTGAAGATAAGCTTGACAACACATGTTCAATTGAATCGTCGTCACCATATAGTTACGATACAGAATTGTACTTAGAACCGTCAGGAGCATTTTACTTTGTCTCTATTTATGTGGCATGAAACATTGTGTAGAACAGTGCACCAAATTCACGTGAACGTGATCCAATTCCTTCACTGCTGCTTAAGTGCGTAGACACAATATTGCCTTCACTAACTGATGTTATTAATATCTCTCTCATTAGGGGAATTCTCATCATTTTTCAAAACTGCCATCGTAAAGCCTCTTCTGGAGAAACCAACACTTGGCTATAACGTCTTAAAGGCCTACCGCCCAAATTATAATCTCCCGTTCATGTATAGAAAGATCTTAGTAAAAGTTGTTTTAACCCAACTTGTATCTCGCGTGAAATCAAACAGTCCTTTTAGCATTGTACATTCGCCTTGCCACAGTACTACAACTACTCTTCTGAAAGTAATTGATGACAGTCTCTCTGCTTTGGATAGTGGAAGTATTTCAGTCGTCACCCTCTTTATATTTGTTTGCAGCAATCGACACAATTAACAATGATATATTGCTTCACAGTCTCAAGCATGTATGTGACATTCACAATACAGCCCTAAAGTGGTTCACGTCCTACTTGATCAACAGGAAACAAGTTGGATCTGCAAATGGATCACACTCCAGCCCAGTAGATCTATGTTGTGGTGTTCTAAATGGGTCTGTTCGGGGACATGATCTCTTCATTCTATTCACTCGGCCGCTCTCAAGTGTCATATATCATTACCCAGTGTCTCACCAATTGTTCGCTGATGACACCCATATACAAGTCTAGCCACCCAACTATGTTGATGATATCATCCAAGGAGTAGAGAGGTGCATTTCTGATGTGAAATCATGTATGACATGTAACAAGCGGCATATGATTGATGATAAATGTGAGGCCATTCTGATCGCAACACAAAGATTTTCTCATTCACATCCTTTACACCTCAAACAATAAATATCAGGAACACCAACATTAAATTTACACAGTCAGTACGAATCCTAGGTGTTACCCTGGACAGTACTCTCACATTGCACGAACATGAAATAAAGATACACGGCTGCATATCTTAAGCTCAGACCCATTAGCTCGATTCGCAAATATTTTCAGTTGAGGCCACTAAATCATTTGTGTGCTCATTAGTACTTTCAAGACTGGATTATTGTAATTCATATCTGTCTGGTGCATCTCACTATCTACTCCAGAAAAATCTAAAAGTTCAAACAACAGCTAATCGGATCATCCTTAGAGTACCTCGATAAGATCAAACCTCCCCACCGCTCTGTACCCTACACTGGCTATCCATTCGATCCAGAATGAAACAGTAAATTTGTTCTTTGTGCGTATGCAGCCTCACCCATGTGTACACGTCAGTAAAATACCTACGCTCTTCTTGTGACAATCGTATGCCCCTTGTTCCCACTAAAAAAACGAAGTCATATGAACAACGTTCTTTTGTATACCAGTGCCCAGCAAAGTGGAATGAATAGCCCACTGAAATTAGACACAAAGACACATTAATCCCCCTCAAGAGTGTTCTTAAAATTAACCTTTTTTGACTGCAAGAACAAACTTAAAGACCTAAAAATATTTCCTCCCTTAAATATTGTCAGCATTATTTTTGTTTGTTTTTCAATTTCATGGTGGTGTTTTGTTTTGTTTTTTGTTTTCATTCATATCATTATAGATGTTGTAAAGTGCTTAGAGCTTCTAAATATTAGGCGCTATAAAGGTCCTCATTATTATTATTATTATTATTATTATTATTATTATTATACTACGGGCGAGAAGGTTGAGGTCCAGTTTACTAACTGGTCGAAGGATTGGCTTCGGGTTGTTAGCATTGATCTTGATTCTCTGTATGTAAAGAGACGTATTCAAGCTGCGTGTTTGTCGGAATTAGCTCGATTTAAAATTATGGTGTGGTTATGTGTTGCACATCCGAACCCTATGACGTGTATACCTGTAGATGTCGGTTTTTTTTTACGAGAGCTATGATGCGATGGTCATTGCTACAGCCGCTAGAACCCACGACTTCGCCCATAGACAGCTTACTCCCTGGCGATTTGAGTAAAAGTCAAAAAACGTCAAACCCCGAGTGGCCGAGTGGCCTAAAGCGCTGTCCGTTAAGGATCTCTGCCATCTTACCTCTGTCTGCCTGGGTTCGAGTCTAAGATTCGGCCAATGTGGGACTGTGAGAATTCTTGCCAGTAGCTTCTTGTGGGTCTGTTGTTCTTTCCGGGGGTTTCCGGGTTCTTCCTCCACCATTAATACTGGCCGCCATGTATAGCCTATCTTGTGATGAAAAATGGCGTTAATCCACAAAAAAAAACCCAAAAAAAGCAAACAAAACACAACAGGAACATTTGTCTCTCGACAAGGTACGCATGTACAAAAAGGATGATCTATACGGAAATTAATAGATGACGAGGTGAAGTTCGCAACGAAATGCGGTATTTTGTATCTGTACTCCAAGAAAGGGACCGATACGTTGAAGCAAGGTGATGTAACCAGAGCGAATCGAGCAGATGTGGTTAGACTGGCATAAGATGGTCTATTTGGAAACCACATGGGCGTGCCGAAGACTAGAGACAGGTTAGTGCGGGAGTTATACTGGCCAGGTGTGTATGGGGATGTTCGCATGTATTGTTTTGTCGTGCGACAAGTGTTAGCAGGTGGCACTTAATATTCTCCCATCGCCCGTGCCACTGGAAACCACCCCATTTATATGCAGGGACAAACTTAGAGACCTAATCATGTTTAGTATCTTATATATTTTCAAGATGTTTTTATGTTTTCCAATTTCATTGGTTGTTTTGGTTTGGTTTGTTTTGTCATTTGTTTTTCTGTAGTGTAGTCATATCATTATTGATGATGTAAAGCGCTTAGAGTTTCGAAAGATTAGGCGCTATACAAAGTCCTCATTATTATTATTATTATTATTATTATTATTATTATTATTATTATTATTATTATTATTATATATATGGATATTTGTGTAAATTTAACAACGCAATATATAAAATCAATATATTAAGTAAACGTTTAGGACCACCAGTTTATTGTAGAAGAATAAGTGACTTTGTATATATATATATATATATATATATATATATATATATATATATATATATATATATATATATTATCTTAGTCCAAATCTAACCTGAATAAATATATGGAAACAAAACGGCTTGAGTTGGATAGGCCTCTATAGATTTTCCTATACATTCATGATAAATGGTTAACAGGAGATACAGCTTTAAAGGGCACCATATCAAAAATTTTACCACCATGTATACGGTGTGATAACTGAATAGAGTCTAAAGAGCACTTGATCCTGAGATGTCTTAACTACGATGCAGAAGGACAGCTAATAACGAATACAATTAAAAACAAATATAGGACAGAGAAATCCAGTCAATTACTGTGTATACAAAATGTTACGGATAGTAAAATATACATGTCATTCATAGAGTATATTAACTCTGTATTAAAGATAGTACGATACAATAATTAAATATGTAGAATACCCCTTTTAAGCGGAAATTAAATATTTTACACTAGAGGTCCTCTAACAAGTAGGTTAACATGCACATAAACAATGGGATACGGAGCTTGGCCATGCTGATTAAAGGCGAGGTAGTACGGTTCGTACCTAATCTCCTAAAAAGCAAGCCAAATAAATAAGAACATTACGAAACAGAAACACAAGGAGTATAGAAATATTATCCAATTAATACATTTCTTTCTTATTCTTTCTAATTTTCCGGTATC
The DNA here is from genome assembly GCA_030141615.1 of Unio pictorum. NCBI lineage: Eukaryota > Metazoa > Mollusca > Bivalvia > Unionida > Unionidae > Unio > Unio pictorum. Next base: position 714,662 of record JARLTB010000369.1, read on the forward strand.
TTCCTTAAAAAAAAAAATTAATAACTTCTGAGCGAGTTCATAGAGAAACATTACAGATGACAGCGATGACATCTAGCAAACACGTGACAACATTGATCCCAGCAGAGGATCACTAATGTAAATATACCTCTTAGACAAGCCAGTGTTGAAGACCTTTTATACACTAGAGTAGGGGGTTGTGTAAACACTAGATCGGCTTTTATAAAAATCCATACTTTGCTAACTTGACACATACAACATATAATACAATGCGGCAAACATGAACAAATAAAACCCATTTGCAACTTTACGCACAAGTGAGTCTCCTCTCTGATACAAATATGAGAACGACCACACCAATAAATGATATCATAATGAAAAGATTAAGTGCGTTACTATACTTGAAAGATATATTGGCATCATATGTAAGACCAACGGGTGTCATGATTACCATCGATCTGTTTAAATTGCCAACGATCTGTTTAAACACTCGAATTGCATTCAATGAATAAAGATTAAAGAAGAGTATCTTGATTTCGTTTTCATAGAGGGTCTAATCGGCACACGAATGTCAGAAGAGGAGCGTACGTTTCTGGCTGGTGTGTGCACATGGGTGAGGCCAGAAAGGTATGTTGGACTGTAGTCCGTCACTGAAACGTAGCACAGATAACAAATTGAGTGTTTTGCTTCTGGATCGAATGAATAGCCAGTGTTTGGTACAAAGCAGCGAGTAAGTGTGATCTGATCATGGTACTCTAAGGATGATCCGAACTTCTGTGTTTTGAATCTTTTGAAGTTTCTGAGTAGGTATTGACATAATTGAGTTACAATATTCCAGTATTGAAAGTACTAATAAACACACAAGTGATTCAGCGGCATAAACGAAAAAATATTTGTGAATGAAGCTGTTGCGACTTAGATCAGATATGCGGCCTCACATATGTTTATGACATGTTGGTGCAATGTCAGAGTATTTTCTAGAGTATCAACTAGGTTTTGTTCTGTCTGAGAATTTTATGTTTGCTGATGATTATCGTTTGAGGCGAAGGATGTGAATGAGCAAGTCTGTCTGCCGTGACTAGAATAGCCTCAGGTGTATCATCATTCATCTCACACTTGTTGCATATCATCCATGATTTTACGTCCAAAATGCACCTTTATACACCTTGGATAGTAGTAGCATTAACTTCATTGGGTGGCTAAACGTTAATATTTGGGTGTTATCATTTTAAAATTCAATCATCCAACGCATCAAGAATGACGTCTTTAAATTCTTTCAGAAAGCAGTTTCAGTTCTGCGGGAAGGGCGATATGGAGATAGTACATTGCTAGAATAACTGTTTGAGTTCAGATGAGAAAGATAGTTGGGTAGTTTTTTAAGTCATTATGGTGGAGTGTTGGTTTCTGCAGAAGAGGTCTTACAATTGTGGTTTTAAAGAATGATGGGAATTCTCCGGATGTGACAGAGGTATTAATAACAACATTTTGTGTAGGCATTATAGGAACTAAGTACACAACCAGCAGTAATGTTGTAATTGAGTAAAGTTCACATTACTTTGGTGTAATCTTCATCACGACTGTGCGTATTACATCCATAGAGACAAGTTGAAATGTTGCTAACGCTTGCTCTGAAATTCAGTATCGCAACTGTATGGCGACGACGAGTCAATTTAAATTGTATTTCCAACCTTATATTTAATGTTGTTCACTTTATCACGGAAGACGTTTGCAAACGGTCGACTGGGGAGAAGGTAGTTGGAGGTGGTGTACATTTGTTCTTTGGCATTATCTTGTTAGTAATCGAAAAGAGCTTTTTGCAGCTAGAATGTTCCGTGATCTTAGTATTGTAGTGTGATGATGTCATTGCATGGAATATGTTTGTGACGTTCTTCTTAGTGGCTTCATAGATTTGCTTCTGAAAGGTGAGTCTGATAGAAATCCAAAGCCTCTCAGCTTTACAGTTGTCATCTTCAATAGTGCGAAGCTGGTCCCTAACACTGCTATATCACGGAGACCACTTTTGAATTGATATACTGCACTTGATGGCTGGGGCATTTTTTAGAGCAGTGAACTCAGGCAGTTAACGAGTTGTTATGCTGTTTGACGTAATCAATTTGTTAGGTTTCCTTTGACGTTATGCATTTATTTAAGTATATTTATCATATGAAGGCTTCTCTTAGTAGCAAATAAAGGCGAAGGGTTATGGTCTTATACGTCTAGATGGTTTATAATGCAGATGTGATCTGATGAAAGTTTGTGGGATACAAGGGTGGACCGTAGAAAAATATAATCAGCTCTATAAAGAATCCAGTCTAAAATGTGACTATGGTTATGGGTGGGTTGTTTAACTGACTGTTTGATGTTGAAAACATGTATGGAATCTAGGAGTTTTTATCTGTATGTGTTTTCAGGACAGTCAAAGTGAAAATTGAAATCTCCAAGAATAATCAGATTGCCACCAATCAAATGACTATACTCCATGAGATTCGGAAACTGCTCCGAAAAGAAAGATTCAGTCAGCATGTTGTTTCTTCTAGGAAGAGGGCGGTAGAGGCAGAGAACAAGGTGTGGTGTAAATTGAAGACTGTGGTGTGGTTTTGATGTTATATCATGGAGTTCTTTGTGATGATATCAATTCCTCGTGCGCGCGAGTGGCAGAGGAACGACTTAATAGAGTAACCTCTGTTATATCCACGCATTTGGGCTCATATCCTAATGTTTTTAGCTATGTTTGCATGCGGAAAAAGACATCGATATTCTGATCGTTGATACAATTGAATATTAATGTGCGCTTTTCTGGTTATATATATATATATATATATATATATATATATATATATATATATATATATATATATATATATATATATATATATATATATATATATATATGTATGTATGTATGTATGTATGTATGTGTGTGTGTGTGTGTGTGTGTGTGTGTGTGTGTGTGTGTGTATTCCATTTGTAATTGTACTGAGCTCTATTGAATTTACAAAAAAGTCCCAGTTCTTTCCGTATATGTCACTACACAGCTCTAGAATAATGCATACATTTCCATTCAGTACGGAAGTAATGAGCCAGAGGACAAAATTATACTAAAGATTAGAATGCGCATTATTGTATTCATCTTTATGTATATAGATGATTTGAAGAGATAACACATTATGCCATTTATTCAATCCATTCCCCTCTATTTATATGACCCCGGTGAAAAGATGATGATATTCGCTATGTTTGAAGTACGGAAGAAAGTATCAATCACGTTTTATGAAAATATTGTTTCTTGTTGGACTTGCCATAATAAGGTAGCTGATAGTGTTAGAAACGTCATCGCTGGGATGATATTGGATGATTCTACGACACTCATTTAGGTCACCAAGTTAGCACATGCGTAATCATACAATTTAGTTTTTAGATAATGGAAGAACTCCAACTGACCGGATAGCAATTAGTCACAAACACAATTATATTAACTTTCAAAAAACGTACCACTGTATAAATTTAGATTATATATTGAAACACACATATTTCCAAGATGCTGGTGTTTTGCTTAGCATTTATCTATATAACAATATATGACTTCTCGGAAGGAAAGACAATTCAAGCCATGGTTGGACGTGATGTATCTTTTTCATTCACTTTCATGAATAAAACGACAGATGATATAGTGATTCTTCATAACACATCACTTTTCATATCTGTGTGGCCAGCAGAAAAATTTCACATTGTTCATAAAGAACAGCAAAACACCAGAGTGTCTATGAACATGTCTAAAGGCGACACAATCATAATCACTATATACTTGCGGAATATCAAGAAACAAAATGCTGGAATATACGAGGTGGCAGAGTCAATGGATTCCAAGCAAGTTATCGATAGTATCCTTCTGCAAGTGATTGGTATGTAGTCTTTTTACTGTGTAATGTGTTTTATTTATTTAATAATGCATGTATTTATTGATTTGTTTATTAAATTATTATTCATGTCTTTGTCATTACAACATACTAATATTCATAATGAGGTAAAGAAAGATGGCCAATACACAAAGATATTCTTTAACTCTTTCATCAACTCAGTCCTCATTTTTTCACGGACCTACACGACGACCTAGTAATTCATTCTTGTGTATGTACAAAGTCATTCAGGATTCCTGTGAAATAAATCAAGGTATACATAATTACTTAAAGAATAATGAATATACACCAGACATAACGGAAAATGCTATCGCTTAATTATATATTAGATTGCTTGTGACTGAGTAGATAGCTGACAATTAATTACTACGTCGTCATGTGTGTGTGTGTGTGTGTGTGTGTGTGTGTGTGTGTGTGTGTGTGTCTGCTACACACGAATGCTTAAAATGCCGACTGAATAACATCATTGTTTGGTGGTTTGTGTTTAGTTGTGAGGGATTATGTGCTTGTATGTGCATGTAAGGCGATGGGTGCAGTTTACTCGTGGGCCTGATTTCAAAGCTCCATATATATATATATATATATATATATATATATATATATATATATATATATATATATATATATATATATATATATATATATATATATATAATTTCTATTAATACCATGATGCACGTTGGATAATTTGCTCAGCTACTTTTGCTTTCTACAAACCATTTATTTCTTTCAAGATAAAGATCTATACATAAACAAATGATCGGATATGTAAAATGTTAAGATAACGATTTACAACGAAACAACGCAACATATCCTATAAATGTATAAAAGTTGATTTGAATATTCGTTCATTGTTTCCTGTGCAATAACGAGTACATTGTGTATAATGCGCTTCTTTTCCCAGTATTATATATAGCATTATACATTTGGACGTTCAGAGCTTGGAGACTGTCTTTACTGTGTTGCACTAAATGTAGTACAAAAGTGATGTTAATTCTTGATGGGCATACCATAATGTATACACATTTTTCTTTTTAGCACTAACTTTTCATTGGTTAATTGAATAAAACTCTATTTGTATTAGATATATATTTTATGATCATTGGAAACGATTTCTGGAGACAAGATCTGTACCAATAATTACTTATGCGAGTATTAAACGAATAAAATGATAAAATTATATTATGTCAGTGTCATAACATTGTACTTCTTCCTGAAGGAAACAATAGACATCACCTTTGTAATAATATATATTCTCCATGTACAGCTTAATATCTGCATTTCAATAAGAAACGAATGCATGTGAACATGTTCTTCCTCAGTTACAATATTTACGTCATCTGCCAGACTCTGTCGAATTTGTATAGTTAATTACAGAAGGAATGCGCATCGGAACCATGCAAAACGTGAAATCAGAAACACGTATTTAACGTAAATAATACACCGAGTACGTGCTTTTGGCAAATATGTGATGTCTGATTAATATTTTTTTTTGTGTTGAGGAAAATGGCGTGTAGCGGTGGGTGAGTGGCTGGGTGGGGCTTCACATTTTAATGTAAGCTATAGAATATGTCCATAGTTTAGAATGTATGATACAATATTTCAGATTATTTCACACTATTGAAAGTGTCGTTTAAATTTTTGCTTCCCATTTTTATAATTTATGTTTAAAAGCTATAAAGTAGTTTACATATATCGTACTAATTTAGAAACTAGGTAACATGCATATCATATTATTTTCTTTAATTCTTTTATTGTTTTATGTTGAATTATTTATTCGACGGGCATTCGTTCTAGTAAAGTTTACAAAGTTTTCCTTTTCCATCCCCATGTGTAATTTCACTAATAGACAATGATATTTATATTTCCGGAAAAGCGCATGCATTGACTCAGAGGACAAAACAACTTATTTTAAAGTCTTGAGGAAGTAACGGTTTTTAGATCTTGATTTCCATATGATATCAGTATAATCAGTGATATCATGTCTCAAGTTTGTGCTATTTTAGAGGCGTTATCATTTGTATTATATAATGAGAGGTTGTCAAAGTATCGAAAGCTCACTCGCATTTATTATCCTATTACTGTTTTGTTTGGACTAATGTTTACCATATCGTCTAATTATCCGAATTTAGTTTGTTTCACGACATAGTTTGGAAAGTAAACAACATTAATCGTTCTACGCATGTAGAAGTAAATTATTGGTTATGAAAACTAGAAGTAATCCGAATCATGTACCATGATTCATTTTGCGTACTTTTCTTCATAGCATCAACAAAGAATTCTGAAGGAAGGATAGTTCAAGCCATAATTGGAAGAAATATATCAATTTCATTTACGCTTATAACAAAGAATGCGATCAACATATATCATGACAGCTTTCGGTTCTTAACGGTGTGGCCCGATGCACATTATCTTCTTTTATCCCAAAAGCAAGAAAAAGTGCGCGTTTATGTGGATATTTCCACGCACGGGACAATCATAGTGATAATAGACTTACTAAACATTACGACAAGTGATGCTGGAATATACACAGTGAGAAACCAATGGGACTCGAAGGAACTGAACGACAGTGTTGTTTTGAGGACTATTGGTATGTAGATTTTGCTTAGATATAATTAGCGTAGTCATTTACGTTTGTATGCATGGGTCTCTGTCACAAAAGTTAACAATGGAGTTCTGCGGCAGTGAATAGTTAGTAACATCCGTTTCTTGCTTAATTTTCATCCCACCCACATCGTTTTCCCCATCTTTATTCTTAAGCAAATAATTCCGAACTGATTATGACATCACCTGAAACGATATACACGGAATTATTGCGTACTGCATATGCAAACCTTTATCACCTAAGCCGGGTCTCCTAAATTGATTAAGGAATTGATATACAACATGAAAATGCCATTGATGTAGCATTAATATTAAACATAAAATATTTTCACCATTCATGATTACCCACACTGCCTAACACGCTACTCGCTAAATTGATATAAAGTAGGAGATCGACTTTATTACCCAAGTTGAAGAAATTTAACAAATCAGTCTATTTTTGTCGACACACAATTAACTCATACAGTAAGCGTCTAGCACAAACAAGGGTCGTCCCTTTTTTGATTTATTCATACAAGGTAAATGATGGAATGAATCAACGTGATTGAATGATATACAAAATATGTTACCTAAATCATAAAGGATTATTGAATTTGTTCAGCAATGCAGACCAGCGAACATATTTTACTCTTATTTTCTAATATGCATTCATACTTATTGACACTCATAAATTCTGAAATACACCCATATACAATAAAGCACTAAACGTAAAAAGTATATCTAATATTGGCAATATATGCTACCGATTCTATCGAGGAGAGCAATATGGAAAGATAGAGAAATAATGAGAGAAGAAGAGAGAGGAAGTGCAAGTAAGAGAAAGTAACAGTGATATCGAATTATAATTATATTCAGACCAAACGTATTTGAAATGATTTTAAAAACACGCAGTTGCGTGGTGGAATAGTCCTACACTCTTATCTATTACGATAATGTTTGATACATACAAAAAAAACAGTTAACATTTTTAAAGTGATTCTTTTAAAGAATACAAGACCACAGATAAAACACCTTGCCAAAAGTCCATCAACCGCATATTTGCATGGTTTCTCTTCGTCATCATTAGGTTTCTGTACCGCCAGCCGGTTACGCCATAGAGAATACACGAGTATCTCCTTTTTCACTGGAACTATTTTAAATCCGCCACCTTAGGCCAGACAATGTACACTTTTCCAGGCACATTATACCAATAAACGGCACCCATTGTCCATTATGGACACTTAAACGGTATCTACTAAGTCCCTTCTTATTGATCCCATTGTATAATTTTCCGGTTTCCTACCGTAAGTAATGCCACCTCAGCCGTACACTTTTGTACGCCACTAGATTTTAATAAGGACGATCTTACCCCATGGTTAGTCATTCGGTTTGGACCTGAATTAACTACTAGCGAACCATGGCACCATTCAAACCCACTAACACGTGACCTTTGGCCCTAGTACTTGGCTAATTAATTCGGGCTAACAATATCTTCATGGCGCCGAATCTCAAAATTCACACAAATCTAAGAATAGCTTACAACGGGGCGCTATCAAATGCGCATACTCCAAATTTATTACAAGGTTAAATGTCTTTAAGAGATCAAATGTCAATATGTATTAGACGTCTAATATTAAACTTATACTAAACAAATCTAGTACTAAACTTATAATATAAACTATCATGCACAGCACGTAGATCCGGGATTTCATGGAGAAGTTCAACAGTTCTAGACTCAGATTCAAATACTCTGTTGACTAAACCACAATCATGTATGTATGTCAAGTAGATAATGAACTTGATTTTAGACATGGTTAAGTGAACCATGCAATGCTATATCATCAAATGTATACAACGAAGATTTAAAATGTGTTGTTCTAGCTGACTAGACACTGCTTTATCAATTTGTGATCCGCTGTGGGTGACTGCTGTATCTGTACCCATTTGGAATTGTCGTCTGACCGAGTGTTTGCTTCGTAGAGAGGTTAGGGATGTCGCTGTTTCTTCTGGGCTCGGCATCGTTGCAGACTTGACGGGTGCTGGAACCCGTGAAAGGTTTTGGGTTGACATAAAATGACCATCACGGCAACTATAACTGGAGTTGGGATTATTGAGGCATAAAATATAATGTATATCTCTTATTCGTCCGCACCTAGTCATTCTGTCAGAAGCGCGATACCCGTTTTGCGACTTCTTGTAGCAATCCTCTGTCATTGAAGCAAGCCTTAATCTCCAAATCTGCTATATAACGAAAAGAAGGCATCGTATTAATATCAATAAAGCAAAATGAACAATAAAAAATAGTTGGCACGACATAATAAAAATGTAAGGAATATTATTGCGGTAGAAATGCATTTTCCTTATAGTGTAATATGTAATATAGAATCACTGGATCAGGCACCATCCTATGAAGTCCTACCAATCCTATTGCAAAGTAGGTTGCGTGTCCGGTTGTTATACCTCTATAGGACCCAAATATATTTAGGATGTAGAAAGAATAAAAATGAAGCAGCATATTGTGATTACCACTTATATTTCCTTTCGTATTAATTGCGATTTAACTTTAAGGAAGTAAATAAAAATAATTATGAACATTGGAAGATTTTCATTTAATACAACCTTGCGGAAAATACTTGTATCGTTTTAATTAAAATTTTGTTCCATTACTTTATTTGAATTGACTATTCTAGTTTGAAATAAACCATTTGTGAAATTATCCGTATATTGAGACATACTAAGTGAACCTTGAGGGAACAACACCTCATTAATTTCGAGCTTTTTGGCCAATTTTGTTTTGTAAATAATTCATATATTTCAAGCCAAACTATTTAACCCGTTAAAATTACAGTGGCAACTATTAGAATAAAAGTGCGAATTAACGAAGTCATCATATTATAGTTTGGCCACGTATGAATAGATACTGCTAACACAATAACAGTATCGTATACTGATATAGCCATTCCTCATATAGGCTATACCTGTACATTCGGGTAAGCATATGCTAGTGGTATGTCTAGCGTATTGGCAAGTGATACATTTCATCTGTAATAGGTGCATTCATATCGACCGGATTTACAAGCAAATAATATTCGCTGGCCGCCATAGTCTGCTGTAACGTTTATAATTAATGAAATTAAAACTGCACATCGATGCAAACTGGAGCATACAACACTGGAATATAAACATGCTGTGTTCTTCCTCTTTGGTGCATGTGTTGTAAGAGAATGAGGGACCGTTTATTTTAGGATTTTAATTTGTTCCTATTTTTCAAATGTTTTTTATTGCTAAATATAATAAATTAGCATGGATCAAGCTATCCATCCTCATACTTAACTGCTTTCATAATGATATAATTGTCAATGCTGTTTTGAAACGTATTAAATTTGCTTCTTTATGCATGACGTTATGTTCTCATTCGTCTTCGCGTTTTTCAGATGCAGAATATGATATGATCACAACGACTTTCCAGAAGGATGATACTGAAACCAGTGGTATACACACAAACATAAACTCACATAGTTACATGTATACATACCTACCTACCTACTTATCTAACTACCTACCTAACATACTCTTGGCGATGGGGTATTGACGTCTTGGGTGTCCCGCTTAATTTGCTTTTTGTTATATCGAAATTTACCGCCCTCGATTTTATTCCCCGGTTTGAGTAAATATAAGTGGTGAAACTTATTGGAGAAATAGATAGAGTTCTGATCAGATACATAGAGAAAAAAACCAACACGAACCAACGTAAAGGTAAACAACAATTTAATCGTTAACATAAAACATAATAATAATAATAATAATAATAATAATAATAATAATAATAATAATAATAAAAATATTGTAAACATAATAATAATAATAATAATAATAATAATAATAATAATAATAATAATAATAATAATAACAATAATACTAATAATAATAGAAAGAGAGAAAGATGATACACACGAATACTGCGATACATGAGAAATGCGTTTTGTAAACTATTATATAATATATTAAAATAATTAATAAGCATAAATAATGAGTGTTCTGTGATATAACATGCTGAAAGAATTGATCAATACTTTGTATTTGGCAACGTAACTTAAACTCCCAGTTGTGATAATTGTCTCATATTAAAATATTTCCCTGTTTTAACTTAATGTAGTATATTTTAATGTAGACTATTAATACATTAAACGTTGTTCTTAAGTTTCAAAAGATTCTCGCAACACAGGAATAAAAAGCATGCTGTTTTCTTCCTCTTCGGTTTATGTGTTGTAAGAGAATGAAGGACCGTGTATTTTAGCATTTCATTATGTTGCTATTTTTCAAATGTTTTATATTACTAAATGCAATAAATTAGCATAGATCAAGCTATCCATCCTCATACTTAACTTCTCTCATAATGATATGTTTGTCAATGCTATTTTGAAACGTATTAAAGTTGCTTCTATATGCCTGACGTTATTTTCTCAGTCATCTTCGCATTTTTCAGATGCAGAATATACTATGACCACAACGACTTTCCAGAAGGATGATACTGAAGCCAGTGGTATACACACACATAAACTTACATTTTTACATGTATATATACATACCTACCTACTTATCTAACTACGTACCTAACATACTGTCGGCGACGCGGATTTTACTGCTTGGGTGTCCCGCTTAATTTAGTTTTCGTTATCCTGAGATTGCCCGTTTCGAATAAATATAAGTGTTGAAACTTATTGGAGAAATAAATAGAGATTTGGGCAGATATATAGAGAACAAACCAACACGAGCCACAGTACATGTAAACAACAATTTAATCAATTACAAGAAACAACTATGTGAAGTCATTAGATCAGGAATATATTCTGCTTTTAGGAAATAAAATTTTCTGCAATTACAACGAAAAGCACAAATGGATTTAAAGTGCCATAACAGTTTATCAACATTTATTTAGTTTATTTATTGGTTAATGAGACAATATATTCAAAATACGAATGTAAAAAATCCAATTGAAACAATTTAGTTGAAAACTGCATGGGAGCCGATCCAATATCCCATTTGCACTCGTTTACGATAATAACCGAACGCAACTGCCGAACACTTCTGGTATTTAGTGAAAACAAAGCGTGACGTTATATTTTGAACACCTGTTGTTACAATGGCTAAGACGGTATCGTCACATTATGAAATAGTCTTTAAAAACTCAACAGGAAAGTTGCGATGTTGAAGGAAGTGAATTGTCACTGTCCTGCGGGTGTTAGACATTCGAAGATGGTGATTTAATAAGCTAAGAATAATATGAAAATGGTGAAGCAGCCGCCGGCACCCATATTAATACGAACCAGTTTGAACCCTATGTTTCCAATACCGACGATGAAGATGAAGATAACGAAGACGAAAGACAGTATATATTGACGGACAATTCACGGTAATTGTTTTCTGAGTATGTCTACGGCCTAAGTTACGATAAATATATGTATCCGACTATTTATGCAGCACTGTTCCACAGTATTCTATTCGTTTACAAATGAATGTTTCTCATCTGTAATAAAAGATGTACAAGTGTATTGTATTTCATGGGTAGAGACGTATTTATACGTTGATAAGTAAATGGTACATTGGATCACAGTTGTAAGGTTCGAAAACCTGTGAAAAATTTAATACGATTTAGAAGTATTTCAGATTCCTAGGAGAGGAGGTCCTCGTTTGCGAAACTGTTGAAATAGGCATGACATTTACTGATACATGATAGCAAAATTGAATTTCATATTTTGTACACTATATTATAAGTTAAAATTAAGAATTTCTCATGTGTTTGCTAATAATTTATGTTATTAACTATGAAATAAAACCCTTTTTCTGTGGTAGTCATCTACTTGGAACTTTTATTTTATTTCATCTCAAATTTAATTGTACAGTGCTGTACTAAATGTTTTATCTGTTCCTGACTTTAGTCAGTTTGTGTCATTGTAATGTGCTGTTGAGGTGTTCATAAATATAGGAATACGTTTGATAAGCACAGCACAATGCATTCAAGTTTACTATTTTAGGTGTAATTGTGGACATTGTTTGGCAATGCTCACAGGAAGGGAATATGTATATTGTTGTGACATACAGAAGGTCAAAAGTGTTTACAATGAATACCAGGCATACAATGTATAACACACCATCCATTGTTCAGTCCAGTTTGTCTCGACATCCATGCTTTAAAAGTTACATACTACCAGTATAGACAACAATTTGGAGAATGTGCAGAACAAGAAAATGAGTAAGTAAAATGTCTGAGTAATTTTTCATGTTCTTTTGTTTTCATGATCTATGCATGACAACATAGTATTGCGGTTATTTATACAGCAAATAAATAAACCATTTTTTCCAGTCATTTTATGCCACCTTCATTGACTGAACCCCTGTTTTTGAGGCCTATTACACTGTCTAACCTGATACTGATTAGTCACGCCCAAAACAAACAACCACATATACATGTACATATATTGTTTTATTTGATTTTTTGTGTAAGAAAATAAAATGGTTTAATATATATATATATATATATATATATATATATATATATATATATATATATATATATATATATATATATATATATATATATATATATATATGCACAGATTATATTGGAATCATATAACTTATTGATATAAAAATAACGATAAATCACACTTGACCATTAAAACTATCTACTAAAATGTTTTATGTCCTAATTTGATCTAATGCCCAAAGCATAATTTATTTCATCTTAGTTTTCAAATTATTATTTCAGAAGACATCGATATATAGCATGTAGACAATTTGTTCGGTGGTGTTGGCACTTCTTGAGCAAGGAAGTGAGGGTCATCATTCCATCATGTGCTGTTTAGAGGATACGCACTGCTCTTCCTGATCAAAACCTGAACTACACTAGCTTTCATGAGGCTGACAGCGATTAAACCTTCTAAGAATATTTATAGTAGTAATATCTTTATCAGGCTTCTCATACAGAGTACGCATAGGTGATGGTACAACTACCCGAAGTATGACTCCTATACAATTGTGAATGCTGTTTTCATAAGACTTTCTACATAATCTGTAAATTAAAGTAAATTTAATGTGTTGTATTGTACAAGCAAAAACCTGCAACCTTGTGTTGAAGTTAATACATAAATTAAAAGTATTTGTCTTTACAATTATTTGCTTATTTTTATTATTTTACTATAGGGCGAAATCTTGATCTGTAAACTTAAAGGAGTGTCAACTTTAACAAATATTTTGCCTTTACTGTTTGAATTCAATATACAAAAATAATATAGGTACTTACACTTGGTACAACAGTATTGATATCTCTAAGTGATATATTCCATTCTGTTCATTATATATATATATATATATATATATATATATATATATATATATATATATATATATATACATTTCAATGACCGACTCCATTCCAACATACCTATCTGGCCTTACCCATATGTATATTCCAGCCATATACCTACCCTCCTCTTCTGACAGTCGTATACTCATTAACCACAGTATGATAACGGAGTCATTTGGACAACGTTTTTTTGCATACCAGGGCCCGGCAACGTGGAACGAAATGCCCATTAAAATTAGACAGAAAGACGCAGTGATCCCCTTCAACAGTGCTCTTAAAAAATCTTTTTCAATTGCAAGAAAAAATATAATAAAATAAATATTTCCTACCTTAAATATTTTCAGCATAGTTTATGTTTTCTAATTTCATAGTGTTCATTTTGTTTCTTGCAGCCTTATCAATATATATGTTGTACAGCGCTTAGATCTTTTCAAGATTATGCGTTTTGCAAAAATCATCATCATCATCATAATCATCATTATTATTATTATTATTATTAATAATATTATTATTGTTATTATTATTATTATTATTATTATTATTATTATTATTATTATTATTATTATTGAAAATAGTTTATCATTATTATACATTTATTAAATGTCAGTTAAAACAGCACTCAAAATGAAAACAATCAACTTATCAATTTATATACGTGCTTGTAAACAAGAAGAACAATCATACAACTACATCTTGTAGCGGTCACACTTGCATGTATCTGAGGAGCTTATTCACTCGGTCAATACACAGTCAATACACAGTCAATACACAGTTGCCGGGATGATATAATAACTCTAATTACAAACCTCTCCGTTTGTCCTTTCAAACTTATTGCCACTGATCCTGTTTTACAACAGTCAACAATACATGTTATTATTATTATTATTATTATTATTATTATTAGTAGTAGTAGTAGTAGTAGTAGTAGTAGTAGTAGTAGTAGTAGTAATAATAGTAAGAGTAGTAGTCGCAGTAGTAGTATTATTGGTAAAATTAGTAGTAGTAGTAGTAGGTAGTAGTAGTAGTAATATTAGTAATAGTAGTAGTAGTTGTAGTAGTGGTAATAGTAGTAGTAGTAACAGCAGTAGTAGTAGTGTTAGTAGTAGTAGTAATATTAGTAGTAGTAATATCAGTAGAGGTAATAGTAGTAGTAGTAGTAGTAGTAGTAGTAGTAGTAGTAGTAGTAGTAGTAGAATTATGTATAGTAGTAATAGTAATAGTAGTAGTAGTAATAGTAGAAGGATAGTTCTTGCCAGTTAGACTGATGCACATTTTATCTTATTATCTTTTCATCAGAACCTTCTTAAAAAGATATACCGGATATAATACTTTTACCACATTTCGGATATGGAGTTGATCTCTTACCACGTTGCACTTCCGTCCTTGGATCACATCTTCTATTTAGGTGGAAACCTGCTGGTTCCTTGTGTCTTAGACACTAGAATGGGCTCGTCATTTATTTTTTGCACATTTTGTTTGTTTGATTAGGGTTTTTAACGTAGCTTTCAAATTTTTTTAGTCATATTCCTACGATGTCTACAGTGAGACGCTTAAGTTTATAATGATATCTAGCACTGGGGCATCGTGCCGCAGACATGTTGCATGATGTCCCACCCAGGCACATTATCCTGATACCAGGTCGACCACTCGTAACACTTACCTCATAATGCTGAGCGCCAGCACTAAGCCACCTGAGCGGTTATTTTTTTTATTTGCTGCACAGCTTTGTTGAATTACACGCCTTTATAAATTCGTACATGTACTAATATAGGATACTTTTGTACTGACGAAAATACATATAATTGATCTCGAAACAGTGACATTTTGCATATATATATATATATATATATATATATATATATATATATATATATATATATATATATATATACACACACATATATATATATATAGCAGCAAGGGGGGGGGGGGGCGGATCGGACATTTGCTCCAGACATCATTTGCTCTAAATCTAACAAACATCTCGAGAGAATTAATTCGAATCCTTCTTTTTCAACCAAAAAAAAAAGATTACTTGCTCGAAACATAAGTTTTTCGCAAAATCATACTCCAAGACCGTTTTCATCGTTTAGTCAAAATACGGTCTCATCGTGATGTCATCGCCCCCCCCCCCCCCCCTGCTGCTATGGGTTAACCGAATATTTGATCAGGTCGTTAGGACTTTACAAACAAACTAATCGCTTACACTTCATCTTGTAGATCAATTAAATTATTTGACTGGTCGGTGAGTCGGAAATTAATTCTCGTTAACGAATTATTATGGCATCGCATGTAGACAGGATTAATTGGGTTTTCAATAATTAGGAATACTGGAGGAGCTGTTGGTGCAAACGAATAAAGAATATATCCCTGCTGAGCTTGATTCGATTGCTCGAGATTTATTTGATAGCTTCCTTTGATAGCATCACATGTTAAATTGAGCGCAATCACCGCTGAAATATTTACATTGTGCGGTGCAATATGCCTACCACCGCCATCTGGGTCATTATTATACTTGAGGATAGTTGAATCTTGTACTTGTAATACCTTAATAACATTCCTAACAGATTGTTTTAGTTCCTCCGCGTTGTATACGGGAAACTTGAAATAACGCAGATCGGCTTCTGTGATATTGTAACCGGTTAGGAATTGTTGTTTACTGTCGCTGTTGTCATTAATTATTGTTTGAATAATTCGTTCATTGATATATTCCATGTCAGATACAAGCTCATTTAATATTTCAACGTGTTTTCGCGATTTTGTTTGCCGTAGTTGTTCTAGTTGTGTTTCATGTAATTGATTAATTTCATTAAAATAACCAGTGATGTCAGTTAGCGTAAATGAAATAGCAACAGATAAGTCAGCTGTTCTTTTAATGATAAAATCCCATTGCAACGTGTTTTTGTTGGTAAATATAAATCTATCGGCGATTTTTACTTTTCTTATATCAGATAAATTATCTCGATATCTGGGATTTATTTCATGATATGATTGTACGTCCGTGGTTAAATCGGTGGCGGCTCCGGGTGGTTTTTCAGGCCATCCTAACACTGTTCTTAACGAGCTGTTATAGATATCTACAATGTATCCCTCTGTGCTTATTTCGATCGACGACGAGAGCGTCGGTTCATGAACTTTAATAGCTAGTTTTGATTCTTTTCCCGTGATTGATTTTATTCTACGCTGAATTTCAGCATCGATTTGCTCAATTTGGTACGATCCAGTTGGTAACGAAACAGTTTCCCACGCTGGAGTACCATCGGGTTTATTCTTATACGAGAACACCAGTGCGTTATTGGGTTGCTGACCGCCAAATGCAACCGATCTGATATTAGGCCAGCTATGATATACTCGTAATTTTGCCAGCGCGATCTCGCGCACTGGAATCGGAGAAGGAAAGTTCACACTAAATTGTGGGTTTGTTGATGTTATTGATATCATGCTTGTTCGTATCGGAGTGGTATTCTCCGCGATTCGTTGAAGCAGTTCGAGTGACATTATTGTTAACGCTGTCTTCAATTTCCAATTTCAACATCGTGGAGTTATACAACTGGGTCATCGCAGAAAATTCAGCATCAGATATGAACGAATTATCTATCGACAGCGAGATCAACTCGGATAATTTCAAGTATGCGTCAAATACCACCCTGTACCGAGCTGTATAATCGCTGAGTTTTTTCTGAGAACACGATGATAACGTTTTAGTTATCGCGGTGGCGACTGCCGCAATTGTTGTTGCCGCGGAGATAGCGATTGGAACTGCAATCGGAGCCATCATGGTCACCGTCGACAAAATAACCCCGGCGCTGGCCATCACACCGGACACCGAGTACACGGTGATGTCTATGATTGCTACGCTGCGTCGGTATTTTTTCATTTTTTCACGATAACGCTCAGAAAGTGATTTCAAGTTCGCGGAAAATTCTTTCACGGTATCATATCGATATCGATGCGATTATGATACCTCTGGGACTATTATCGGTTCAATTGATTTTATCGATGTCATTACTATTTTAAACCCGCTAGTGTTTTCAATTATTCGCCATCGTTAAGGGGTCCAGGGGCAGGCCAGGTGGGTAGATGGGTTGGGATGTCGTAGGTATGGTAGCTTCAGCCTGAAAAATCCTCTACAAGTTCTAAACACCAAGTTATTTTTGATCTAACGGTGGAGCTATCAACCGCGACGACATTAAAGTGTTGACCGTTACTCCTGATAATTAACATCGTGGTGCCACCAGAGTAGGTTTTACCGCCCGCGATCATATTAAATTGATAGATAGAGATCCACGTTAGCCTGTAGATACCTTCGATCCCCGTTGGACTGTAGATATCATCACCCCCCGCCTCGCCCCTCTTCCAGAGACCGGCGGACAATGTAGTATAAACGCCTCTTATCCAATCCATGGTTCCATGATCGACCGTATACACGACATTTTTAATGCTTATGCGTGGATGCGGAATCTTTATCTTTTCAAAATTTTCTTTTAGTTTAAGAATATCATTGTAAATATCTTTAAGAGTCATCGTAGATGTAGCCGGGACACCAAAAAACTTATCGACGACGTCGCTGGCGGGTTTTTGTACCTTTTTAAAATCTTCTTTTAGTTTAAGAATATCATTGTAAATATCGAGATAATTTGCCTTGATTTCATTTTCATTCATTGTCCTCCTCGCCTCCTTGTTAAAAAAGAATAAAATCAGAAGGGTTTTAAATTCATCGAGATCTTTTATTTAAGAATATCGTCGTAAACGTCGAGATAGGTTTTATTGATTTCGGTATATTTCATCATCGTTCCATCGCGGCGTTTAAAAAATGAAATCAAAAGGAGGTTAAATCCCAAACCTTTTTGGGATTTATAATTCCCGTCGAGTTCAGAATATGTCGTCGTGATATTGTAACTTTTAGAACCCTCAAAGAACTTATTAACAATTTCGCTGGTGAGCTTTTGTTCGTCAATAGCTTTTTTAACTTCAGCGAGGGTCGGGCCTGTCAGAGATGTGGTTTCAGACACAGGTGTTCTCCCTAAACATTTATCCACGATGGTATTAAGTGTTGTTTGTCTCACCATAAACATATTAATATCTTTGAGAGTCATTGTAGATGTAGCTGGGACACCAAAGAAACTATTAGCGACGTAGGCATTTTGAGTATGCTTGCCAATAAACTCGCTAATTTCAGCAAGAGTCATGCCTGCCACAAGCGGGGTTCCAAAAAACTTAACAACGACGTCGTTAGTGGGTTTTTGTACCTTTTCAAAATTTTCTATTAGTTTAGAAATATCCGTGTAAATATCGAGATAATTTGCCTTGATTTCATTTTCATTCATCATCCTCCCCGCCTCCTTGTTAAAAAAGAATAAAGATAGAAAGTTTTTAATTTCAGCGAGAGTCATGCCAACCACAAGCGGGGTTCCAAAGAATTTATGTACGACATTTTTGCGAAAAGAATTATAACCTCGTATATCCTCATCCAGATCGCGGCCGTGGGCGGCAATCACGTCGGTGATCGTAGACACACGTGCGCCTGGTTTAAGTCGCCCGTCGCTGGAATACAGGGCAATAGAGTTTTCAGCGGCGTCGCGCTGCCGTATCAAAATGTCATCCGCGGATATATTACTGCTTTTCAATTTACCCTGGCGATCTTGAAATACAACTATTTCGTTCGGGTCAACACTTGCTAAATTTAACGTCTCAGCGATTTCATCTTCAATTATTTTTTTACATCCTCGATAGAACCCGCAGATGTTTCCGCGGTGGGTTTCAACATTGACAGAGATCGTCCCCAAATATCAATCATTATTGTAAAGACTATAGTATAGTATTTTCAATTTATTGATTCTCTAAAATTACCTTGTAATTTCCCACTCGTGTATTTATTTACAACCAGATGAGGTGGTTTCTGTGACGATGAAATCTCCGCGAGGACATTTAATACTTCACGGCCGCATATCGGTGCATCATTTAATTGTTGTGTTGGCAGCGTGGAATAAAAAATCGGAAACTCTTTGAGTTTCATCGAAGAATTTATATACCGCATAAACTTGCTTGGCGGAGCTAACCCATATGAATCAAAATAGACAATCCCACGTGGATCAATCGCGTATGCAACCCAGTGAGTTCCCGATCCACTGCTGTTATCAAGATTGATGATACCGGTTTCAACGCTGTTTGGTTTGATCTCTCATAAAAACCCCTCTGAAGTTTTTTATCCCTAGTTTTTTAGCAGCATCAATTAAATCAAAATTGGACATAGGGAGAATTGGGCTTTCAACTAATAAATCGTTCCTGGTATTCTCAGACCGGATCCGTGAACGGATCTCCCGCTGTACCATGAATACGGGGTTCCTGGTAGTCTTAAACCCTTTCCCTTTTTTATATCCTTTCCCAGTTGCCTTTTTCAACGCCATCCCTGCCGCGGTCCCAACGGCTCCCAACGCTGCCGCTTTCGCCACTTTTGGGGCAGCCGCTGTAATCAATGCTGGTATTGCAGCTAACAATGGAAATATACCACCTGATTTTATCATGTTCGCGATTGCAGCTTTCGAAAATACAATTTGAACCCCTCTCTTATTCTTCAGCGCATCATTGAAATGTTTTATTTGACGATCCGTCAATTACATTTTATGTGTACCGCCGGACATCTGCGCTGGTTTTAACGTTATTGTTGTTCCACATTCTTTAGCGTATTTTGGTCGCAATTTCTTGACCTGACCATCAGTCAGCTTGACACTAACAACACTATATGTCATTTTATTGTAAAACACATTTATGCTTTCAATTGATCTATTTGTGAATCGTTTACATATTTTCCACTGGTGCATCAATAAGTCTCATTCGTCCACCAACACTTTCTAACAACATTGATTTATCACTGGGAATGACAGCAACCGCTCTATAATTAGCAATAGCGCCACGAAGGACATTAGCTCTGAAGTGTATATCAACGACGGATTGCCTTGTTAAATCAAGATGCTCCAGCGAAAAGTAGTAGATCGGATATAGGTTTTTAAAATCATATTGCGATATTTGCAAACCAGTATCAACATTTTGATCACGGCCCATATATGACAGCATACGATGGTACACGCGAGCAATATGGTTTTGACCGAAATTAAGATGTATGTCTTCGGATGGTTCCTGCTGGCCATTCATTCTCAACGAGACCTCAGTAACTCCTAATTGATCAAATATCATATGACTGTGCAATTGTGAATTCACTCTTGTCATATCCTGCAACGTGATAAATATATGACGTGGAGCTGAAACGCCTTGTTGTGATGCCAAGTTCCATGTAAATGTACCATTGATATTTGATTGCTTAACATCTGCTGTTGTTGTTAACCAACTTAGCAATGATTTGCCACCCGCATCCATAAATGATAGTAGTCGCTCTTCCGTGGTAATTGATGGGGTCATTACTGGCATCCACAAGACCAATTTAGTTAAAATGACTTTACCAGCGTCAGCATCTGGATTTGCAGGATCCGCTGAAATTCTCCAGATTGCATCATCGTCACTACCCTTTCGCACGAGTACTACTGTATGCTTCGCTCCATAAATAACTTTTCGTACATTTCTGCAGAATCCAAATATATGATGCAACGGAATCGCACATGAAAACGATCTACGTTGTCCTGTCAACATTGCTTTTCGTGTTGCAGCTCCTAGATTGTACTGGAGATCAGTATTTATAATCATATCATCGATAGCAGCAGGGGCGGGAGGACCAGCACGATCATTTGGTCGTCGTACAATAAATTGAGTGTGTCCAGCAGTGTTTTTATTATCCTTTGAAAACATCATAGACGGACCTGCTGATCTTGTATAATCGTCAGAATATCTTGCTAACCCAATTATTGTTGTAGCCACATCAACATCACGTTCTATAGACTCAATCTCTTTTCCGTCAATGAGATATCTCGCGGATTCAAATAGCGCCATGATACCATTATTGACTAAGCCGACTTTGGCACCATCTGGATACGGTGCGGGTACAGCAGGAGTATCAGTAAGTCGTACAAGTTCTCCTTCTACTTCGATAAACGCTTCAGCGGGTAGAAAGTATTTGCTGGTATCATGGACTTGAAGTTTAATTCGCGATCGAATATCTGCTTGTATTGCATGATAGGAATAAAATTGATAATCGCGGACGGAATTGTCCTTGGGTACTGGGGCTTCCATATCTAACGCTGGATCAGCTGTTTTTTGAACATTATTATTATTATTCACATCAGTATTTTCAATTGTGAAATTCTTTGTAATCATCGTCGTTTTTGTTTTCGTTTCAAACCACTTCCTGCTATCATGTTTGCGATATCATCTTGGTTACTGTTCGCCAGCGGCGCAGCCACGGATGACGGAGTCACTGAAGCAGCCAACGACGCTAATTTTTCTGCCACTGCGCTATTTATTGCTTTGCTGACACTTGCAGGCATCACTGTTGTAGATGGCAGTACAACCGGTTGCTTTTTTCGTCGTCGCACCAATGATATTATTTTATCTTTCGCGGCAGAAAATGCCTTTCCGGCAAGATTTCCAACAGCGCTGATTCCCTTATCACGAATAATATCAATGGCCTTCATTGATAATTGTTTAGCTAACGGCGCCACTTTTGGGGCCATTCTTGTAAATAACCCCGCAATGGTATTGCCGAAACCATCTCCGTAATATGCTATATAAACAGGCAATCGTGAGTTCACCACGTAGACGCTTACGGGTTTATCATGGTTGTAGTGTATGATCATCTTGTTATAAAACTAGTAGTTTTTCAATTAGTGATCAATCGCTAAAATCCATAGGATTTTCATCATAACCATAGGCATCTCTGTGATTTTCAACTAATTCAGCAATGAGTTCTCGATATACATCAATGCCCATGATACCGCCGGCAAATAATCGTCTACAGATATCAGCTGCTTCATTAATTATCTCGACGGGGTTGTTTCCGGCTCGTTTTCCCCCGATAAGTACTTCTAACCGTGATATATCACTGAGAATATTACCAGGACATGTCACGGTTGCGTTGAAATCCAAAGGAGTTTCAATCGAATATCCGCTAGCAGTAACTTTTTTAGTTGTACTAGTTTCATCATACTCATCAACTCCCTTTTTAAATTCTTTATATTCCAATGCTTTTTTATCTAAACGGCCAATAATCTCCTTATTCGTTTTGTACAACCAATTAACCCATTCATCTCGGTTTATTTTACTGCTTTTATACTCGTCTTTTAAAAAGCCCTTTCTGGAATGAAAGCTTTGGGCGGCAAAATTACCAAAAATCTTATAATGTTCGGGTTTTATTAATTGAAATCGTTTGATTTCTGCTATAGCTCCTTCGGTGAGTTTGTCTATAAAGGAAACACCTCTTGGGGTGACATCAACAGGTTGTGGTTCAGGCGCAGAATCATCAATATCAGCTAATCGTTCAATTTCGCGTTGGGTTTTTATATCACTGGATAGCTGTTGTATCCCTGCGCGTGTTTGTTCGGTCTCTGCTGCTATCTTTTCAAGCGTATCAAGCAGCGGCGCCTTCTTTGCTCGTTCTTTTTCAGGAATATCTCCGTATATCGCTGCTTCAGTTAACTTTTTCAAATCTTTGGTCGCACTTGTTATCGGAGTAAACAGTTGTTCACTTGACACAGAAAAGTAAGTTTGCATTTGTTGTCGTTGTTGAAGTTTCTCGCGAAGTCTGTCTCGAACCGGTATAAACTTTTTAATTGCTGCTAGCCGCTCTCGGGCTAATTTAGTTGTAAGCAATTCACCTACCATATATTGTTTGTGAACTGAGGTTTCAAATATGAAACTATCACAATTAAAAGCTGAGTTATTAAATAATGTACCATCAAGCTAACGTATTCATCTCCGACAGGGTTAAACTGTACGACGCTATCCGCGAGTGTTTCAGAAATAACATCGTTGGTGGTTTCAGAATTGTAATATCTGAGAACGGTGATGAACGATTTTTGTTAACGACTCGGCAACAACAACAACTACGTGAAAATGGAGGCGTCGCGGTGACTACTTGCTACCACAGCCAGATCATCCAGTACGCACATAACTGCATGAGCAAGCCCACACTGCTGAGTATTCTTTCAGGAGAAAATCCTATGTGAGTGTTACAAAAAACGCTAAAAAAAATTTCAGTAAAAAAATACTGAAAGCCTATTTTTTATAGTAACGCTCACGTGGTTAGGATACGGGATTTTCTTCGTTTAATATTTTTCTAAGATCACGAACCTTAGAACTAATTTCAGCTCGTTTTTGATACTCTTGGCCGAGCTTTTGACGTATTGCTTCAACGGTGCTAAATAGCGTTATAAATATATTAATGTCGTTACCGTACAAGCAAGCATTGATGGACTTTTGAATTCCTTTCACGAGCCTGTACATCTTAGGTAAAACATAACGACCCTTACTAAACTGATACTCAATGTCTTCATATTCCTAGGTAATCCTGTCACAGTCGAGATCTTTAGATAATAATATCCCTCGATTTTTAAAAATTGAAATTTCAGCAATTATAGAATTTACATCTTTGATATCCATATTTTTATAAAAATATAATATAATACATTTTATCTTTAATTTAAAACCAAATGACACTCATTTGGCAATCTCGCTGGCGCCCTATGACGTCAGAGAGACCCAGAGGTTACTTTATTAACTTAATTAAGGACAGCACATACATACGCCCTGTGACGTCAGAGAGACCCAGAGGTTACTTTATTAACTTAATTAAGGATGGAATTTGCGATGTCCCCAAAGCATACATCTCCGAAAGGGAGGTCTAAGGTGACAAACATCATCTTAGACCGCCCAGAAGATATGCTTGGGAGGACATTCACAACCATGTAGTTAATTAATGGACAGTACAATGCCGTATATATCTCCACTCGAGTGTTGCGGCAGATTTTAGGCATAACATGTACTTAATTAACATAATTAAGGATGGATATATTCAATGAAACGATGATGGAATTTGTGATGTAATGATGTGGGACGGCACAAGACAGCACAAACATGAAACGACGGGGCGGATTTTCTACGGCCAATCCAACCAATCAAAAGCAACCCAATTAAATTAACCCGGTTGCATGATTGTGAACAAAAGACAACCACACGCCCGAGTTAAATGGCGTGGGTTAGTTTTGATCGGTCGAATTGGCCTTCGAAAGCCCCAAGCTTATTACGAGTCAAAACGTATATAAGGTGACTAATACAGCAGCGTTGATTCATGGGTGTGTTATTTTATTTCCTTGAATTACTTATTAATGCTGTTTCACAACATTTAAATGAGAGAAAATATTTGAATAAAACACTAAACAAAAGAATACAGTTGTTAGATAACAGCGTGTATTTCATTAGTTTCCATCGTAAAATGATTAATTAATCGTAATATTAATTGGACTTCAAGGGGCGTAACTCTGTCATGCGACTTTATTATTGTACGATTTATCTCCCTTGATATATGAAAATTGTATCCTGTGTGCACGTAGTAGTAATTTTGATCTTCAAGGGACGTAACTCTGTCATGCGACTTTATTATTAAACGATTTATCCCCCTTGATATATGAAAATTTTATTTTATGACTATTTTTCTTTGACAGAGTTAATTTTTGAATTCCTTCTGCTACTCTTTGTACTGAAGGACTACAAATATCGAAATATCTACTGGCTTCATTTATTGACTGAAATATTTTCTCCTCGTTGGTTTCTGTATCAAATGATTTGACGGATCTCTTTCCAACTGACTTGCAGGTTCCTGTCCCGCCCCTTTTTGCATTCTGACTTTGTGAGACGGCTTGAAGATTCTCAAGACAATTATCAGTCTTGTTATTATTGATATGATCAATCACAAGGCCATCTTTGATCAATCCGTTGTGACATTCGTATGCGAATCGATGGCAATAATATCTCTTCTTCCCAGCTGTAAACGTCAAGTATCCTCTATTATTTACCCGTCCAACCGGTTTTTTTAGTCTGCAATTTCTAACAACACCATCACGGGATGCTTCATAATTAACAAGCACTGGGTGAGGTCTGAAATCTTGGCTCATTTGGATAATAATACTATTTGTCTAATTTATTATTTGCTTTAATTATAAGTCTATCAATGTAGTCTTGAGGGGTTTTTATGATTTTCTCGCTGACGGAGTCATCAGTAGGATCAATGACTGCATTTTTTATTCGTTTGTCATAATAGCGTTTTAGTTCTCTGTATCGTTTGCCGCCACAACTGAGACACAACTGCGACTTTCCCCTTACCCCCACCCCACATCGGAGGCACGGAGGGGGCCAAAGGAACCGTTGCGAACGCTTTGTAAATGATACCCACAGAATTCGCTTCTGCATGTTTTGTTACATGGAGTTGTTGATCCAATCATTAGCCACTTGCAGTGATTCATTATACTATATTTTTCTATTTAAATACTTGTTTTAATTATAACATGGAGGAGTTCGAGAGATTATCAGCAATTAAGCCTTTCAAAAACGTTAAATTCAATCTCGATAGAACCCTCAAAGATGTGCCAAAACGGGCAATAACGGATAGAGCCTTGATAAATAAAATACGCGATTGTATTAATGAATTCAAACACGACGGCGCATCTCATAGCTGGTCAACATTTCGAATTGATGGCGTTGTTGATGCCACCATGAACGACAACAACGCAGCGTTAATGTTATCACAACTTGGCAACAAAAGTATTTTTTTAGAGTGAAATTCATTATCTGTGTAGAATCAGGTGGTTGGATTATACGAGACAAATTTGAACCGATTCTCAAAGACAAGAAAACAGTCGTTGTTAGCCGTGATTCTAAACCGGGTTTGTTAACTGGAATTGACAAACCATACTATGAAAGAGCATATCCTGAAACAGCAGTTGTGTATGGGATATATCCGTTAAATGAAAAACCTGATATAAGAAAACTTAAACCAATGAAACAGTCGTCGCCGCCGACTTCGTCGTCAGTGGCTTTGCCACTCAATTGTGTAGCAGCACGAATAACAGAACATTTTACAAATGCATCCCGAGGGAACAAACTTACCGATCTACGGCGTAGCAAAATAGCTCAATGGGAGTTAACGGTGAAAGACCGCGGAGCGACTATTAGCGATATAGCAAAATTAGAAACGTCGCTGAGATTTCCAATAACCGTTACAACGATAACCGGAGAAGTTTTATACGAATCAAAATATAAATCAAAGGGAGCCCCAATTAAAATTATTGATCATAACGAACACGCGTGAACGCCCGCGGTTACAATATTTCCACGGAACAGAACGATAAAGTATATACCCGACGAATTCTTACGAGAAGAATTTTCCAGGGACGGTTTTCTCATTGAAAAGAAACTATTCGATGCTATTGCGCATTTGAGTAAAAACGACCCCGTGTCGGTGTGGTTACTTCGCAGCACTGAAAACGACATGGATACGTTTTATCAGTTTGTAAGACCAAACGGTGAATTATACCGCACTGAAGCATTTCACAACAAAATGAAAAAAACAGCTAGTGGTATTGTAACGGCGTGTGGCAAAGGCACCGATGAAATCATCAACGATGATGAACAATTATTGACAAACTGTTTTACAATCCCGTCGGTTGCAGCTCATTTTGCAAGAATCAAAAACGCATGGAAACCAACACGCGTAGAATTCTTGCCAGACATTGAGGCTAGTTGCTTAGAATTTAATCATGGCGGTTTATGGAATAACAAAATACGACCATGATAATATCATTTCAGTTGATATGGTTGCTTGTTATCCAGCGAGTTTTCTTGGTTATGGAGAGTGTACTGAGTATTTTAAACGATTTGGACACCCCGTACATGAAATGACTCGTGTTGCAATTAATGGGCCGCTGCCTGATTTTAATTTAACTGGATTCGCTCGTGTAGTATCATTTGAATTTGCAGCAGGACTTCATCGCTGTTGTTATATTTTGATTGGTAGACACATGTCTGAAAAGAAGTGGCTTCCAATAGCGCTATTACGATTCATGATTGATACAAAAATGTTAATTTCGCTGACAGTCAGTGAAGCAATTATATCATATCGGAAACAAATCAATGTCTGGTTACCAACACCGGAACGTCTTGATAGTATAATTGACGAATTCAGAAAACATATTGATGCCGGCGAAGAATATATCATTGAGTGGTCCAAACGGGTATTTAATCAACGAAACATCGAAGCAAAAGATCTCGGCAGAAGAATAATCGGAAAATTCACTCAGGGAGGAAACAAATGCGACTATAGACGATATTGTTCACGGCTGATTATGGATAACACCGAATATGACTTTGTAATCGCGGATGCAGTATCCAAAAACATATATGTGGATCGTAAAGATGCTTTTTTGTCCGATGGAACAAAATTGGGTACAGTTGTTACTTATAGCGACGGTTACAGATCCCCGTATACACATTTGAGGTCGTCGATGCTGGGTTATGCTTGTATTAATTTATTTTCAATGATAAATAGATTTCCTGACACTGCGGTTAGAGTTGCCGTTGATTCATTTTACATTAACAGCAAGTACAATTGCGCAGTTGCTGAATTCACTAATTCGGATGAAAGCTGGAGATCATGGAGAATTAAAAAAGAAATGCTGCGCGAGTATTCTGAATCAGCAGACGTTGAAATTAAAAGTAATTACTTACGCGGTGATAATTTATCAGAGCGTTCTAATGCACCATCGATATCAGATCCAATTTGTAGATATAAAACAGTTTATTTAAACGGCTGTGGCGGGTCAGGAAAGACGACTCGAGCGATTGAGTTATATCGAGGACGCGTAAACATGATTGTGCTGACGCCAACACATAGATTAGCCAGAGAGATAAAACAACGAGGCGTTTCCGCGTGTACGTATCATAGTTTTTTCAGATACAGTGGTGACAAATGGACACCTGAACGAATGGGAGATAAATTCATCCCCGATGTTATAATTTGGGATGAAGTATGCACAGTATCAACAGAAATATTAAAGATGTTCTTGGATTGGCTGCTGCAAAAAAATACAGTGGTGATAATGTGCGGAGATCATGGACAGCCACCACCATTTGTCGGCGCGGGTCCACATAAGTGGCTGAAAGAATTCGTGGACTATTATGAAGAAATTGATAGCGATTATAGGGCACTTGATGAACAATTAAGTGAGGTTAAAAAATTAATTAGACTGAAACCCGACAGAATCCAATGTGAAATAATCAGGGAAATAATTTCTGAAACTCCAATGGAGGAATTTTATAACACATGGAGACCAAACGATTTTGTAGTTGCTAGCAGAAAAATAGTCAGAGACACACTTCAGAAAAAGTTGTTTGAGCTTCACAAAGAAAAATATCCCCTGATAAAAGTTCCATTGTGTTATAGACCCGTTGACACACGGCGACAGAATATTGAAGTTGAAATTCCAGGACAGCGCGAAAGACAAACACTAGTATTAAATGATATTGTGCTGGTTGATATCAGTATTGTAGAAGACGCATTGCGTGCTAATAAATCGCCATGGACACTGGGTTACGTAACAACAATACATTCCTCGCAGGGATTAACCATCGCGGATACAATTGTTTGGATAGTCGATAATCGCATTGAGTGGTCAAATTTAGTCTATCTTGCAGTGTCTAGAGTACGGTGAATAAATCAGCTTCGAAGAATTGTTTTCGATGATGACACCACAATGGATGATATTGATGTTAGCATCATTAATAAAAAACTCTCCGATTACAAACAACAAGACAAAAAAAAAACAACGAGAATTTGATATTGATGCTGAATTAATAATTACGCTGAAGCAACAACAGAATAATCACTGCGCGAGTTGCAATTGTATAATGCGTTGGCAGTATTCGGATAAAGATCCTCGCCAATTTACCGTAAACAGAAAAAATAACAGTCTCAGTCATGTCAGAATCAATGTGATGTTGACATGTCTTGAGTGTAATAGACGCAACGGCGCTAGTTAAGACCATGCGGCGGCAATTGAGTATCATCAGGAATCACTTGTAGTTGTTCGCGTGTAAACCCCCGCTGAGGGGCAGTTGAATCCAATTTATAGATTGGAGGTCTACCAGTTGATCGTGTTATAGTAGATATGCTATGCGTAGTGACACTCCAAATAGGATCAGTAGCCCTTTTTTTACCACCTTCGAGTTCTCCTGGTTCATATAAATATCTCACGGTGACATTGCTGAGAATTGGCTGAGAAACGCTATCCCGCTGTGGTTGTGGTATATACTTTTTTTATTGCGTTGTTAGGTTTCATATTGATTGCTCTGGTAATCTCGTTATTTAGCGCTGCAACTACCCCTGGTAACCTTTTGACCCATTCACGGGATCGCTTTTCTTGGATGAATTCTTTTGCGTATTGATATCCAAATAACCGCTCAGCAAGAGTCCGATTAAAACGTTCAACAATTGCCTGATCGCGATGTAGTGCAGTATGCCCCCGTCTGATGGTGACATCGTGATCTTTCATCGCTGATAAAACAGCGCCTTGAAATTCCTTGCCAGGATCACCTTGTAACAGATTTGGCCCTCGTAGTGGGCCTCGTCGATAAATCCTTTCAAATGCAGAAGCAACTTCAGGTGATGATTTTGTTTTTAGCGGTTCTGCTTGTTTGTATCGACTCGCAACGTCAACTACGGTTAGCGCGTATTTGTAACCGTTGTCATGTGGTAAAAACAATAAATCAGCTTGATGAACTTCATTGGGTCCGGTAACATCAAAATGCGAGAAATTGATTTGTTTAGGACGCGGTAGATAAATTTGCCATATAGCTTGTTTGGATAACCAATTATCCGCAGTGGCCTTTTTCACTTTTGCGGCGTTAGCGAGTTTATTGATTGCAGCGTTACCCCTCCAGTATCCCCTCGAAGAATAATAAATAGATTCCATATTATTAATTACCAGCGCCCATCATCAATTTGCCTTTCATAGCTGATTTTACCAACCACAAAGCCAACTTTTCTTTGAAAGATTTATCAGGAATAGCATTTAACGCATGAATTAAGTTCACATCTGCGAGATGCCTGTTTTGCAGATTGCTGTTTTTATATGCAACATCATGAGCATGACACGCCTTATCAATAGCGTTTATCGGATACTCGCCGGGTCGGGGTTGATTTTGATCATCAAGTCTGATATCTAATCGTGTTCCGGGGCCACAGTAGCTATATCCTGGAAGGTGCTTTTCCCCGGGGTACTTTGCCCATGGGGTTCCAGGGAACTTTGCCAATTTGGCTGCGATATCACCTCCTCGTTTTTTTTAAAAACATCTCCGGATTTCATAGAAACAAATCTAAACTTTTTTATACCACATGTTGCACATCTACCAGTAAGTGCTGATCTGTTATTTTTAGTTGTAATCGTCGTTACATCATTTGTGCCAGTACGCGTTTTACACTTCACACAATATAGATCCATAATTTATATATAGAGATATGAATATAATTGATTTTTCAGCGACTAAAACAAGAGAACCAGTTAAGCATCATGCAGCGCTACCAAACTCTAGCAGCGCAATTATAATCGGGCCATCTGGATCCGGCAAGACGCAATTGTTGCTCAATTTAATAGTGAGATGGATGAAGTGGGATAAGTTGTATTTAGTTGCTCCTAGCGTAGATGATCAACGATGCTATGAAGTGTTAAAGGATTTTAATGAGAATGCATCAGAAATTAAGGGTGAGAACGCCATTGAATTTATAACCGATATTGACGAGGCACCATCCGTGGATGACCTTGATTGGAGCATTAACAATTTAGTCGTATACGACGATGTGATGTTAGACAATCAAAAAAAACCTGCTAGAATATTTTCCCGAGGCAGGCACAAAAACACTGACGTGATATATGTCACTCAACGATACACTCAGGTTCCAAAAGTGATCAGAGATAACTGTAATATTCTTGCTGTGTTTAACGGCGTTGATACACATACGTTACGAAATATTTGGCAGACATGGTGTTCC
This sequence comes from Unio pictorum, assembly GCA_030141615.1. NCBI lineage: Eukaryota > Metazoa > Mollusca > Bivalvia > Unionida > Unionidae > Unio > Unio pictorum. The sequence goes on from JARLTB010000369.1 coordinate 746,490, forward strand.
GATATGGACTTCAATCAATTTAAAAATTTCTTTAGTAAAGCTCAGTCAACCCCGCATGGATTTATAACAATAAATTTACATGATCCTCGGACACGATATCGTATCGGACTCGATCAAATATTTGGTTGAAATAAATTATTAACCCATAGCAGCAGGGGGGCGATGACATCACGACGAGACCGTATTTTGACTAAACGATGAAAACGGTCTTGGAGTATGATTTTGCGAAAAACTTATGTTTCGACCAAGTAATCTTTTTTTTTTGGTTGAAAAAGAAGGATTCGAATTAATTCTCTCGAGATGTTTGTTAGATTTAGAGCAAATGATGTCTGGAGCAAATGTCCGATTCGCCCCCCCCCCCCCTGCTGCTTATATATATATATATATATATATATATATATATATATATATATATATATATATATATATATATAAAATTAATACATTCATATATTCATTTATTTTCAGCATTTCGTTCCATGCACATGTTGAAGTACTTTTTATCAGGATTCATTGTTCTGTCTGCAATAGGTATATTTATCTACATTTTCAAGACGATTTGAGAACGGTAATTATTATAAACAATGCTAAGTATATTTTTGTACAAAAAACTAACGGTTATATCACGTTGTTAATATTAATTTAGAGATCTGTATACATCGATTGGACATATTGATTGTTGTACCCAACATGTACCTTCATTACTTCCAGTGTCATATATATATATATATATATATATATATATATATATATATATATATATATATATATATATATATATATATATATATATATATATATATACTGCCTATTCATATACATGTTTGGGGCCCCGAGTGTCCGAGTGTCCGAGTGGTCTAAAACGCTCTCCGTTACGGATCACTGCCATCTCGCCTTTGTCTGCGTTGATTCGGTTCTCAGATTCTACCAATGGCGGTATGTGAGAAAGCTAGTCAGTAGCTTCTCGTGGGTCGCTGGTTCTTACCATCGGTTTTCCTCGGCTTCTTCCTCCACCATTAATACTTGTCGCCATGTATAGCCTATCGTGTGCTGAAAAATGGCGTTAAACCCTACAGCAACACATATATTTTAATTTATCTGTCTCATTTACAGATACAATTGTATGCATTTTTCTATCCAATATATCATTATAAATTCAAACCTAGCAAATTTCTTTAAAAATTAATATCTATCCCTTTCTTCAGATATAACTTGATATTCCGCCAAATTTTCTTATTGGCTTTATATGGCTTGCATATAGTAGGATAACTATTTTCATACTAATACAATGTAAATGTGTAAATGTTACCTGTAATTGTATTTATAACATCCTATATAGTAATTTTTATGATTTTGCTTTTAGAACTCAAACTGGTTTCACAAATAAAATAAACTTGAAAATATGACCTGTATTTTCCCCAATTGCAACGTATTTCTTTCTCTTTAAAGCAGAACTGTGCATAGCAGAGTAGGAACGCTGCTAGAGGAAAACACAGCAGGAAGTAACTGGACAATTCAGAGTAATTCAACGGGATAACTGACGACGGCCGTGGAGACCAATTGAACGCAAATTAATGAAGTAACTGCAAATGGTAACAATACTGTCGCTGAAATAAATGAAGTGGAAGCATCGTCACAGTTATACAGACTAGATGTTGATATAGAATTTGATGGGCACATCCATCCAATTAGTTCAAATCCATTAACTTATGTTATATGTCTTTTTTCATCATTTTGGTCTTGTATTTATATTGTTGGCATGGATCTTAAATTTTAGTTTGATCTTGATTTTTAGAAATCGTTTAAATTGGCGAATATTGTTCTTTTTCTTAAGCTGAAGAAACAGTTTGCTACAGATGGGATTATTATTCAGTATCTAAAATAAATGATTATAATCTTGACACATGGTAGAGTTGACCTAAACGATTTCATGATTTTATTTTTTTCGGAACCACTGAAATGTAAATGATGCTATTAATTAAAATTTTGTAATTATGTATCATACTGTACATATTCATGATTTAACGATAAAAAGTTTCGTATTTTGTATTGTGGCAAAACACACTGGAACAACAAAACAAGCAGGCATGATGATGCATACTGGTGAAATTACTCTGGAGGTTACAACGAGTATAATATCGTGGAAAGGTAATAATTATACTTCATTCAAACACTTAACACAGGAAGTCAAATGTTATGATGCAGATGCCAAATCTAGACAAACATCAATGGACATGTTTTATTTTAAAACTCTTGTGTTTATCCATTTTCATAAATAATATTACATGTACATTTTTGTTCATATTCTGATACTTTTACCTGCAAGAGATTTCGAGATCGCCAGTCCCGTATTAGAGAGGTTCAGGGTCGTGATATGAAAATATTTTGCTTTGTAATATTTTGTAGATCTGGCTAAGTCTCCTATTAGCCATTGCTGATTCTAACATTAATTATAATCCTTTCTGAAATAGGGAACTTTATCAAATGTAATAAGACTTGATCGAGCAGAGCACAGAGATAAATGGTCTTAAAATACATTTGATGCTTTGGATGTCTATTCCAGATATTGATCTAGCTACCGTATCAGATTATGTCAATTTGTAGTTTAATTCTTGTAGTTGTACTGTTAAAACAATCATTAAAGAGACATTGTTACTTTTGAAGTTTTTATTACATGTTGTTTTGCATCTTTCAATAATTCCAGCTGCAACAACCATTCATACATACATACATACATACATACATACATACATACATACATACATACATACATACATACATACATACATACATACATACATACATACATACATACATACATACATATTGTTGCGTGTTTATGCTCTAATAACACTGAATGAGTGATAACAACAAACTTTTAAAATTTAATAAATAATGTATTTCCCTGAATACAGATTGTGAAAATGGAAAAAAAAACTTACAGTGTTTAGAATCAAATCTTAAAATTATCCAAGAAAAATCCATAAATTAAATTACATAAGTACTAGGTTTGAAATGTTCTAATACATTCAAATTCGAGTCTTTTTTGGCACAGGCAGGACTGAAGACGATGAGGGATGATGTAGTCTGTATAGTAGTATCTAATGTTTGTAGGGGATTAACAAGATTTAACACCAAGGTGTTGGATATCCGAATAAAATTTGGTAAACTCTCTGTGTCCAAGAATTCTATATGACCACATGATTTAGTTCCATATAAACGAATTCATCTTTTAACAGCAAAAAAAAAAAAAGAGACCGTGAATTCAAAAACTGCCTACAACAAACGAAAATGATTTATCGTCAGAAATGAGAATAATTCACTAAGACAAAGATATATCGTATTCAAGTAACGCAGTTTGGAACAAATCCGCCAAATAGCGAAATCGAGACAATTAAGGGGGTAATGGATTGACTTGATCGTGTTTATATCACGTACTCCTAAATGACCCTAACGAGAACGAAACATTTTTGCTATAATAATAAAAAATTGTTTACTTCTTAATTCACTTATATTACCCTTGAAAACAACCAACTATTTATTTTAAAAATGGAGAGCCCGTTTACCTGGCTGTCATTAACCCTGAATCAAGTTCAAGATCTAGGTCAATATTACTTGTTTTCCAAAAGAATTATTCAGGACAACAGATTTTCTGAAAAAAAAACATAATCTTTAGTGAATAAATTTACATTATAATAGCATGTAATGAAAGATGAATTTTCTTTTAACACTGACAAACAAACAATTACGTTAATTTAATTATATTTTAAACCAGATGTACGTTACAATTACATACACACATAAACACATCCATACATACATAGAAACATACATACATACAGACAGACAGACAGACAGACAGACATGAATACATGCATGCATGCATACATACATACATACATACATACATACATACATACATACATACATACATACATACATACATACATACATACATACATACATACATACATACATACATACATACGTGCGTATGTACATACGTGCGTGCGGGAATATTTAATGCAAGGACCTACCGAAAATGGAAATCCTAGTAAAAGAGGTCGTGTTGCAACTCTAGCGACAAAGGAAATTAAACATAGTGACTATTTGGGACTAACTAGCGTGAAGGTAAAGTAGAGAGATGTGTTGCTGTCACGGTACAGAAGTTTGGTAACAATGTTGCAACAATGGTAGGAACATGTATGCACTGGGTTAACCTCAGTGGGGAGTAGAAATATACGCCCAGTATATATAGAGTGATAGTACACATACATACATACATACATACATACATACATACATACATACATACATACATACATACATACATACATACATACATACATACATACATACATACATACATACATAAATACGTACGTACGTACGTACACGCACGCACGCACGCACGCACGCACGCACGCACGCACGCACACACACACACACACACACACACACACACACACACACACACACACACACACACACACACACACACACACACATACATACATACATACATACATACATACATACATACATACATACATACATACATACATATATACATACATACATATACAGGGAAAACGATTTCATATTAGTTTGTGGGCAGAGGCAAATAAAGCAAGTCTTTTCTAGACCTATGATTGACCCTGAAAACGGCCTTTAGAGAGAAGGAAAACAAAACATAAAACATACTATCCACACAGAAGGGCAGATAAACAAAGCACGCAATCTACTATCAACAAAGAAGTGATGGAATATAAACTGCCTATTTACTATCCACACAGAAGGGCAGGAAAACAAAGCGCAAAATATAATGTCAACACAGAAGGTATGGAAAACAAACCACTCAATATACTATCCACACAGAAGGGCAGGAAAACAATGCACACAATCCACTATCAACACAGAAGGGAAGGAAAACAAAGAACACAGTATACTATCAACACAGAAGGGAAGGATAACAAACCACACAATCTACTATCCACACAGAAGGAAGAGAAAACATACCACAAAATGTACTATCAAAAATGACAAAAGCTACTATCAACACAGAAAGGAATGAAAACAAACCACACAATCTACTATCCACAGAGACGGAAGGAAAGCAAAACACACATATACTTTCAACACTGAAGGTTAGGAAAACAAACCACATATCTACTACTCACACAAAAGGGACGGAAAATAAAATAACCCAATATACACCATCCACACAGAGGAAAATAAAATAACCCAATATACACCATCCACACAGAGGAAAGAAAGCAACAATTATATAATATCCGCACAAAGTGAAGGAAATAGCTCAATATATAATCTCAACACATACAGAGTGAATGAAATACTCCATTAAATATTATCAATATAAAGTGAAAAAAGAAAAAGTTCTTTGAAAGCACCAAAGCTCTGACCTATAATGAGGCAGTCGATTAAACACCCATACACCCCATTTAACCCATTATTATATGGCATCAGGGTGCGATTTTAGAAAACATTCAAGGTACAAAATGATGGATGAACACACGGACTATTTATTACCCTCCTTGCATGCCTAATAGTGCGTACGTGAACGATAAACACCCATTCCATTTCAATTCCAACTAAGCAATAACACAGAGGGATAGAGACGTGAAATGTTACATATTCACGCAGTGTCAATTAAAACAATATACACCATCCATTTATTATTAAAAGTGCGAGAGCAAGAGACACGTTTTCTTTCTGGTCTATTTTCTTTTAGAAGTTAGTATGAAAAATTCACATCAGGTCCAACACATCGGCTCAAATTGTAAATCTTTCCGTTTCCATTTCTTCAACGGCACATGTTTGTTTTCGTCATCAATTCATTATTCTTCTAAGTCCATCTCCGCTTTTTCATACTTGTTCTATTTCTTCTTTTAGCTCTTAGGGCACTCGGAAGCCCAATGTCCTTTCTCCTTACAATGATAACAGGTATCTTGAAGTTTGTCTCTCTTTCTTGAACGAGGCAGGTATTTCGGAGATAAATACCCATTTACCTTGCAGATAGATGAAACTTCATCAGCACTTATAGATTTTCATATGACTGTCGTCAAATCAATGACCCGAAGGAAGTTTTGTTGCCACTTTCGCCAGTGAATTAGGCTTTCGTGTGACTCTTATTAAATTTTTGACCAGCAGGTCGATCTGTGCTGACTCTTCCATCTTTTGGATCGTTTGAGAGTTGAATGAATGCTCTAATACTCTCCCTATATACAGGGACGTGCTGCCTGTGAAACCTAGTCATATACAATTTTGCAACAAGAAGAAACGAATTGATTTTGAGAAAGTATCAGGCAACGACGTGCTGTATCGCCTGACACAAGAGCTGAAGTGTTAGTGATTTTGAAGACGACATTAGTGTGTTTAAATCAACGTTTTCCACTTAAGCCACAAAACCAAGAACACTGATTCACGCCAAAAGAAATACGTTCACCCATAAAATATATTATCACATCTGAGAAATTCAAAAATGAACTTCCATAAAATTGAGAACGACGGCTTACACCTTCAACTTGAAATGTAATGAGTTCAGATAGTGTGTAAAACTTTGTCAATTAAAGATTTATAATCAGGACGAAACGATTTATTTATCAAGTAGAAAGCAGACACTATGCGACATTGGCGATCCATGTCACATCACTTTTCAAAATGTGTTTTTAGAGGTTTGTGCTACCGATCTACACGGTTAAATAAAATAGTTTATGTCAATGGTTACTATATCTTTATAATTATCTTTTTGTACAAACGATATAAGTGTAAGCCATAGGTAAGACCAACAAACGCACGCACATGCAAATAAGTGTTTCTTAGTGACAGAAGAATGGACATGAATTTAGCCTGGAATGTTTTGTGACATCAGCAGAAATTTTTAAAATTGCATTGGAGAGAGAAAGAAAGAATGATATAGAGAAAAAGCCATAGGACACCATATTTGATTTTTTTGGAATTATATGAATAGGAAAAGTTAAGAACACGATCCATTCTATGTGAAATATGTTCATTGTCTTCATTCATTCATCCATTTCATAAAAAGGTAGTGTGATATTTATTGTCCACTGACTGCTTAACATATCTCAAAAAATATGTCATGTGTTTCTCAGCACGCGCTGCAAACAATGTTGTCATGTTTTCAGAAACCTAAGGGCGGAGCGAGAAAAAGCAGCTCCAAAACTCGCCTTGTTCTATTGACAGTCTGAACTGAAAGAAAGGAGGTCGGTCACATTTTTTCGAAGATGTGTTTTGGTATTAGAATTCCTAGTTAATCATCGGCAGTGTTGAAGCGATTGCTAGGGTTGGGGTGGGGTACTTCCAATATATTAATTGAACTATCAATGCAGTTCCACCTTGGCTCGTGAAGTTATGAAGTTAAATTACTGACGAAATAGATGTACAGCTCTGAGCCCCCAGTCAGCACTGTCGACGGTTAAATTATTAGAATACGAAGATGAAATTCAAAATAATAACAATTTAATAAAGTCAATAATTTTAAACGATAAACTCAATCACTCGTCTTCCAAGTTACATCCTACTTCATCCCGTGATTTACAGTGTGAGTTCAATTTTCCCCTGGCCTTTGGTTCTACTCATCTCTTTATTTCGTTCCACCCACTCCACCTGGACTTAACCTCTCCCGACTTCTCTCCTTTCTTCTCCTTTCTTTCGTCTCTCTATCGGAGACTACTGGGACCACTGTTACTGGTCTGTCCCTTAAAGCGTCTTTTAGAAACTGCACTTAGAATCCTGTCCTAAGGTTTTTTCCCGCCAAAAACGCATGGCTGATCGGAGCTGTTATCTTCTGGCAATCTCTCTAACGAACTATAGACGAACTAAATCTTGCTGGCAGGTTTAAGGATATCATACTTAGCCCAAATCAGGGTCCCATCCCTATCTCGACTATGATTGGGTGGCGCTGTGACCCTGTCCAATCGTCCAAGCGGCCAATTCAACCTGGTTGTCAGTCTGCGCAACAAGAAGATAAGACACGTCCACTCCTTCAGGCAACTTATTTGATCTGCATAAGCGCTTCCACACCTAGGTGATAATTGCGCCTCTGACGCCCTTAGTCGGGTTTCCCACCCTAGCCACGGCAAACTTACGTAAAAGATAGTACTAGCTTGCGGTCATGTTTAACATTAAACAATGGCTTGTCAGACGTACTTTGATTATACATGTTTCTATACTATTCTGGGTCGGGTAAAACGTGACCCCCCCCCCCACGCTTGAGAATGAAATCGGGATTTAATTCCCTCAAAATTACTCCAAATGCAAAGGTATTACTACACGAATAAAACAAAATCATCGTGACACTACACACCGAGTATAAACATGAATATATATATATATATATATATATATATATATATATATATATATATATATATATATATATATATATATATATATATATACAAAGCGACTATACCATTCCAGCGCTGCTGCTCGTGAAATCAGCGCCTACGTTCTCTGTACCTTTCACGTATCTGATATGCATATGGTACTGCTGTAAGAACAGCGACCATCGAATCAATCGTCCATTCGATAATTTCGCCTGCGCTAGATAGGCGAGTGGTCGGTGGTCGGTCTCCAATATGAACTTCCGCCCGTACAAGTACCGCACGAACAGTTATATAATACTAATACTAATCCGAGGTATTCCCTCTCCGATACAGAGTAGTTCTTCTCGGCAGCAGACAACTTCCGACTGCCGAACGGGACAGGAGAAAGCGTCCCATCGTACTCCTGCAGTAGTACTGTTCCCAGTCCAGTGTCACATGCGTCGGTGCGAAGAACGAAGTCTTTTGCCAGAACCGGTAGACGGTCAACTGCGTCGGATGTAAGTCTATCCTTCAGTGTTTGGAAGGCATGGTCACACGTATCGGTCCAAATAACTCTACCCGTTTCTTGGTTAGGTCAGACAACGGCCCCGCAATCGCGCTGAAATTGGCCACATACCTCCGGTAATACCCGGCCAATCCCAGGAATGACCTGACCTCAGTTTTCGTGGTGGGCCGTGCGGCGTTTTTCAGCTGCTTCACCTTTGACTTCTCTGGGAACAGTGTGCCTTGGCTTAGGGTATGTCCTAAATAATCCAATGTGCGGAACCCAATGTGACATTTGGAAGGGCCACCTGTCAATCCCGTCTGACGTAGCCGCTCCAAAACGTCAGCTAACAGAGTGGGGTGTTCACTCCACGTCTATGTGGCCAACAAGAGGTCATCCATGAAGTTGTAGACACCCTTATTGCGAAAGGGCTCCAACAACTTCCGCATCATCCTAGTAAAGACGCTGGGCGCTTTCTGTACCCCGAACGGCATGACCAACCATTTATAGGTACCGTCGGGAGTAGCAAAAGCGAGCTTTGCCCTATCCTCCTTCCTTACCGGAATTTACCAATAGCCCTTGGACAAATCCAACTTGGAGAAATATTTCGCTTTCGAGACAGAAGCGAAAATATGTTCCGGGTCAGGTAGCATTTCGACTTGAAATTCTGTCACCTGATTCAGCTTCCGGTAGTCGACACAAAACCGATGAGTGCCGTCCTTCTTCTGCACTAGGACTACAGGAGAGCTGTACGGAGACGTCGGCGGGTTCGATTACTCCCAGAGCAATCATCTGATCGATCTCCTCACTTACGACTTGTCGTTTTGTGTAGGGCAAGGTGTAGGGTTTGGAGTAAGCCTGAATCCTATGACCCTTCTGTAAATTGGACAGGAAACCCCCAAACGTGCCCTAGCCCAATGACAGTCATGACAATGATCGCTATTAGTTTAAAATAATCAATGACTGCAACATAAATACAACCACATGACTCCAAACGGACTATGTCTACTTAAAAAAATATGCAAAAACTGAGGTACATTTCTTGCTGGATATTAGCATACATTATCTCATTATTATAAGGTTTCTCAAGTTTGATCTTCCTAGACATTTATTTTTTATGATTAAATTCTAATGTCACTCTTTATATATAGATGATGTTTCTATTTTGTTTAAGAATCACCACGACGGCTACATTCCTACAACTTAGATGCGCATAACTGCATGCATTTTGGAAACTTTTACTTTGCTTTCGTTATTTGTTAGGATTAAAATGTTGATAGTAAGCGTGTATTTGGTTATAAAGGTTGCAAAACATTGATATAAATAGGGTTTTCCCAATGTAGAAATAGGGCTTCACTATGCCTAACTTGGTATCTTGACAAAATGAAAATGGTAATGAAAAGCTTACATGTCAAGAAGGTATATGTACGCTTTCATATAAATGTATTTGGTAACAAAGTCCGATTTACTTCCGTCGCCGATGATATGAAAATCTTAATATAAACTAATGAATTATCCTTCAGGTAAATCAAGTAAATCAATGTTAGTATACAGGGTCAAATGAACTGATAAAGTATGTAATCTCTTGAGTAATGTATCGTGATGGTCGTCTTAAATTGTTTTGCATTACAAACTTCCATTATCACATCTCTTTCTCCCTCTTGTAATATATTGAAAGGGTGAGCTCTCTATCTTAATCAGTGTAATGCTATAAAGAATCTATGTTGGGGTTTGAACCGAGACAAATCTCAGCCTAAGGGTTATATTATTTTCATCCCCACGAGGATTGTCCGAGTGGATAGACATATAATGTAACCACGCGGCTGGGATTTCATTCTTTCGGTCCAAACCCCAACGTAGATTATTTTTCTCACCCAATATTATCCTTTAAAGTAAAAGAGAAAACTCTTTACTAGTGTTCATGTCGAAATGTTTACATGTGGCTCATGAATATAAATATGCTAATGAGAGCTGTGGTATGACCGTTGCGTCCGAAGAACACAGTTCAAAACGTGAGCAAAGAAAAATAACAACATAAAACCTCGCATTGTAATGAGGTATTATCACATTTAATATATGGATGATATATGAAATTAACAATAAATAGTTATAATTTATAAGAAAGAAACCGTTTCCGTTCATCATTTCCAATTTTGAGTAACTCACTCTCCCGTATAAAAGACCCTGGTCACCCTCCAAATATGACCCTTCGTGGCAGGTTCACTTAAATTTAAATCCAAATATGCGGACCCTAGAAGATAACCATGTGCTAAACTTTCAAGTTCACGGATTCTTTGAATATTTATATTTCTGTCTTGAAAATATGGCAAGTGATACAGTTAAATTTGTTTATGGATTAGTGTGTTGAGGGATAAATGATTTCTTCTGGCTGTTAAGTGTATTATTTGTCAATAAATATTGCAGGTTTATTCAGCTGGAGCACAACGGAGATGTTTAACAAAATTATAATAGAGCATGTTTGACATAACACATTTCTGACTGCTGCTAAGTTTACCGGTGTTGTTTAGAGAGCTAAAATGCTATGAAGTGTATAGGTATATAGTCTTATGTGCATGGATCAGTGTTTTCTGACATAGTTCATTTCACACACCATTGTGAATTTTAGCCTATCTGTAGCACAGTAAATTTTCAGGTCAGCTTCATTAAATGTAGCTAACAGTATATACTATGTTTCACGCGAAGTGTTTACAACTAGTTCGGTTGCTTTAGCTACATTTAATGATCTGAAAATGTACTGAGCTAGTCCTGCATATAGGAAAAACTAAACCATACTAGTTAGAACGAACTAGCATAATATCAAAACCTAGAAATAGTATGAGTGTGTGTATTTGTCTCTATCAAAATATTTTTGTTTGGTTTGTTTTCTAAGACAGATTGACCTTAAGTAACTATATTTTGGTTATATATTATTTGTTGTTGTTGTTGTTTTATTTGATAACAACTATGGCACAATAGAAGACAAGAAGGGTTTCTTTTGTTAAAAGTAGTTCTAAGCGCGTGGACTCCATGACTGAGACGATTGGTCTGAGATGACTAGACTGAGATAAGAAAAGTAAGGTTAGCAAAACAGCTAGATTTCTCTGTCGCTTGGGTGAGAAAAATATATCACAGTTTCAGCCCTTGTGACAATTTAATAATAATAAGTAAACATGTACAAGAGTATCAGCATGGCTATGTAACATAGATTATACCACAGACACACATATATGGACAACTTATATCCATTATATCCCCAGCTTAATGACAGGCCAGTAAGAAATAAACTACTTTAACGGGTCGCAATTTCGCAATTTCACTCATCTAGACTACATTCATGAAATGGATTGATATTTATCGGGGACATACAATTTGTTCTGAGTGAATCAAGTACGGTTTTCTGTGCTCATGCTTCAAGAAAACCAAACATACAAAGATTTGCAAGCTACGATGGTGTAAGATATTTATCTCCTGGTTGAATTAAAGTCAGTCATTACCCAATTACTTTCTAGCAAGTGGGAGGAATATTTTATCGCCAAAATTACAATACGTAGAACTAGTGTTAAAATTACAAAATTACAACTATTCTACCCTCCAAAATATTCATAGCATGGTACGGGTAACTAATGAAAGTTGCGCTGGAGGTATGCACTTTTTTATACTCAGGGGTTGATCTGGGCAGCTGTGTTTCGAAGATTTTGAGTTGATGTGGCAGATACTGAGATGAATCTGGAAGAGCTGAAATGCGACATTCTGGTCTTTGGAAGTACTAAGGAACACAATATCAAATGGAGCTAATGTGTCTCAGCTGCAGATATGCAACCTTGCCTATTTACATTACATATTGCAGTATGAAAAGCAAGCTGTCGAAAGTGACATATCGGATTCGTACTGACTGTGAACATGCTGGTATAGCTGATACATATTGTTTGAGGAAAAGTTTCTAAATCAAGATTTATTTGCATTGTAATTGGGATGGCGTCAGTTTTATTTTTTAATTTTTTTAATTTTTATTATTCATCATTATTTGCAGACTGAAACATTACATTGCTGACTCTAAATCTGAATTGCACCTATCTATGTCTATGTTAATCATGGAAATACACATTTGTTTATTACGACACCGCACACCTAGTGAGTTTTTGATATGATTACGTGCAATACTGGTTATCTTCAAATTTCTCAACTCATAAAGTATTGTTGTATATTCACTGTAAAGATTTTGTTGCATCATTTATTCTCTATAGTTATAAGTCATGTTTAAAAGGAGTATTCCCCTTAGTCCAGCATAGTATCGTAATGGTACAGTGATGAGCGCTATGTAATACATTTTCTATAGGATAATCAGTTGTGTAGTATATCATGACATTATGTCTCTTGTCACCGTAAATGTTGTTGTACATAGGAATTTCAGGAAACCTCGAACTGACATCATCAAGCACACTGTATTTTATTACATTGTTTGTTATTATGCAACTTTGTGTCCTAAACATGAACCTAGCACATAAAGCCATCTTGTTTCTCGTATACTTCTGAAATATACGACTTTTTAGAGGGATTAAACATACAGTTGTTTGTGAATCTCCTGGGTAGTGATTTTTTAATTTTCGTTTTCAGTTGCTCAAAAAAATATGTCAAGTATCTAAGATCGGAAACCAATGTATTTATTTGTATTTCAGCATATATTAATGTAACCTGTAAGAAAAAATTACCTGTACGCGGCGTACTGTCTCATAATGAATTTGTTCATGCAATCAGTTGTTTGTATTAAATTTCATTGGCAAATATTAAACGTATGTCTCTTTTTCATGCCCTGCCTCTATCCACGTTAACTTTATTTTAACAAAATAGCAACAATGATACGAAACCTATGTGTCTTTACGTGGATTGGCAGTATAAAGCAGTATGGCGTTTTGCTTTCTGATATATCAATGTATGCCAATTTTCCAGTATAAACAGTGTTGTTTCAATGTTTTGATCTGTATGTTAATGTTGAGAGAAACACACACACACACACACACACACACACACACACACACACACACACACACATATATATATATATATATATATATATATATATATATTTATTTATTTATACATATATTTATATTTATTTATAAATATATATATATATATATATATATATATATATATATATATATATATATATATATATATATATAAATAACTTTTAAACGCAATAATGTACCTACCTGATGTATAGCTGGTCAATTCCTTGACGTGGGCATCTGAAAAAGTATGTAATTCCTATCCAAATCTAAGCCATTCTCTTCGGACATAGACTTTATACATTTAAATAACTAAGTGTCTAGCTATGCGCTATTATTGCAGATTATACTAATAAGGAAGATCACGAAGAGAGGGAAAATGGAGAGGGATAGAAGTGTACGTTATATAGAAACTAAATTATTGGTTCAGTCATCCTCATTGTAAGATAAGCTTGTAGACTATTATAGGTTTTCTTCACGTAAATGACTCTCTCAGTTGTTGGTTATCGACGTTTATAATGTGTATGTATGTATGTATGTATGTATGTATGTATGTATGTATGTATGTATGTATGTATGTATGTATGTATGTATGTGTGTGTGTGTGTGTGTGTGTGTGTGTGTGTGTGTGTGTGTGTGTGTGTGCGTGCGTGCGTGCGTGCGTGCGTGCGTGCGTTTTGCAGCTGTAGATATTGAAAGATGCAAAACAGCATGTAATGAAAACTTCAAAAGTATGCGAGTTAATATGTCTCTTTAATAATTGTTTTAACAGTACAACTACAAGAATTAAACTACAAATTGACATAATCTGATACGGTCGCTAGATCAGTATCTGGAATAGACATTCAAAGCATCAAATGTATTTTAAGACCAATAGTCTCTGTGCTCTGCTCAGTCAAGTCTTATTACATCTGATAAAGTTCCCTATTTCAAAAAAGATTAGAATTAATTGCATGTTCTCTAATTTAGGATCAGCAATATTCAATAGAAGATTTAGCCAGACCTATAAAATATAACACAGCAAAATATTTTCATATCATGACCCTGAACGTCTCTTATACCGGACTGGTGCTCTCGAAATCTCTTGCAGGTAAATGTATCATCATATGGACAAAAATGTACATGCAATATTTTTTATGAAAATGGATAAACGCAAGAGTTTTAAAATAAAATATGTATGTTGATGTTTGTCTAGATTTGGCAGCTGCATCATAACATTTGACTTCCTGTGTTAAGTGTTTGAATGAAGCATAATTATTACCTTTCCAAGATGTTATACTCATTTTAAATTCCAGAGTAATTTCACCAGTTTTGATCATCATGCTTGCTTGTGTTGTTGTTGCAGTGTTTTTCCACAGTACAAAATACGAAACTTTTATCGTTAAATCATGAATATTTACAGTAAGATACATGATTACAAACATTTAATTCATAGCATCATTTAAATTTCTGAAAAAAATAAAATCATGAAATCGTTTAGGTCAACTCTACCATGTTTCAAGATAATAATCATTTATTTTAGATACTGAATAATAATCCCATCTGTAGCAAACTGTTTCTTCAGCTTAAGAAAAAGAACAATATTCGCCAATTGAAACGATTTCTAAAAATCACGATCAAACTAACATTTAAGATTCAAGCCAGCAATATAATCCCAAGACCACAATGTCTAAAAAAGTGGTATCACATAAGCAAACTCTGCTTAGAGATCAGTTCCAGCTTCTGTTAATTGACTTGATGCAAAAACGGAAGTTAATGGATTTGAACTAATTGGATGGATGTACCCATCAAATTCTATATCAACATCCAGTCTGTATAACTGTGACGATGCTTCCACTTCATTTATTTCAGCGACAGTCTTGTTGCAATTTGCAGCTGATTCATTAATTTGCATAGTATTGGTCTCCACGGCCGTCGTCAGTTCTCCTTTTGCATTACTCACAATTGTCCAGTAACTTTCCTCTGGCATTCCTTCTCTGCGATCCACAGTTATGCTTTAAACAGAAAGCAATACGTTACAATTGGGAGAAAAGACTTCTTTTAAAGTTATTTATTTTTGAAGGCTGATCGAGTTCTAAAAGCAAAATCATACAAAATACTATATAGCATGGTATAATAACATCTACACATTTTCAATGTTTTAGTATGAAAATAATCATCTTACTATCTGCAAACCATAAAAAGCGTGGAAGCCAATAAGCTAATTTAGCTGAATTACATGTTATATCTGACAAATGTATACATATTCATTTTTAAAGAAATTTAATTTGCGAGGTTTTAATTCATAATGAAATATTGGATAGAAAAAAAAATGGATACATACAGTTATATATAGAAAATGAGACAGATTTCAGATTTATCAAAATTTATCTGAATAGGCAGGATATATATATATATATATATATATATATATATATATATATATATATATATATATATATATATATATATATATATATATATATATATATATATATACATATATATATATATATATATATATATATATATATATAGGTATATAGATAGATAGATATAGGTATATCGACAAACAAACAGGAAATAATACAATGCACAGTACACAATATTTGTTGGTTACAACAATAAATATGTCCAATTGATGCATACACGTGTGCAAATAAATAATAACAACCGAAGGTAACCGTTAGTCTTTTATTGTACAAGGTATTATGATATACTTAGCATTGTTATAATAATTACCGTTCTCGAATCTTCTTGAAAAGACAGATAAATAGACCTATCGCAGACAGAACACTGAATCCTGATAAAAAGTACATCAGCACGTACATGGATGGAAATACTGAAAGTAAACGAATATATACCGTTTCGAGCTAAATGATATATATTTTCATCAGTGCAAAAATATCTGACATATGCAAGATCAACAAATATCCTGGATTACTACATGTTCGAATTTATAAAGACGTATAATTGAACAAATCTGTGCCAAAAGAAAATAGTGGTTAGAGCGTCCGCCGTGGAAGCGGTGGGTCGTGCGTTCGATCCCCGGATGAATCATACCAAAGACTTACGAAACTGGTACTAACAGCTGCCTCGCTTGGTGTTCAGCATTAAGAGGCAGATGTTATGACTGGTCGGCCTGGTGTCAGGATAATGTGACTGGGTGGGACATTATACTAAATGTCTGCCGCATGATGCCCCAGTTCTAGATATGACTATAAACTGCCTCACTGCAGACATCGTTGCAATATGATTGCAAAATTGTTAAAAAGCTACGTTAAAACTCCAAATCAATCAAACAAACAAACAAATAAACTGTGCAAAAACTAGATGACGAGCCCATTCTAGTGTCTAACACACAAGGAACCAGCACGTTTCCACCTTAAGTTAAGATGTGATCCAAGGACAGAGGCACAACGTTGTAAGAGATCATTTCCATATTCAAAATTTGGTAAAGGTATTATATCCCGGTATAGCTTTTAAAGATGGTTCTGATGAAAAGATGATAAGATAAAATGTGCATCAGTCTATCTGACAAGAACTATCCTTCTACTATTACTACTACACATATGCATAGTGCAACTACTACTATTATTACTACACATATCTATCATATTGCCACTAAAATTACTACTACTACTATTACTACTAGTACTATTACTACTATTACTACTACAACTAGTACTACTACTATTATAAGCACACCTACTACTATTACTACTATTAATATTAATATTACTACTACAACTATTACTACTACTATTACTGCTACTACTACTATTACTACTACTATTACTACTACTACTACTATTAATACTACTACTATTACTACTACAACTATTACTAATACTACTATTAGTACTACTACTACTGTTACAACTACTACTATTGCAACTACTACTACTACTACTGTTTATACTACTACTATTACTACTACTATTATTACTATTACTACTGCTACTACTCCTATTACTAATAATATTACTACTACTATTACTACTACTAATAATAATAAAAATACTAGCATTTATTGTTGACTGTTGTAAAACAGGATTCGTGGCAAGAAACTTCAAAGAATAAACGGAGAGGTTGGTAATCAGAGTTATGATATTCTCCAGGCAACTGTGTATTGACCGAGTGAATGAGCTCCTCAGACTTCTACAAGACTGTTCTTCTAGTTTACTAGCACGTATACAAATTGATAAGTTGATTGTTTTCATTTTAATTTTCAATTTTAAATCACATTTATTAAATAATAATAAAAATAATAATACTAGTTTTAATACTACTACTACTACTACTACTACTACTACTACTACTACTACTACTACTACTACTAATAATAATAATAATGAGAATTTTTTTATAGCGCATAACCTATAGAAGCTCTAAGCGCCTTACGACAATATATTGATATGTCTGCAAAAAACAAAATTAACACCATACAATTGAAAACATAAACAATCCTGAAAATATTTAAGGTAGGAAACATTTGTTTGATTAGGTGTTTAAATTTTTTCTTGCAGTCGAAAAAGGCGAGTTTTAAGAGCACTGTTGAAAGGGATTACTGTGTCTTTCTGTCTAATATTAATGGGCATTTTGCTGGGCCCTGGAATGCAAAAGAACGTTGTCCTTATAGACTAAGTTTTCTTAGTGGGAATAATGAGTCTACGAATTGTCAGAGTAGGAGTTTAGATATCTGGTTGGTATGTAGACTTGGTTGAGGCCAGATAGGTATGTTGGAATGGAGTTCGTCAGTGAAATGTAGCAAAAAGAACACATTCTGTGCTTGATTCTTTATCGAATAAATAGCCATAGTAGGGTACAGACGAGCGGAGAGGTGTGCTCTGATCGTGGTTCTCTAAAGATGATCCGAGCAGCTATGTTTTGAGCTTTTTGAAGTTTCTGGAGTAGATGTTAAACGATGAAGACAAAATTTGAGTTACAATAGTCCAGTCTGGAAAGTACCAAGGAACACACACGTATTTTAGTGGCACCAACTGAAGATATTTGCGAATGTATCTGATGCGTCCTCACTCAAGATATGCAGCCTTGCATATGTTCATGACATGTTGGTGCAATATGAGAGTACTGGACAGTGTAACACCTAGGTTTCGTACTGACTGTGAGAATTTAATGTTGGTGTTGCTTGTATTTATTGATTGAGGTAAAGGATGTGAATGAAAAAGTCTTTGTGCTGTAATCAATGTAAGACATACTCATGATTTAAACATGTAATATGGAAATTGTGTATCATTTTAATATCATTTAGAAAAAGGGACCATTAATACCTTTGACCGTTATCATCATATCTCACGGTATGCGTGTATGACCGTTTGGACATTTTTATATTTAATAATTAATAATCGATTTTTAGAACATTATAATATGTTTAAGAAACAACAACAAATGATCAAAACACAATACTGTGTGCATTGTAACAGACAAAGTTAAAATATCGGACTAGTATCACTCGCAATTGCAACTATGTTTCATTGACATTATGAACACTAAAGATTAATATATCTTATTTGGAAATGTTCAGTTTTGATGATTTCATCCAGGGAATTATTCTTTCTCTACCTCAATATTTGTGCTTATAGTGTCATTTTCGCACGAGATGGTAATGGAAACAGGAAATGATTCCGATGAAATTGTGTACCATTTTAATATCATTTTGACAAATGCGAACATAAGGGACCATTGCGACCATTTTAAAATTATGTTATATAATTGTGTCTCATTTTTATAATACTTATTCATGCCTGAAACGTTTATGGATCATACTTGGTTAAGTCTGGTCTATGTGATTGATGTAATATTGAATATATCCATAAATCCATGTTTGCATATGTGTTTTGACAATTGTGAATAATATTCTAAATAATGATATTTAATAATAATATTTAAAATGGTACCTGTGACGTAGTTTCTGATGGGATATCGATGTTTCTAGATAAACTATGTAGTTTCTAATTCGTTGTGCTAGATCACGTGATCATACATCACGTGATCATACGTAAGTCGACATATCATCAGTAGAGTCTGCTGACTCATGTGGTCTACTGCGATATGCAATACACGTCGTAAATAATATGAAAATTAGGTATCGTATTCATTCCATGTTTTGCTGTCCTTCACATTGTCGTCCTCATCTATGTCTACAGAGATATTTTAAGTTGAACGTCTTGTCTACAGGATAAACATTCGCTTGAACCATTAAGTGTTGATATAAACTGTTCAATACTTTGACAAATAATATTATTATGAAACTGTTAAAAATTATTCATATTAAATCTGGACAACGCCATCTTGCCAACGTGTTTTTGTCTAGAAACAGTACTATTTCGGTATTGAAAAGTATTCAATCGTTTAGGTCTTTAATATACATTTATTAGGACTACTTTGGATTCACTTCATATTATTCATTATCTTATCCACACGTTTTTCATTACATTTTGTATAATAAATTTTTCGCTAAATTTCGCAATTAATATAATATTCATCATGGACATCATAGTTATGAAAGAAGACTGGTGACAACATTAGCAAAGCTGGTGTGCAATCACATTCATTTACTTTAAATTACGTTCTCTCCGAAAGCACAATTGGTTAGATACACAGTTTGGTACTGCTTTTTATAAGAATGTTTTTAGATCTGTCTCTCTGACTCTCTTGCTCACACACACACACACACACACACACACACACACAAACACACACAAATATATATATATATATATATATATATATATATATATATATATATATATATATATATATATATACCATTGATGTCGGTATCATAATTATGAGCTTCTACAGTCGTCACATAATAACTGATAGCTGAAAAATACAAAGCAAATGCATATACTGTTTAACAGATGTTCTTCGCAACACAAAATATAGATATTAATATTACATATAATTTATATATGTATGGTAGATGGCAGCTGGTAAAAGTTACATTTTGTGACAAAAAACGAAATATATTATGTTCGACTCTACCAAAAGAATCATACAATTCATATTTTTAATTATAAATTATTAATTATAAGTATCATTTTGTTGCTGCACAAGTTGCATATTTATTTGCAACATGATGTGTCAAGAGATGTTCAAGTAAAATCTGCAATTGTTTGACCATAAGGAGAAAACTCAGTAAAAGTGAACGTTAGTAACGTTAGAATATATATATATATATATATATATATATATATATATATATATATATATATATATATATATATATATATATATATATATATATATATATATATATATATATTGATATTGATAAGGAACTAAATCATGAAGACAGAGAACGGGGAGAGATGGAAGCGTGTATTAGATAGAAACTGAATTAATGGGTTGGTCATGTATGTATGTATACATGTGTTTAGGGTCAAATATGTGGCGATCTAAGAAGAATACATTAGTTAAAATCATAAAACCATTAATTAGATTTATGGAGAACAGGCGAGTATCAATCGCCATAATGCCATGTTCAGAATATCCTTTCGAGGCGAGAATTTTATTTTTCATGAAGCATTTGTTTAGACAGCAGCCAGATGGACTATTAGGGTCACGGTAAACGTTATTTTCATGGTGAAGCTATCACAATTGAAAAATCGAAGAACATCTGTAACTATCAAACTACCAGATCAAACTGACCACAATTTGGCTCCTCTGAGAAAAGCGGCAGAGAGATTTGACTGACTTATTATGCTAATTAATGGACATGTTTCCCACACGAAATTTCCTAGGTTTTAATAACAGCTTATATAAAATTTAATCAGTCTAAGCTTTTCTGCAAAACGGAAACAGTACGCTACGACGGATTTGCAAGAAATTCCCTCTTAAAAACTGTTGTCGAATCGGGATTGTTGTCAAAGGAAACCGACGAACTAATTTGGATGGACGTTGAAAGCAAAGTGAGAAAATAGCTCCTCAGACGTGTAATCGTAAGACGTATAATCCTGGGACGTGCAGTCCTGTGACGTAATCCTGCGATGTATCAATTCTGAGAGGTATTCTGAGAATATCCTGAGACGGATTGATGAAAGTAGCATCCTGAGATCCAGGGGTCTGAACAGCTACAGTAGAAGTAGAGCTAACAGAAGAAATATGTTATGCAATCGTAAATGACGTTGACTTCGATTGTTTACTCGATCCTATGATGAACTAATTCTATCAGCAAACAGATCAGCTATTTTATTTGAATCCATTTGTGCTTTTCTTTTGTAATTGGAGAAAGTCTTAATTTCTAAAAGCAGAATATAGTCCTGATCTAATGACTTTTCATAGTTGCTTAATGTAATTGATTAAATTGTTGTTTACCTGTACGGTGGCTCGTGTTGGTTTGTTCTCTATATATCTGCTCAGATCTCTATTTTTCCTATAAGTTTCACCACTTATATTTACTCGAACCGGGCAATAAAATAGGGGGCGGTCAATCTTGAGATAACGAAAACCAAATAAAGCGGGACACCCAAGCAGTAAAATCCCCATCGCCGAGAGCATGCTAGGTAGGTAGTTAGGTAGGTAGGTAGTTAGGTAGGTATATATACATGTAAATATGTAAGTTTGTGTGTGTGTATACCACTGGCTTCAGTATCATCCTTCTGGAGTGTCGTTGTGGCCATATAATATTCTGAATCTGAAACGCGAAGACGAATGAGAAATAACTTCAGGCATATAGAAGCAACTTTAATACGTTTCACAATAGCATTGACAATTATATCATTATGAAAGCAGTTAAATATGATGGTGGTCAGTTTGATCCAAGCTAATTTATTTTATTTAGTAATATAAAACATTTGAAAAAGAGCAACATCATGAAATACTAAAATACACGGTCCCTCGTTCTCTTGCAACACAGGAAGAAAACATCATGTTTTATATTCCTGTGTTTCGAGAATCTTTTGGAATTTAAGAATAACGTTTAATGTATTAATAGTCTACATTAAAATATACAACATTAAGTTAAAACAGGGAAATATTTTAATATGAGACAATTATCACAACTGGGAGTTTAACTTACGTTGCCAAATACAAAGTATTGATCAAGTCTTTCAGCATGTTATATCACAGAAAACTTTTTATCTTTGCTCATTAATTGTCCTAATAAATTATATAATAGTTTAAAAAAACTCATTTCTCATTTATCGCTGTATTCCTGTGTATCTTCTTTATCTCTTTCTATTATTATTATTATTATTATTATTATTATTATTATTATTATTATTATTATTATTATTATTATTATTATTAATATTATTATTATTATTATCATGTTTATTATTATCGTCTTTACTATTATTATTATTATTATTATTATTATTATTATTATTATTATTATTAATATTATTATTATTATTATTATTATTATTATTATTATTATTATTATTATTATTATTATTATTATACTTACCCTTTACATCCATTGTTAAATAGCTTGAAATGGATGTACCACTGAGGATATTTTGCACTTTGCACGAATACATGCCAGCGTCTAGTCTGGTAATATTGTGAAGATTCAACACAGTCTCACCAGAGACAGCCTTCTCAGATACCGACTAACCCCATTTATCCTTCTTGTTACTATTTTTATTTATCACTTATTCCGGACTGGTTGGTGCCTCCTGCTATTAAACAGGCTCTAGGAAATATACTAGAAAAACGCCTGGAGTGGGCTCACACAAGTGAACAGCCAGGTACACCTCTGTGTCACCCCATACGGTAATGCAGAGGTCCCGACCGGTCTCATACATTCACTCTTTTATTCTTTATACTTTTATTTCCTTCGGGGCTCGGGGAAGGCTGGTGCCTACTGCTATAAAACAGGCTCTAGGACTAGAAAACGCCTGGATTGGGCCCACACAAGTGAACAGCCAGGTACACCTCTGTGTGTCTCCCATTCAGTAATGCTGGGTTACCGACTGATCCCATTCATCCACCCCCTTTTTTGACTGTAATCTATTCTTCTATTTTTTTCTTATTTCTATTCTTATTTATTTATTTTTATATTTCCTGTTTGTTCGTCCGTACTGTCTTGTTTGTTTTTTATGTTTCATGTTCTTAGATATTGAATTCTTGCCATGACGATTGGTATGAGAATTCTATTCGGCAAACCAACAAAAAACTAATATGAACAATTTCGGATCTCCACCAAATAAATTCAGAACTCCAACAACCTAACCTGAAGAAACCATCTGGTCACTCTGACAACCCTAGTATAGTTTTTTTTTTTTTTTTTTTTTTTTTTTTTTAAGGGGATTTGCCCTTGTAAGAAGGGCTTATCCCAGGTAGGGACAAATTATGTACACATAGTACTAATGTAGGGCATAGTGTTAGGAGATAGGAAATTCTGTAACTCTAATGCTTGAAATAATTGCACAGGTGGCCTACACATTATTGATATAGGGAGTCCACTAGCACAACTGGACTGAATTTGACACAAGTAAGTAGGGCTCTTTTGTTTCAGGTGTGTGCGGCGTTCGTGGCTGTACTGTCCTTCTCTTTGCGTGCGTGCTGGCCGACCTTTCCGGACCTTTCCCTCCCTTCCTCGATCAGGGCTCAGCAGAATTTCTAGCGATATGAGGAAACTAATTTTCTCTCGCTACCAGTGCTATTGCACACTGCTTATTCAAAGCAACATGATTGGTTGATAGGGTGGGTGTGTGACGGTACTATTCCTACCCACCCTGTGGGGCTTACATCTATGCTGACAGTTACTCATTAGTAATTCAGCATAACGCCCAAGTAAAGAAGTGCACCTGTTTGCACAGAATGCCTGTAGGGACGTGGCTCCGTACCGTCCCTATGGGAGAACTAAATGTCCAACGACATGTTGGATATAAATAGTGGGCCATATGACCCTTCGTGGCCGGTGCCCACTTAAAACTCCAACTTACTACTACTACTCTCGAGGCGGGATAGAGGGTCTGTTCTTGTCCATTGCCATTTACACACCGGACTACAATCTGAATTACAGGATATGTTCAAGCTGTCGTGCTCAAATGCTACGGATACTTTCGGTGTGAACTCAATTACGCCAGGACCAGCTGCAAAATTGTACTATTGCTATACATATGCATGTATATACTATTGCCCTACACAATTTAACTAGTGATCAGGGAGGGGTTCATTCCTCTAAAACAATGCACATGTAGCTCTTATAGTTTAAATTTATAGCCGCGTTAAACGTAGCAAAGTGCTTCCCTAAACGTTTGTCCACAAATATATCATAATAGTAATTATACCAATCAAACATCACGTTTGTTCATAAATGCGACTGGGATGTACGAGCTTGGTAAATTGTGCTTTAAACCTAGATAACGGAGTGTAAATGGAGAGACGGTTTTGCCTGTTTCAATAATTCATCGTCTGATATCCTTATGCAAATAATCACATCGACACTTCATCATAAAAACGATGCAGTGAAATACTTTTGTTGATTATAGCTCTTATGATTTTGCCTAAAGGACGATTTAGCTGGAAATCAATTGCGTAGACTGGGGAAAAGGAACTGTTTCTTTGATACAACACGATTATATCGTTTGAGATTCTAGAGTCCTAGCTTGTGGTGCTAGTATAATCCACAATATTTAAACCCTAAAACATATTATACATCCACATTTATGTCAGAAAAAAAGTAAACTATATGCTAAGTATCATATACACTTACTATTATTCCAAATTTACAAATACGTATAGCCCAGAAAGAAAATCTGCCCTACTAGCGAACTTCTGGATCAACATTAACAATGGTCTATAATTCATCTAGACAGCACCTCTGTAAACTTTCGATAGGTTTGCTAGAGTGCTCTGTATACACACACACACACACACACACACACACACACACACACACACACACACAACACATATATATATATATATATATATATATATATATATATATATATATATATATATGTACATAACAGGCATCAAGGAAGAAAACGAAATAATTACCTCTGAAGGAAAGTAGATAAATATACTATATCTGCCGGGCTATTTGGAACCAGGTACATTCGTAAGTGCAACTGTCCTCACAAATTGTGATCTTACAATAACAAAATGAATTTACTTACAGGCTTTAATTTGATACGGATCACTCTCTAATTCACTTTCTTGATCCATGCATGTGTACGAAGTGTATTGGTCACCAGCTGTCAAATTCCTTATCGACAGAGAATCGTTGCCTAGGGAATATCTGTCTAGGTTTCCTATCAAAGATGAATTCCGTTTCCAGGTGATCTTTTTGGCAAACAAATTGGATGTAATACACTGCAACACTAGAGAATAATCCTCACTCATATGCCAAGCTGCATAAATCCTAGGAATCAATGATTCCGCTGAAAAGAGTATAAAATGTGTATTTGTGATTAAACAAACATAGCTTAGTTTTAAGAAATCGTATGGTTGATTATGCTTGATATATTACCGTACAGATTGGCATCGTGTTTATAATTAAATATCTCTTGCCCATCCTCATTAAAAATAACATTCGTGCGTAAATATTTTTCAGCACAAGTCTTCCCTAAAGAATTAAAACTAGAGAACCAAACTCTTCGAATATAGTATTATGATTACACATATTTCCTTCTGGTATCAGCGTTAGACGAACTCGAATGCATCCTTGAATCACGATGAGCAAATTTTCAAGCTTACAACACACCTGACGTATACTGATACTGTTGTGAGCAACAAAGGACAACAAACACCTCACTCACATCATGTATGTATGTATGCAAGTCTATAAACAACGTTTATGCAGTTTAAAGTGTCCTTATCAATGGCGATGATATGGTACATCGGCTTTAGTCAGTCCTCTCCAGGTCGTCACTTGCTCTCAATCAACTAATGTAAATTAATCAATGTACATAAGCATCAGACGAAAGACCACTTCGATAACGAAATGAGAAATGCTTAATTTTGCGAACCTGTAAGCATATTATATGTTATTTCTTGGGCATGCAATACTTTGAATTCTCCATGTACATAAACGTATGGGCCATATTGGAAATTTGGATTACATGTGCGTGCATACATTTTTAGGTAAGGTATATGATCTTTGCCGTTTTTTATTGCTCTTACATGTTTTAAAACATTGCCAATATAAAAAGAAACTTATTCTGCATGTCGCATGGCGGTTATAGGTATCTGGATGCAGTATGAAAGTCAAGGTTAATCTATCGAATATAACTTACAACTGTAAGGTAGAAGTTAAACAAAGATTCGAGAAATTTTCCAAGTTCACATTCTGATCTTTAAAATAGTAAAAATGCAATATAATCTCTAAATATGCAGGAGCTTATAATATTTTGTGCGTGTATCATTGTTTGCACTAACTTCAATCAGTGGCTACGTTCCGTTTGCATCAATGTGCAGTTTTAATTTCATTAATTGTAAACGATACCGCAGATTATGATACCATGGCGGCCAGCGGATATTATTTGCTTGTATATCCGGTCGATATCAATGCTCCTATTACAAGTGAAATGTATCACTTGCCAATACGCTAGACATACCACTAGCATATGCTTACCCGAATGTACAGGTATAGCCTATATGAGGAATGGCTATATCAGTATACGATACTGTTATTGTGTTAGCAGTATCTATTCATACGTGGCCAAACTATAATATGATGACTTCGTTCATTCGCACTTTCATTCTCCTAGTTGCCACTGTAATTTTAACGGGTTAAAAATTTTGGCTTAAAATATATGAATTATTTACAAAACAAAATGGCGAAACACTCGAAATTAATGAGGTGTTGTTCCCTCTAGGTAGACTTAGTATGTCTCAATATACGGATAAATTTCACAAATGGTTTATTTCAAACTAGAATAGTCAATTAAAATTGGAACGAAATGTTAGTTAAAACGATAAATGTATGTCCTGCTAGGTTATATTAAATGAAAATCTTCCAATGTACATAATTATTGTTAGTTACTTCCTAATATTTAAATCGCAATTAATACGAAAACCAAGATAAGGGGTAATCACATATTGCTGCATCATTTTCATTCTTTCTAAATAAATTTGGATCCTATAGATGCATAACATACGGATACCCAACCCCCTCTGCAAGAGAATGGGGAGGACTTCTACTGCAGTAATATTCCTTTCATTTTTGTTATGTTGTGCCAACTGTTCTATTGTTCGATTTGCTTCATTTATATTAATACGATGCCTTCTGTTCTTTCTATAGCAGACGTGGAGATTAAAGTTTGCTTCAGTGACCGAGGCCTGCTACAAGAAGTCACACAACGGGTATCGAGCTATTGCCATAGTTACAAAGTGCGGACGAATACAAGATAGACTATATGTTATGCATCAAAAGTCCCATCCAAAGTTATAGCTGCCGTGATGGTCCTTTTATGTCAACCCAAAACCTTCCACCGGTTCCAGCACCCGTCAAGTCGGCGACTATGCCAAGCCCAGAATAAACAGAAACATCCACATCCTCTCTACGAAACACTAGCTTGGCCAGACGACAATTCCAAACAGGTACAGATACAGCCTTCACCCACAGCGGATCACAAATTGACAAAGCATTGTCTACTCAGCTAAAACAACACATTTTAAATCATTGTTGTATACATTTGATGATATAGCATTGCATGGTTGACTTGACCTTGTCTAAAATCAAGTTCATTTTCTATTTGACATACAAACATGATTGTGGTTTAGTCAACAAAGTGTGTATTTGAATCTGAGTCTAGAACTGTGGAATTTCCTCATGAGATACCTAATCTACTTGCTGTGCATGATAGTTTTATTATAAGTTTAGTACTAGATTTATTTAGTATAAGTTTACTATTAGACGTCTAATATATGATTGACATTTGATCTCTTAAAGACATTTAACCTTTCAGCATGACATATTCCATTAGGTAATATTATTGTTGATAGTAAATTTAGTTTTTCCAGAAAGCATTCATTCGTGCTTCGATATCTTAGTGGAATCAATTATAGTGTTGCTGTAACCAGTAGTTAATTTGGGCTGGAAAGTAGTTATCAAAATTATAAATGAACTGGAGATAAAGCATACTCTTCAATAACGACATCTTTGAACTAGAATTATGGTGTAATTTCAAATAAGGATATATTCTTTGATTATGTATTTGATCCAACAAAATAATGTTAGCACATAACAGCTATACAGGCCACCAGCAGCACACTAAAATTTGAAGGTGGGAATTGTGGATGTTCCACAAAGGTCTATTCAGAATTTCAATCAATATTATTTGTATCTGTAATCCTAGTAGTATGTGTCATTTCTTTACATCATCGCTTTGTATTCGGCGGAACTGTGCCATTTCTTAAATTTATCAAACCTTGTTGATTCTCATTCGTTTATATTATTTGTTTTAAGACAATATATTTACAATAACTATGCTTGTAATTTGTATGATTCCGTCCAGCAGTTCTAGTGGAAAACTCGTATTTCTTTCTTTGAGATGAATTCCATTGTTCTTCCATGATAGTGTGTGGTCAAATGTGTATAGCATTCTGAGTTTTTGTTTCTCATTATGAACAGCGAGTTATCTAAAGAATATTGTATTATCTCATTACTTGTTTGTTTGGTTCTAACAAAATCCAAACACAATATATTGTAATAAATTTGGAGTATGCGCATTTGATAGCGCCCCATTATAAGCTATTCTTAGATTTGTGTGAATTTTGAGATTCGGCGCCATGGAGATATTGTTAGCCCGAATTAATTAGCCAAGTACTAGGGCCAAAGGTCATGTGTTAGTGGGTTTGAATGGTGCCATGGTTCGCTAGTAGTGAATACAGGTCCAAACCGAATGACTAAGCATGGGGTAAGATCGTCCTTATTAAAATCTAATGGCGTACAAAAGTGATGTGGCTGAGGTGGCATTATTTACGGTAGGAAACCGGTAAATTACACAATGGAAAATGAGTGCAGTTATATTGGCGTAATGTGCTTGGAAAAGCGTACATTGACTTGACAAAGGTGAACGAGTTAAAGTAGTTCCCAGTGAAAAAGGGATACTCGTGTATTTTTATGGCGTAACCGGACACCTATTGATGATGAAGAGAAACCATGCAAATTTGTGGTTCATGGACTTTTGGCAAGGTGTTTTATCTGTGGTCTTGTATTGATTAGAGTAAAATTTAGTATATAAAAACAGACACGTCTGGGTTTCTAATTTACAACTGAAATTGTATGGAAGTCTTTGGAAATGTGGGGGCACATATGATGTTCAGCAGAATTTACGCCAGGGTTGGACATCGCTCGATCAAGTAATAACCCAGTGCGTGTAACAATATTACATAAATATTAATGACCACCAAAATGTGTTTGTGTCTTTACTTTCACAGTTGGAGGTGTAGAAGGTTCGGAAACTGCATTGACCTGGGAAGGACATTACCAACGATTTTAATACGTTTTATACTTTGCTGGACACAGCTATTATACCACAAAACCTCGCAATGTGCTTATGAATGTTATGTACCAGTCCATATTTTAGCTCCCTGACAGAGCATTCGTCATCGCTTCTTTCTTATGAAGTTTCCTGATGCTATAACTTCCATCTTCTTGTCCATTGCAGTTTGCTTTGTCAGCTCCACAATCCAAATAGTATCATGATTTGCAAAGATTATAGGAATAACACCTAATTATATTTCTACTGTGCCTGGACTTCCACTTTCCTAGTATCGAAAACCTGGCTGTTTCCACTAGCTTGGGTCAGAACATATATATTAATGTAGCTGAGGTCATTTGTAATTATTATCACCTCTACATTATGAGTATTCTTTCTAAATGTCATACATCCTTATGTATGTTTGAAGTCGCTACTTTGAACGGAAATATGTATTTTGTGTAAATATATAGAGCAGTTCTATTTGATTTATTTCATTGTTTTCTAATTAATTTATTTTATATTAAATACAGTGTTTGCTGGTGTGCAATATCCGTGGTTTGGGTCGTTAGTAATGTTTATTATAAACAAGTCTATATACATAAGAACGCACCATTCTCGTACCAGGAAGTGATATATTTGTTCTTATTATGGTTTCTTATCCTTTAAGAAACAAATTTTGCCCATCTAGTGTGTTCCCAAATTCTTGAAATCTGCCTTGCAGAAATCACTTTCAAAAGTTAGTTGTTGGTTGTGTATGTATCAAGCATTATCATAACTTATAGGAGTGTACGACTATTCCACCACGCAAATCATCTTTTTAATATCATTTCAAATACGTTTGATCTTAATATGTTAATTTCTCTATGTCAATTGTATGTTACTGTTACTTTCTCTTACTTGCACTCCCTCTCTCTTCATCTCTATTTATTTCACTATCTCTCCATATTGCTCTCGTCGATAGAAGCGCTAGCATCTATAGCCAATACTAGATATACTTTTTACGTTTAGTGCTTTCATATATATGAGTGTATTGCAGAATTTATGAGTGTCAATAAGTATGAATGCATATTAGAAAATAAGAGTAAGATATCTTCGCTGGTCTGTATTGCTGAAAAAAATAAATAATCCTTTATGATTTAGGTAAGATATTTTGTATTTCATTAAATCACGTTGATTCATTCAATCATTTATATTGCATTCATAAATCAAAAAAAATTGAAGACGTTTGTTTATCCTAGGCTTACTGTATTATTTAATTGTGTGTCGACAAAAATAGACTGTTTTGTTAAATTTCTTAAACGTGGGTAATAAAGTCGATCTCCTACTTTATATCAATTTAGCGAGTAGCGTGTTAAGCAGTGTGGGTGATCATGAATGGTGAAAATATTTTATGTTTAATATTAATGCTAAATCGATGGCATTTTCATGTTGCATATCAATTCCTAAATAAATTTAGGAGACCCGGCGTAGGTGATAAAGGTTTGCATATGCAGTACGCAATAGTTACGTGTATTTCGTTTCAGATAATGTTAGAATCAGTTCGGAATTATTTGCCTAAAAATAAAGTTGGGGAAACCGATGTGGGTGGGATGAAAATTAACCAAGAAACGGATGTTACTAACTGTTCACTGCCGCAACTCTCCATTGGTAACTTTTGTGACAGAGACCCATGCATACAAACGTAAATGACTACGCTAATTATATCCAAGCAAAATCTACATACCAATACTCCTCAAAACAACACTGTCGTTCAGTTCCTTCGAGTCCCATTGATTTTTCACTGTGTATATTCCAGCATCACTTGTCGTAATGTTTAGTAAGTCTATTATCACTATGATTGTCCCGTACGTGGAAATATCCACATAAACGCGCACTTTTTCTTTCTTTTGAGATACAGGAAGGTAATGTCCATCGGGCCACACCGTTAAGAACCGAAAGCTGTCATGATATATGTTGATCGCATCCTTTGTTATAAGCGTAAATGAAATTGATACATTTCTTCCAAGTATGGCTTGAATTATCCTTCCTTCAGAATTCTTAGTTGATGCTATGAAGAAAAGTACTAGATACGCAAAATGGATCATGGTACATGGTTCGGATTACTTGAGGTTTTCATAACCAATAATTTACTTCTACATGCGTAGAACGATCAATGTTGTTTACTTTCCAAACTATGTCGTGAAACAAAATAAATTCGGATAATCAGACGATATGGTAAACATTAGTCCAACCAAAACAGCAATAGGATAATAAAAGTGAGTGAGCTTTCGATACTTTGACAACTTCTCATTATATAATATGCCTCTAAAATAGAAAAAAAACAACGTGAGACATGATATCACTGATAAAGATCGATAAACCGTTACTTCCTCAAGCCTTTAAAATACGTTGTTTTGTTATCCATGTCAATGCAAGCGCTCTGATCGGTATATATATATATATATATATATATATATATATATATATATATATATATATATATATATATATATATATATATATATATATATATATCATTGTCTATTAGTGAAATGACACATGGGGAAGGAAATATAAAATTTAGTAAACTTTACTAGAATGAATGCCCATCCAATAGATAAAGCAACATAAAACAATGAAAGAATTAAAGCAAACAACATGATATGCAAGTTACCTAGTTTCTAAATTAGTACGATATATATATATAAATATATATATATATATATATATATATATATATATATATATATATATATATATATATATATATATATATATATATATACTACTTTATGGCTTTTAAACATGAATTATAAAAATGGGAAGCGAAACCTCAATTGACAATTTTAATAGTGTGAAATAAACTGAAATATGTTATCAATGATCCTAAAATATGGACTGTTTTAGAAACAATTTCAATACTGATGGAACCAAGAGTCTTGAATATCTTCATGTAAAATAATGATATAATTCAGAATCCCTTGAGTAAATTCTCAACAATCTCAAAAAGGTTTTAGTCTACAATGCCTATGAGTACATTGAAATTCTGATAAATTTTTTTTATAAATATATCTGAACACACAGAACAAGTCATTTATTCCAAAAACATTTTTGATACATGAAAAAGAGTAATTGTTTGCCACTATCCTCATATTCAATCTTCACGTACGATGCAATACATGTTTTTTTATAAAAAAAAAAAAAAACAATAAATCGCAAACGGGTTCTGTTCGTTAACTGAAAGTCAAAACATATTGTTACGCATTAGAAGCATGGCAACAGTAATATAAGCAAAATCTCCATTATACATCATATAGGTACACAACAAAAATTTGCTGTTCATCCGTTGATTCGACTAGGACGTATCTAGTGATCCTAGGGTTTGATGTGTGGTTCTGCTCTGTGCTTGCGCAGGTACATGATGAGGCCAACCCTTGCACGGAATGTTTGTTTGCATAATGGATAGAGGCTTGCCCCTTTAACTCTGCAGCTCCTGTCTTGCTAGATTCACACAGCTTGGAGACTTTGTACACAGAGGAATCCCAAGTGACTCGATTGCTTGTTGTTTGTTCCCACGAATCAGAGTTGATGTAGAACGCTTTCAATGCAACTTTCAGATTATCTTGGAAGCGTATTTTTTTACCCCCCCCCCCCCCCCCCGTGGGATCGCTGTCCTTGCTGTAGCTCGCAATAGAGACGTTTCTTAGTCACCCTGTGGTATGGTGTGAGTACTTCATGTCCCGCACAGCGTAGCTGGCACTGCATCAGGGTGGTGTGGATGCTGGGAAGAATTGCTTTGGCGAGTACTTCAGTGTCTAGAAGCTTGTCCTGCCACTTGATGTTGAGAATGTTCCTGAGACTCTATTTGGGAAGTTTACAACAGGATGTCACCATAGTGCTCCCTGAAAGTGTAGCATTCTGGCTTGATACTTTACACTAAGTAAATTAATGATGTGGACGGCATAGATTGTGGTGTTTACCCGACCCAAAATTAAATTAGAAACATGTATAATCAAAGTGATTCGGACAAGCCACTGTTTAATGTTAAACACGAACGCAGGCTAACACTATCCCTTACGTACGTTTGCCGTGCCTAGGGTGGGAAGCCCGACCAAGGCCGTCAGAAGTGCAATTATCACCTTGGCGGGGAGCGCTTGTGCGGATCAAAGAAGTTGCCCGAAGGAGTGGACGTGCCTTATCTTCTTGATACGCAGACTGACAGCCAGGTTAAATTGGTCGCTTAGTCAATTGGACATGGCCCCAGCGCTACCCAATCAGAATCGAGGTAGGGGCGGGAACTCCGATCAGCCATGCGTTATTGGCGGTGAAAAAACCTTAGGACAGGATTCTAAGTGCAGCTTCTAAAAGGAAGCTTCGAGGGACAGACCAGTGATAGTGGTCCCAGTGTCTCCGATAGAGAGACGGAAGAAAAGAGAAGGAAAGAGAGAATTCGGGAGAGGTGAAGTCCAGGAGGAGTGGGAAGAACGAAATAAAGAGATGAGAAGAACCAAAGGCTAGGGGAAAATCGAACTCACACTGAAAATCACGAGATGCAGTAGGCTGTCATTTGGAGGACGAGTGATTGTGTTCATCATTTAAAATTATCGACTTTATTAAATTGTTATTTTTTTGAATTTCATCTTCGTCCTTTGCAAACGCTACAGTGGGCGCTTCGTCTGGGATTTGAATTAGACATAAATATTATTTTAAAGACCTAAAGTTTATTTGTTAGGAGTATTAATGAACAGTGTGAAATAGTTGTGAGTTATTTTCCATCCTATGTATTTTGAATTTTTATGATTTTCTCATCTTGTGTTTGTTATATTTGATATTTGCATGCTTTGTAGATCTTTAATTACCTGCAGTAATTTTGAAGCAAATATCGAGCAAATATCATACCTGAACGAAATTAGTTGTTGTCGACAGGTAAGTATTTAGCTAGGAACTTGTAATATCTCTCACTCACTGCCCGTCACACCTATCAGGGTATGGGCCGCCAACTACAGATCTCCAGAGTCCTCTGTCCTGGGCCATTTTGTCTAGCTGGTTCCAGGTGTAGCCCATCTTGGTGGTGTCAGCCTGGAGGTTGCGTCGCCAGGTGTTTCTTGGACGGCCTCTCTTCCGCTTGCCTTGTGGGTTTCACCTCAGCGCCTGCCTGGTGATACTGGTTGGCGGTTTTCGTAGGGTGTGCCCTATCCAGCCCCATCTCTTCTTCCTGATTTCTTCTTCAGCAGGAAGTTGGGAGGTCCTTTCCCAAAGATTGGTATTGCTGATGGTGTCAGGCCAGCGGATCTGGAGAATCCTTCTGAGGCAGCTGTTGATGAAGGTCTGGACTTTCCTGATGGTGGTCTTGGTCGTCCTCCAGGTCTCTGCTCCATACAGTAAGACTGACTTCACGTTGGAGTTGAACAGTCGGATCTTGGTGGTCAAGGACAGCTCTTTGGAGGTCCAGATATTCTTGAGCTGGATGAAGGAGGCTATTGCTTTGCCGATCCTTGCCTTGATGTCTGCGTCTGTACCGCCCTGCTGGTCAATGATGTTATCCAGGTAGGTGAAGGACTGCACTTCTTCCAGGGGACTTCCATTCAGGGTGACTGGTTCGGTACTTGTGGAGTTGATCTTCAGGATCTTGGTCTTGTCCTCGTGAATGTTGAGGCCAACTTGTGAAGACGTGGCTGCCACAACGTTTGTCTTTTCTTGCATCTGCTGTTTGCTGTGTGAAAGGAGTGCAAGGTCGTCGGCAAAATCCAAGTTGTCTAGCTGGCTCCACAAAGTCCACTGAATTCCATTCCTGCGCTCGCTGGTGGACGTCTTCATAATCCAGTCGATGGCGAGGAGGAAGAGAAACGGTGATAACAAGCATCCTTGTCGGACTCCAGTTCGCACCTGGAAGCTGTCTGTGAGCTGCCCTCCATGGATAACTCTGCAGGACATGCCGTCGTAGGAGTTCCTGATTAGGTTGACCATCTTGGCTGGGATACCGTTGTGCCGAAGGAGTTTCCAGAGGGTTTCTCGATCCACGCTGTCGAACGCCTTCTCATAGTCGATGAAGTTGATGTACAATGGGGAGTTCCACTCTAGGGACTGTTCGACTATGATGCAGAGCGTCGCAATCTGGTCCGTGCAGGATCTGTTCTGCCGGAAGCTTGCTTGCTCTTCTCGCAGCTGTGCGTCCACGGTTGCCTTCATCCTTTCCAAGAGGACTCGGTTGAAGACCTTCCCTGGCACAGATAGGAGTGTGATGCCCCTGTAGTTGTTACAGTTGATGAGGTCGCCTTTCTTGGGAAGCTTGATCAGGTAACCTTCCTTCCAGTCTGCTGGTTCCTCCCAAATCCTCTCAAATAGTGGG
The DNA here is from genome assembly GCA_030141615.1 of Unio pictorum. Classification (NCBI taxonomy): domain Eukaryota; kingdom Metazoa; phylum Mollusca; class Bivalvia; order Unionida; family Unionidae; genus Unio; species Unio pictorum. Next base: position 783,071 of record JARLTB010000369.1, read on the forward strand.
TACAGCATCTCCACTGACGCATCCAGGTCTGCATTTAGCGCCTCTGCTGGGATGTCGTCGGGTCCAGCCGCCTTCCCGCTCTTTATCAGGGTGATGGCCTTCCTGATCTCGTCTCTGGTCGGTTTCTCGCAATTGATCGGGAGATCCACGTTAGCTGGTTCGATGTCTGGGGGATTGCCGGCCTGTTCAGGAGATCCTCAAAATGCTCTGCCCATCTGTTCATCTGCTGGTCTAAACTGTTGATGGTATTCCCCTGCTTGTCCTTGACAGGTCTTTCTGGTTTGCTGAAATTCCCGGAGAGTCGTCTGGTGATGTCGTACAGATGTTTCGTGTTACCGCTGTAGGCTGCCTGCTCCGCTTCAGCTGCCAGTCCATCTATGTATTCATTCTTGTCCTTCTTGATGTTTCTCTTTACTACTCTGTGGGCTTCAGCATAAGCTTCTTGAGCCTTGGCCTTCGCTGCTCTGGTTCTACTGTTGTAGACTACTGCCTTCTTCCTCTTCCTGTCTTCGATCTTGATCAAGGTCTCTGCTGTGATCCACTCTTGCTGCTGGTGTTTCTTTGGCCCCACTACTTCTTGGCATGATGCTCTTAGTGTTTCTTTCACTATCTGCCAACTGTTGAGTACACTTTGTAATATCTATCCATTGTTAATAGGGTCGAGACAAGGTATCACTTCGTATTAGTATAACATAGCTACAGAAAGGCAAATGATCATGGAGTAACGTGCCATGGGGTCGGAAGATCTTGGATACGAGTGAGATCGCCTGGCAGCATTTATCGAAGAAAGAATCAAGGAATGGAAGGCAGAAAAGCAGCAGAGAAAATGCTGGCCAAGGAAGTAGCGGAATCAGCGGAGAGAGAGAGAGAGAGAGAGAGAGAGAGAGAGAGAGAGAGAGAGAGAGAGAGAGAGAGAGAGAGAGAGAGAGAGAGAGAGAAATAGAGCTAGCCAGACTTGCTCACACTCTCGAAATAGAGAAGGTAAAGCACGCAGCTAGGTACATCGATTTGTACGACGCCAGTACGAGTTCCTGAGGGACCGGACGACCTTTCATCGACCACCGAATGACCCAGATAAACAGGCCTAGGTTCAACGATAAGGAGGAGTCTATCGACGATTGTCTCGTGCAGTTTGAGAAACTTGCTCACGCTCATAAAGTTCCTGAGCAACATTGGGCGATTAATGTTTCAGCCTATTTGCAAGGTACTGCTCGTGAAGTCTACCACGGCTTCGCTGCAGACGATGCTGACGATTATAATGCGCTCAAGAAGGCCCTTCTTTGCCATTATCGGTTTACTGCCGAAACGTACCGTAAACATTTTCGGGACTCGACGAAAAAGGCAACGGAAACCCACTCTCAATTCCACAACCGTGTTCGAGGGTTATTTGAGAAGTGGATGAAGATGGCTGAAGTCGAACGATCGTACGACGGGCTACGCGAGGTTATACTCAAAGAACATGTCCTGAGTACTTACCGTCGCGAGTTGACAGTTTTCCTAGCAGAGAGGGAGCACCGTACGCTCGAATAGATCGCTAGCATGGCGAAGCGATAGGAACAGGCACACTCGAAGAGTGGAGGTTCCGGGGGTACCGGCTGACCCCGACTCTCGGAGTCGCGCCGGGTGCTTGAGGTAGAGCCGGCTGTCGGCAACCGTCAGAGCGACGGGAGGGTCGGAGGGGATCTACAGGTAGTGATGTCACCCATAGACCTGGACATGCCTCACCACCGAAAGCTTGATTTGCAGGTCGGCGAGGGCCGCTAACGTGTTACAACTACAAGCGCCCGGGGCATATAGTCAGGGACTGTTCCAAGGGGAGACAGACCCAGGTGACTGTCGTCGCTAGGAAGGATTACGAGCCGGAAGTAAGTTGCAAACCCTCATATCTCGCGTCTACAACTGTCAACGGAGAAGGTGCCACCATCTTGTATGACACTGGGTGTAGCGTCCCAGCCCTTGTCGACACGAAGAACATTAAGCCCGACTATTACACAGGGGAGGTAATCGAAGTTCAGTACGCGAACAGCGCGCGTGACTCATTGCCAGTGGCTGTCATTAACCTCGATTCGCCGTACGTGAAGAGGAGAATTGAAGCTGAGTGTTTGGATGGTCTATCACATGACATCATACTGGGATGTCGTAATGTGTTGCCACAACCAAACCCCGAAACCTGCACACCGATACCGGTACGTTCTGTGGATACCAGGTCCAAGAGTCGACAGAAGAAAGAGAAGCCGATGGATGTTACATCGTCACCGGTGAGTAATGTTCTTCCGGCTGAGTTGAGGAAGCTGCAACAGGAAGACGTAACTCTGGTGCAGTTGCACAACCACGCTGTAGCAGGAACAGAGAAAGAAACTCCGTATGGCGCGGTGAAGTTCGCGTACAAGAAGGGAATATTGTATCGCCCCGCCAGGAAAGGCAGCGAACACTTTAAGCAAGTTGCCGTGCCGAAAGAGAAGCTAGACGAAGTGTTAAAACTCACGCACGAGAGTCTCATGGGAGGACACATGGGAATTGCCAAGACGCGTGACCGTCTTGTCAAAGAATTTTACTGGCCAGGGATCCAGGGTGATGTCAAGCGATTCTGTCTCTCCTGTGACAAGTGTCAAAGAATGGCACCGAAAACGGATAATCGACCCGTCCACTTGGGGATTACACCCCTGATCGATGAACCCTTTCGACGCGTTGCAATGGATTTAATCGGACCGATAAAACCCGCGTGGTCGCACGGAAATCGGTACATTCTAACAGTCGTGGATTACGCTACACGCTATCCGGAGGCCGTCGCGTTGCGTAATATTGATTGGGAAACCGTCGCGGAAGCGCTGTTTGGGATTTGGTCAAGAGTCGGAATACCCGACGAGATCCTGACCGATCAATGGACGCAATTCATGAGTCGTGCGATGGCAGAGGTCAACCGACTAATGTCAATTAAGCACCTCATGACTACACCGTACCACCCCCAATGTAACGGACTGGTCAAATGGTTCAACGGGACCCTAAAGAACACGCTAAAAAAGCTGTGGACGGGTTAGATTGCGTGATGAGACTATTCCCACTCACCCAGGTCTAACATTCATATCATTAGATCATTTTTAGGGGTATGATATCACGACCAAATTAAATAGCGAACTCTGTGCGCATAAATGCCAGAAAGATGTGGCACCATTCCTTCTTCCTGGATAAATTAAATCACTACCATATAAATAAATGGCAGTGCAAAATAGTGAACATATGACCCTAGTGGCAGGTTTCACTTTAAATCCAACTATTCTTACAATAAGCATCTAATTCGTTAAATGTTCGGTACCAAATATCCAGAATCATATAGCGCATGAAAGAATATGATAAATACGCCTCAAAAAACAAAGTACATTCAAACTAAAATCGTGAGAACATTACTAAAGCAGCTGTATTATTTAAAAATCCGTATACTGAAAATATGACAAAGTTTTCTAAGATTAAACGAGTAACATTACTTATTTCGAAGGACACAAAAGCCAGACACTGGCAAACAAATACACCTAATGAATATTATCAACAGCATCATACAAGTCAAAAAGCCTGTCATCAAATTTATTCCAATTGGAGAACATGTGTCCTGTATACACGTTGCCTGAAGTTATGAAAAATATGCACCTTATATCACCGACAGTTGAATAAACATTTTACCAAATATAACTTGCACATGCGATGCAAAATCAATCAAACTGTGCACAGGTTATATACTGTATGTAACGGGTCTTAATTTAAATATACGTAACTGTGCTATATCGAGCAAATTATATTTATTTGGAAAGATAATATCGATTCCGGGGAACTTGCGTGGGATTATCATGAATATTGAAAATAACTGATTTGATTCATATTAGAAATGATATGGACAAAATCCTCTATCATCAGTGTTAAATTTATTTATATATGCTATGCATACCGATCTCTCAACTTTCTCATAATTGGCGGGTCATTTAGAATAGGACATAATGCTGATTTAACTTTTGACAAAGAATAATTATATGGAAAACATCAATATTGATATTACATACACTATTTCCACTTATCAGAGTTATATGTTGTAATATAACCCTTCGTGAAAAAATCATTTCTTAGGCCTAATTTTACAATACCTCTCCACCTGAATTGTGTCGTATTACTTTTATCACCTGACAATTTATTCCATCGGATAATTACTACAAATATGTAAAACAGTTCAATATATTGAACACACAACCCAATAAATAATACATGTATAGCTCATTACTATATGTAACCTATTTAATCACAATAATTTATATAAAAATTCATGTACAAAAAGCAAAGACATTTAAATATACGTACCTTATCACATCATAAAGAAATAGATATTTGTATAATAAAACATTTTTTCACATTCTAGTCAAATAACGCTTATTAAAATGATTTAAAATATATTAAAGTTATCTTATAAATTTCACGAAATATATACAAAAAAAAAAAGAACCGAATCGGGTTGACACGTGAAACTTCATCTTCGTTGAGATTGCATATTGTTGTCCTTAATGTCGACGTTACATTAATGATACATCCCCACTCCACTTCAACGATCTCTGTTGTCTTTCATATTCTTCTTACAAGTAAACGAGTTGTTATAACTGAATAAAAAAATTCGGGAAGGAGCTAAATTATTATACCTTTCAATGTATTGCACAGCTAAAATTAAAGCCAAGCACTCTGTCTCGTTCGCCAACGTGGAATAATGCTACTAGTGCACACTGGATGATCCAAATCATTGATTGTGTCTTATTAGATTAATGCTTTACAAAATGCAGCAACACTAGAATATAAAGGCAGTTTACATCATTGAGTGAAATCTAGAGCTGAAATATATGGGTACTCTGTAGAATTACTTTTAATTTATCCAAAGCCTCTTGACGTGTATCTGACTAATAAAACGGTATTTTCGTACTCGAAAACACTGGTGCAATATTTCTGATAATATCCAGCCGCGTGCGATAGAGTTTACTAAAATGCACTAGAATATCGGAGATCACCTTAACTTACATTTCGATAAGCCTCATTTTACCGGACCCGACAATTTGTCTTAAAGCTCTGGTACAAACACGGTAAAACGCAATTTTACTAAAAAGTGTCAACACTGATCAGAGATTTGCAAAATGATTTCCATTGATCAAAGAATTGATGAATGGTTTCCATATGATGTTTCAGGTATTTGTGTGGATAATAAGGTGGATAATAAGGTGAGCGATGTTTACTTTGATCGAAGAATAGCCTAATGGTTTCCAAATGATCTTTCAGGTTGATGCTGTGGATGATTAGGTCAACGATGTATGAAACATAGCCATCAACACCAGATGTTATCATATTCATTAAACGCTAGAATGATGAAGGAGAAATCTTCATAACAATAGCAATGCTCCATGTTAAAGTCTATCTGGAATTACAAATGCAAAAATTTATTTTGCTTTTTCTTTCCGTAGGGGAAACTTGCATAAAGTTGTTCAAATGGATACGTAATTGCCAATTGAGTTACTCGTGCTAAATATGATTTATTCAGTAAGGAAGCTGTTTGACACGTGCATAATCTACAAATTCAACAGCATATTAAATTGCATTTGTTTATGTTATAGAGCATCTAGGAACAAGTACTTATATTCACAGAAAATCTGTTTTAATTTACTATTTTCTTGTGGCTGTAAATGTGAATGTTTAGGTTTCGGATTATTTAATAGGTCTAGTTTACGAGTTACCAAAATTAGTTAAACCAACATCACGACAGCCCGATTTCATGCTATATTTAATAATAGCAGTGTGTAGGATAGGAATATCCAAATATGCGAGCTCATGAAAAGAGTTATCCAATATCGAGATACTCGTTTCAGATATTATTTATAGCAAAAGTGTTAAATTTTATGGAAAAATTACATTTTCATTCAAGTTAGAAAACTGAGTTTAAGAAAGTTTATACAGCAAAGTTGACCAATAAATGGTATTTAAAAGAAACTTGTTTTCCCGGGGTAGTGAAGTAACAAAGACCTTAGTGAATTTGGCAGCAAACCACAACATGCCTGTCCAGTTGCATATAGGTGTACACACTAAAAAGCATTGACATGGTGCTATGTTTCACATTATTTTGACAGGTGTTTAGGCAGTTGTTTGTATAACTAATAGCGCACTCAGATTTAAACTTCTGATTGGACCACTACATTATTTTATAGTAAAATTGCATTCGATTTCAATGTCGATAACTGCAAAAGGTGACAGTGGGATAGGAACATACATTTTATAGGCAGGCTCTATCTTACTGAGCAACGGAATTCATTTCTTTCAAGAAGACCTAAACCATGTCTTATATATGCTATATATTAGTGTGGTGATATTAACTAATCGTGGTCACTTATGGCAGTACACTGCACATGTCTTTATGAAACTTTGCTATCACCACCAGAGTACTAGATAGATTCCATGCTGATACAACTATAATACTTTGTTCCAGATACAAGGCTTGACCTGAAAAATGTAAAATGTTTCACTTAATTCTAGTAAACAAGAAGTTGTATGCATATGAAGTTAAAATGAGTTAAACATAGTGGTTTCAAAATAACATTCAGGTTGCAAGCATGGGAGAAAGTATTAAACTAGACCGAGTGCCACTCAGAAATGTAAAGCAATGGCCACGTACTAAAAGTAGTAAGTTCATCCTAAATGTAAAGGTTTATATATGCATTTTTAGTAATTTTAGATTCAATACCTAATCAGGTAGGCTATATGTCAGAAAAATTAAGACAATTTGGGACGATGACGCTTGATCATTGGTGCAAACTTTAGTAAATACCAGTATACAGAAAAATCAAGAGACAAAGTATACATATATATATATATATATATATATATATATATATATATATATATATATATATATATATATAT